>OY776680.1:34200477-34800477 GCA_963675555.1 Leptura quadrifasciata | reverse complement strand
TATCTTGATAATATCATGAGTATCATCAAAATTAATATAAGCATCTTCTTGCAAACTTATTACAAAGCCTTTCAGATTTTTGTCTAATGATTTTATATCATCAGGATTTATGTCAGATTTTATTTCCGTTAACGGCCCTTCTTGCCACCAAGTCCTTGGTGGAGGAGGATCACATTTTGGTGCTGCATAGATAATCATTATGGCTCCAACCAGCATGGCAGCCCATAGCAACCAAAAAGCGATAACGAGGAACCAACGGAGACGAACCCAAAAAGGATGGAAGGAAGGAAAGGGACTTTCTCTCATATTTCTGAAATTTTTTTTGTGCCCAATAACGGGTACAGTTACGATGGAATAATTCCAAATTAGTGAACGTGAATAAAATTTGTTGATGAAAATTATTATCCAAATTGTGTCTGTTCAAAAACCAATTGCAATAGTCTAATCTTCTTTGAAAATGATTTTCGTATAAATGGTGTTGTATTTGGTACTTGTGTGACTTAAATTTAGGTTTTTTCAAAATGTGTCTAGCTGTTTCCCGATTTACACTAGTGTGGTCCTCAATATCTCTTATCTAAATCGTGGAATCTGCCTCGACAATAGGGTTTTCCCAGAAAAAAAAAATTATTGCTGAAATACTTAACTCACGTAAAAAAAATGATTTATGGCATATTTATTATCTTATTAATTTTATTAATAGTAACAAAAAAAAACTTGAAGTTTGAAAAATATTGGATTCATTTTAAACAGCCATAAATTGGCTCGTTGTGACGTCAACATCCTGAAATCCAATCACAGAGGCTGTCTCTGTTCAAGATTGTTTATTAATCTTGGTCTCTGTTAACATAACATAACCTCTATTTATGACAGCACTCAGCACTTTTCTACTTTAGGTATATTATCAGATAATTTACATCAGCGGCACCTTTAACATATCCCTCTTCCACTTGATTCCATTTTGATTGTAGAATTAATAAAACATAAACCAGAAACTGTTAAAATAATATTTTCACTCCAAACAATACAAACATAAAATAACGTTTAACGTTTTAGGTTAGTCATCTGATGTGTAATGTCGGTGAAGGTTAAACCTAAACTACAGTACAAAATATTAACGTCCGACGCTTTCATGAATAACTTGTGCGGCATTTATCTGGATTCTGATTGGCCAATATTTACACGTCCACTGCTTTAGACCAATCACAGTACAAGCATTACAAATTGAAATTCTGAGAAGTTTTAGAGGAAAGCTTTCTTTAACACACAGTTAGAATCTATTACAAACTAATTATATCCATAATCTCATTGGGTTTCCGGGTAGATATGTAATTCTGGCGCATAAAATGCCCGTTTTAAAAAGCAGTGAAATTATTAGCAAGTTGTTTTAACGATATTTTCTTAGAAATAATTATTATTAGAAAAGTAAATTGTTGTAAATTAATAAAATGTTTTATGTTATCATTTTCACGGCACAAATTGTTAAAATAAAATTAGTGGGAAAACCCTATTGTCAATACATTGATTTCTAATTCTTCATCGATAATAAAATTATTTTCAGGTACATTTGGTTCTCTTATAAATTGCTGTTTCTTATAAAATAGTTGTACGGTGGATGATGTCTTTTGGGAAATTTTTCTTCACATAACTGAGCAGCCCGTTTGCTACATTTGTTACATTCGTCATAGATTAATAGCATATACCTACTTTTTCTTGAATACATGATAAAACGCAGTTTAAAATTTAACAGTAAATATTTATTAAATTCTTTTTAAGTAAACAATTCTTAATTGTCTAATCAAAATGACGCGTCATTTTACTTCCACGTCCAGTGGAAGTATAGTCACGCAAAAAATATTTTTTTTGTTGAAATAGGCTTAAATTGTCATGAAACGTCGAGATTTTAAATTAGAGCGAAAAAATTTTCTGTCTGTCTGTAACATTTTTTTGCTCACGTTTACTCTGGAACCGTTTATGATATTGTCTTGAAATTTGGTAATATGTATTATAACGAGATCTCGAACTAGATTATAGTTTGATCTAATTCTGTTGAATGGTTCGGGGTAAAGAAGGGTAAATAGGCAAAGCAAGCAGGTAAGGGCCCATAAAATTGCAATTTAGAGCATGTACGAAAAGTCAAGGTGTCAAATTTTTTTTTACATTAGCCACCCCCCAATACCATCTTCAATACCACCCCCACACTATTATGGAAGGGCGTTAAAAAAAATAAAATGTGATTTAGTGTGTATACAAGAACGAAACGTCACAATTTTTTTTTTGCGTTAGCTACCCCCTCTACCACTTCCATTGCCACCCCCTATTATTAAAGGGAGCAAAAAATTAAATTGGGATTTAGTGTGCATACGAGAACCAAGGGGTTTTAAAATTTTTTTGGCATACTATGTGTCTCTATAGCCAATTTTGCAGCAAAAACTTAATCATAAAAAGATTGTTGTTGCCAGAAATTAACAGGAGAAGTTTAAGAGCTCTTTTGCACCTAAAGAAAATTATATATTATATTGTCTGCTACATGACCGTTATAGATGAGTGCTCTTCTGCCTTACAAAAAAAATACTCTTGTATGGTTAAGAACTCTTGTATTTTTTAACAATCTTAAATTTTGTGTATAAAAATATTAATAAAAATTATGTTGCTTATTTTATTACTCTTTTTAACAAATGAAATATTTCGTACATATTTTAATTATGTGTGACCAATGCATGATGCCTTTCAATATTTGTGACAACAAAACTAATAGTATGAATTATAGCCCTTATTTTGTTAATTTTGATTGGCAAATTCACTGTTAAATATTTAACTGACTGGAATTTAAAGCGATTTGTATCCTCTATGATTTGTTAAATCATTACCAACTAATATTATTGAAATTAGCAGCGACTGCGGACCTTGCCACAAAAATTTAAGAAACGTCGTATAATTAATACTTATTACACGCTTTATATTAGCTTCACCTGTATGTTTGTAAGTATGTAAACTTTTTCAGTCTTTGAACGTGATTCTCACCCAGTTCAAAATGTCAGATTAAACTGAAACTTTGCACACTTATCAAGGACCGATGAAAATACAATAATTTGACAACTTTGTGCTAATGTCCTCACCAGGATCACCAGGATAAAATAAAATGTTAAAAAAATTACTAATCTATTGTCGACATTTTGACGGACGCAGTTAATAATATAACGTATGTGCCGTTGTATAAGCCCTTGTTAAATGCTAGTTCCAACTTTAATACATACATTATGATGTAATATTAATTATCTACTACTAGCGGATACTCAGCGATTTAAAAAAGCAGGATGAATGACGTGAATAAAAAAAATTATAGCTTAAAAAAACTAAAAAACGCGCTTTAATAGCAAAACGAACTAAAAAGTAAAAAAATAATGTTTTCTTAAATGTTTTCTTAACCGCTTCTCAAGTTACCGAAGTAACCCCCTGGAAGATCTCAAGGATCTTGTGCTAGGCAAAGAGAGACGAGGCCGTACAGTTTAATGTGGACTCCGAACCACTCTTGGGGCAATTTTTTTAATGAAAAATTGTTTCGCCTTGCGGGAATCGAACCCACTTCGCTAGGCCACTCAGTTTGCTAGCCAATTACCAATTAAAGATTTTTTATTCATTGTTCTAATTTACATTATATTCCATTTATGTTGTTTTTCCCTAGTTTAAAAGTTGTTTATAACATTCCTTGCACAGCGTGCTTACAATAACAAATTGTCCCTAGTTTAAAGTAGATTATCATCTTCTTATACTAGGCTGGCCGATGGACGCCGAAAGAAACAACTGCTCCTTGGATTTTAGTTAATCTATTTATATATTACCTCCCAGTGGTTTGATAAATTTTTATGTATTTGAATCTGCTTAGCAGTTAAAGAAATGTATAAGATATCGATCTGGAATCATTTTCTATTTATATGTATTTGTGTAGGAAAAGATTTTGATAAAAACCTACTTTAATTTTGGATCCTTTTTTAAAATTAAAAATACTTCTGTTAAACGACTATATACATAAAGAATTAAAACTTAAATTTATAAATTAAACCAATGTTCTGATAACTATGTACATATTTACATGTACCGTGCTATATGTGGTTTGTCCGTCGTTAGTCTCTCGTGTCGCAAATAGGTAGTTTGCTAGCCAGTCGCTTTAACACACTGAGCTAGCATTCCATAATGTGTACATATTATAAATATTTTATTGTAAAAAGCGCGGAGTGCAATAAAACATATAGTAAAAAGCGCCCCACACTTTTTACAATAAAATATTTAAAATATGTAAACATCATCACGTTATCGGATTTAATATTGTTTTACTAATTTTAGATCAAGTAGGCGTGGATCGCGCTCTCAAATATTTGACGTCCTCAGAAAGTTATTGGGAGGAAAAAACAAATTATTTTTATTTGGCAATAAATCAAGTCTGATTAGAGGCTGTTTGTGTTTATGTTAGAACCTACTCTTAATTAGTTAATTGAGCAAAATGCTCGTAATTTATTACTAAAACAGCATTGACTCCTGCCATCCACGCTCCGCTCAATAAATTCTTCTTCTTCTCCCTTTAGAATTTGTTTCATTTTAATTCATATATCAATTTATATCTAATTATTTAAGTATTATACACATCTTCGCAAAATTTAATGAATTTATTTCTGAAAGAATGTCAAACAACGTAATAAATTTCTTGATGTTCCCTTAAAAGTAAAGTGTTACGATATATACAGAATTGACCTCTGGACCAGAATTTTGTTTTGTAAGATATCCAGATTCTGCTTAAAAATACCAACAGGCGAAACAGGAAACCTGAGAGAAATACGGATTCAATGTTACAGTAGAAATCGTTAATTGCTTAGAACCTGACTATGGTATTGGTAGAAATATTTTTGATAGCATACTAGACAGGACGATTGATAGCTCAGATTCCGATGTAATATCATTAATTTCATATTAATGCATCATAATGCAAGGGTGCATGTAACTCGAGTGGATGTTTGTGCTCCCATAAATGATTGCCCAACAAACAGCCCAGATTTCATTCCAGTAGAATATGCATGGAAACGCGTTCGAGTTCTGCAACTATCTTATAAGCATTCCAGAAAAATTGGCAAGGAACCGGTCAGGAGCATTAATTACTCTTTAGCACCTATATTATACAATATAAAATGAAATATTAAAGATAAAATGTCGGTTACGCAGTGCTACCAATAAACATGTGTTCTAACAGCTCTGAAATAAATTACACCTCGGTAATCAATCGTAAATTTTGCTGCGAATTTTATTTTCAGTGGTTATCTTTATTGGAATAGCTCAATAATTCTATATGGTAATAGGAAATGCTTTCTTGACTTTGTGGAATTTGGCACGCCTTGGTAAAGCCATAAAAATATTTTAAACGAAGTTTAACATCTTAATAAATATAAGTCAATGTTGTGTAAACAAATTTCCGAGTAAATTTCCTTGTCTATGAGCCAGGAATATAACAATTTATAGCAAAATATTTTACAATTTGTATTTTTTAAGTTATTGTCATAATAAGTTTCATTGTATTCATAGAGGCCGAACTTCAGGGACTCATAGTTAGCGCCCTAATGGCCCTACTTTGCTCAACTGCATTTACTACATTAACAAAACTGGCAAAACAATATCAGTTTTATTTTGAAAAAAAAAAAACGAAACACGCTAAGGCAAGTGTGTTTCGTTTTTTTCTGCTCTGCTCTGAAAATGAATTGTCTCAAATTCATTTTCAAAATTTCAAGTTTGATTGAAATCGAAACATACCAATCTTGACCCGTGATTCAGAAAACTATTAGAACCCTCACTCCATGTTCCTTGACCCTCATCGGTATGCAATAGTAGAGCTTAGCTAATACTAGTCGTTTTGTCAGCATTGGTGTATAATACTGTTTCTTAGATTAGTTATCTCTACTTTTTGTCTAAAATCGGTGTTTAGTAAAAACATTTCGGATATAATAACTTTTATTTTTTAAATTGCTTCCTGATATGGACTCTTCATTATGAATTTCCTCAAAGTTAGCATTACCACATTCCGAAACGGGCTAAAATGGTGGAAAACAGAGCTCTGAGTATCAAAATAATTTGTCGTGAGCAAGTAATATGCGATAACCGCCCCTTGATGACTTACAGGGGTGGTAGTGCTCAGTATAGAGAAACATGTATTAATTCTCCTATTTCTGCGTAATGAAAATTCGCGATAAACTGTTTTCTGACACGACAAATTCGTAGGCCCCTTAAGACAAATTTATAAACACGTATCAGTACGAAAAAAACACCCCTTGATGATTTACGGGGGTGGCAGTGCTGAGTACAAAAAAATGTAATAATTACCCTACTTCTGGGTAATATAATTTTGCGACAAATTCCTGAAAAACAATCGGTCCAAAAAACTACCCCTTGATTATTTACAAGGGTGGTAGTGAGTATGGAGGAAAAATATTATTCTCCTATTCCTGCGTAATGAAAATTCTAGAACTAGAAATTCGCGACAAATTTTTCGGGGCACGACAAATTCTTACTCCCCGCCCCTTACGGCACATTCCTGAAAAAGAATCAGCTCAAAAAACCATCCCTTGATGATTTATGTGGGTGATAATACTGACTTCGGCAAAAAATGTATTCATTTTCCTATTTTCGAGAATTAAAAATTCGCGAAAAATTGTTTCGTAGTACAACAAATTCCTTCATCCCTTACGGCAAATTTCTGAACAAGAATCAGTAAAAAAAAGCACATCTCTTAATGATTTACGTTCGTGGTAATACTGACTTCGACAAAAAATGTATTAATTTTCCTATTTTTGCTAACTAGAAATTCGCGACCAATTGTTTCGTGGTACGACAAATTCCTACGCCCCTTACGGCAAATTCCTGAAAAAGAATCAGTTCAGAAAAACCATCCCTTGATGATTTACGAGGCTGGAAAAAAGTACGAAAAAAATGTATTCATTTAATTATTCTACAATACTATACATCAAATCTGTGCCATGAAAAAATTTGACGCGAATTTTTCGTCCACAAAAATAGGAAGATTAATACAATTTTTGCCGAACTCAGCATTACTACCCCCATAAGTCATCAAGGGATGGTTTTTTGAATTGATTCTTTTTCAGCAATTTCCCATAAGGGACGTAGGAATTTGTCGTGCCATGAAACATTTTGTCTCGAATTTTTAGTTCCCAAAAATATGAAAATTAATAAATTGTTTGCCGAACTCAGCATTACCACCCCAGTAAGTCATCAAGCGATGAATTTTTTTGACTGATTTTCTTTCAGGAATTTATCATAAGGGACGTGGAAATTTGTCGTGTCAGGAAACAATTTGTCACGAATTCCCATTACACAGAATAGGATAACTAATATATTTTTCTCTGTACTGAGCACTATCACCTCCGTAAATCATCAAGGGGTGGTTTTAATAGACAAGGGACCGACGGCTAAACATCCCCTCCGAAGGATGGTATATCTCCTATACAACCCTCGCCTAAGGTTGTATAGCTTCCGCGCATACACTGATATACAAGCCGCTGGAAGATGTGTGAGGCGAGAACGCGGTTTCCGTTGGAATGGTCACCAATCCAAGTACTAACCGCGCCTGTCGTTGCTTTACATCGCATACCGAAGTATGTACATAGTAAAGACGCACCTACGCTCGCCCCTCGTATATTATTTATTCACGACAAATTATTTTGATACTCAGAGCCCTTTTTTCCATCATTTTAGCCCATTTCGGAATGTGGTAATGCTAACTTGACGGACGTATATTTATTTAAGATATAGGTTAGTAGTGTGACTTCTATGCTTTAGAAAAGTAAACATATGGATTAGTTGGCATATAGTAGTTATAAACATAAATACATAATATGCCCAATAGACGAGATTAGTACAGTTCGTACATATAATAACTGCTTATTTACTACCTTTCGAATGTTTAATATGTGTGACAATACTGATAATGTAGACTAATGAACATAACGGGGAGTTCGCATGTATGCAAATTTTTTGTATTTTTATATAGTTTCCTAGTTTTAAAAATTAATGTTAAATAGTAGTTTAACGGTAAGAAGCTAACCTAGCTTTTAAAATACATCACATGTATTGCTTCAGTTTTTAAAAAACATGCATATATTAAGATGTGAGTTAATAAAGTAAAGTAGTCTTTATTTATCCAGAGAACAGATCAGATATTAATAAAGTATAAAATTTTAAAAATACAGTTATCATATATTTACAGCTGCAAGCTTACATACTAAATTAGTAAAGTTATATTCTAAAAAGCAGAATTATAGCATTAATACGGTATTAGAACTATGCTATGTTTGTCTAAACCAAATTTCCTATATTTGCTTTAAATACTTGAACACTTTTAAGCTCTTTAAGGTTTTGAGGAAGATTGTAGTGACTGATACCTTTATGAAACAAACTATTCATTGTAGAGCTTTTTAGAGTTGGTGAACATTAATATTTAAGGCAGACCTGGTATGGTGAGGATGTATTTCATTAACTACAATTAGCTGTTTTTTTTTATATTTCGGTAATGCGTCGTTTTTCATTTTGTGAATGAATATTTGTGATATGAATATAGTTTGGGCAAAATAATCTCAATATCTATCCAGTTTAACAAATTCAAAATACTCTAAATGTTGATGTATCTATTACATTTTAATATTATTCTCATTGCTTTGTTTTGCAATTTCTATAATCTATCAAAATTTGCAATACGTAGAATGAGGCAATATCAAAGTATTGTAAATAATGAATTTTGTCGGAGTTGTTAGATAGGGAGTTACCAGCTCTAAAAATTCATTTTTTTGCCAATTTTCTTCTTTATCAATTAAAAAACGCAGATATTTAATTTGGTCTACTTGCTCGACATCCTACTCATTTATTTCAATTTTCAAATTTAACTCTTTAAATATCTTGTACCAGTAACTGTTACTCATAAACATCCATTTGGATTTTAGTTCATTTACTGTCAGTTTGTTATGTCTAAATTTATTTGTAAACATTTTACGTTCTTCGTTCATAGTTGATATTAGTTCATTGAAGTTATAGTGGGCATAGTATATTAGGGTGTCATCTGCAAAGAGATGAATTTTACATATATTTAGGATATTTCCTACATCATTTATATATAATATAAATAATAGTGGTCCAAGCACACTTCCTTGAGGAACTCCGAAGTTATTTATTTCCAATGACAATTTGATATTCCCTATTCGTTTGCATTGACAGCGTTTAGAAGGGTAACTTTCAAACCACTTTAGCAGAATTCCAATAAATCCATATTTTTTAAGTTTCAGTATTATGTTTAGTTCAGTTCTTATGAAATGTGAAGTCCAATACCAGTTTTTAAATTTGTCAATTCAAAAAAGGTATTTTTAGGCTCACATTTATCTTCTCAATCCCGACGCCCAGAACATAAATCGTTCATTTTTAATGCAACCGATATTACAGTGTTGCGAAGTTTATGATAAATTGTAAATAAAACTAAAAATGAGCACACACAAAGTTGATGTTTTATTTAACGAAAGTAATTACTTGAAGTGCTATAAGTATCAATGTATTCACGCACTTTTGAAAACATATCAGCAGTCCACACTCCTTATTTAAATGTTGCACATACGACACAAAAGTTTTGTTTTATTACTGGTGAAGTACATAATCCTGACATGTATTTTGGGCCACACCATAAATAACAATGCGTCTTGTAAAAATGATAATTCACTATTACCACGGCGAGAACTGTAAACACACAGTAGCAACTACTTAGCTGTTTTACCAGCTGGCAGTTTTAGCTCCTGCGCGAACGAACAAATTCAGGGACTGAGACATCGACGCAAATATAAATAGCACTCATTGATGCACTGGATAATTTATTGCAATGTTCAAAGTTTCGTTTCTTTGTTATTTTTGGCTACTTTGATGAATAAATATCCGCGCCCCTCTAGGAGATATTAAGTATTCATAGATTCGAATAAATGTATGTATTTCAAAAACATCTCTAGTAAGTTTTCTTTTTGCGTCTTGACTAATCATTGATATGTAAATGTTTCATATTTATACATTGTTCTATTTAGATATATAGCATATACATATTTCGTTATAATTGGTATTTAATTCACAACTAAGTCCACACATTCTTGAATTGGTGCTGTTAAATGCAAAGAGTAACGGCAAAACATATAGGTTTTACGGCGTTGCCACAGAGCAATTAAAAAGCTATAAAAAGTGTCAACATTGTGTAAATCGCTCAAGACTTTTGAAATATGGAATTGTCTAAGTGTAGAATAAGATATTCACAAGAATATAATTAGGTGCTATAAGGCCCATTCAGAAAGAAACAGCTAACGACCTGAAAATTAATTTAAAGTATTTGACTGAAGTCTTATTATAATATATTTAATATTACAATAAGTAATAATTATAATATAGTATCTTGTTGAAATTTACTGTTTCTATATTAAGTGGTCAAATAAATAAAACACACATTAAGAGACTACTTACATTCATTTTATTATCGATTTTACTATAAAGTAAAAATACTTACAGTTAGTACATTATAGTACATACACTACTAAACATCTTAATATTTCAGATCAAAATGATCTGAAATGAACTTAATAACTCCTAAACAAAGACCCATTTGATAAGCTCTAGTTTCACAAACATAAATATGATTTAAATAGCGACCTCCCAGTTATAAGGTCGCCTTGTTAGTACATTGGCATATTCACTACTACTAGACATTTTCATATATCAGATTAAAATGAAACAAATCCAGTATGAACTGAGCCCCCAATGCACTGTAATTTAAATAAATTTATATGTTAATCGTGGATGATTTTAATGATTCAGGCTGATATGGTGGTAGCAATCTGTAACAAACAATGGGTTTCTCCTCGATTCTTCAAGATCCATCATTGGTTCAACCATACCTTTGTTATAGGAACTACGTTGAAACTTCGTTTCTTATTCCATTCTAAATTTTAACGTGCATACGGGAATACCTCTTCATTTACATATAATAAATAATAATAATAAATAACACCACAGATAATTACGACCCCCTTTATCTCTGAAGGCTCTAGAAAAACCTTGTGTGTGAGGGGGCTATACATTTAAAGACAAGAGACACTCACCCAATATCCGTGTGTAATGGAAAAGTCTCTCTCACAGTATTTTCCACTGCCACGACTGGGAATCGATCCCGGAACTTTTGAAGTGAGGCAAGTGCGCTTATCTTTCGACCATCAGTTATATATATATATATATATATATATATATATATATATATATATATATATATATATATATATATATACATATATATATACATAGTTGAATATTATTTATATCTGAATATATAAACTTTGTGGCATCATTGATTCTATTATTGGAATTGGCATTATTTTGAAATGTAGTGAGATTTCTGAAAACTATTTGTGGTATTAACAGTCCATGTATCGAAACTACTGTCACGTAGAGTTGGTAGCTCATAAAAATCCCACATACGGTAGCGTTGTTATCGCCCGAATCAATTTTCCTTGATAGTTTAAGCTTTTGTCTGTCATCAGTCTGATCTTCCGTTCAATATTGCTAATTTTTAACTCTTTTGAGAGACGGGCTATAAATGAAATTAGTTGCTGCTTTGAATTTAAAACACCTTTAGTGTAATCTGCTGCAAAACTCATGACATATTTAAGAGGTAATATACTGATTCTGTTCATCTCCAACCTGCAGTTAGTTGTATTCGGATATGTCGTTGCCCATATGATACCATAGTCTTCATTGCTGTAGCAATACCTGACTTCCTAACTGTAGTCATTGGCTTACCAACCATCCCATATCCGATCTTATCAAAATCACTTAGTGATTTCATTAGGATTACATTTTCCTAATATATAAATATTAGTATGAGGTCTTGAAAATATATGATCAGTCTTCTCTTTATGGTCCACCACATTAGGTCGAAGTTCCATTTTGTTATTTAAAACTGTTTCAATTCTAGCCTTGTAATAATTTCCTTATCTCGAAAATTGATAAAATCTCTGTTGTCATCTAATATGCGTTGCATAATATCAATAAACTGATACCCTTCAGAACTAACGGGATATTAGCTGGTTTAAGATCCATGTCAAAATCGAAAAGAATGTGGGATTTAAATGTATTAAAATACGTATTATTCGCGTAATGTCTACAGGGACTCTTGATTCGTGATTCTTGCCTGGATGTATATATACTGCTTCAAATCCCACTAGAGTTTCAATAGAGGTTGCTTGTGTAAAGTCAATTCCATGTTTTAACCAAATTTCACATTTCAGCGTATTATTGTTGGCTCGAAGATGGACCATTTTTTCTCTTTCTTCTTTTTTATCGGTCAGCATAATTTTCAGTATCGAATGATATCATAGACCCCATATGGTATGTTGAGAACTGCGGAGCTACTTTTGATCCAGTTTTATAAGAAAACGATTGTTCATCTCGCTTGTGTGGCTTGATAGGGTAAAGGTGTGTGGCATGACTGATACTTTTTGAACATTGCTTAGGCGTTACAGTTTAGGTATCCTGTAAATGTCCGTATTCTTGTGAACTATAGCAAATTTTATGAACATTTCCGGTTCAATGTTAGGAACTTCTTATTTTCAGATATTAAATAAGCCCCTAATCAAAAACCTTTACTTTAAAATTGTAATGAAATATCGCCCTGTATAATAAATTGAATATACCCCAATTTTATTTTCCTCATATTTTCGTTATATGGAGATTCCCGTAAATAATTAATTATTTATTGCATCTTTCTATAGTCGGTATATTTATATTGGAGTTTACAGCCCTTTCTCCGATATCTATAACTAATTAACAATTCGATGCAATTCCTCGAGTTAATAGCGCGGTGTGGGGCCTTAAGCAGTGAAAGGGTGCACAAAGGAGTGCACTGGATGGGTCAGTTCAAGGTGAATTTGAGAGTAGTAGTATTGTATTGTACATGTAGAATTTAGAAAACAGTTTAACATTAAACAGCACAATGTTTCACAAGGGGCTAACCGCGGAATCAATTTAATGTATTAAAAATGTTCGTATTTAGTAATAAAATGAAGCAGTGCAGGAAGCAAAACTAGGAATGTATACCTTAAATCCATATAGTTATAGTTTATGCAGATAGATCATATATAATGTCGCTCATACATTACATTGTAGATTGGAACTAATTTGCATATTAAGAGAATTTCGTCTTAAATGGTATGTATGATACATTTTTATGGCATCTACGTGGGATTCCTTCTGCATTCCTCGCAGATCTTGTAGCTTTAATCAATAACAGAATTAAAATTAAGAGAACTATTAAAATGTAACTATATCCTTAATCTGCCTATCCTGGGCGTTCTAATTGATAAATTTACTAGTATATCGATTATCGTGTAAATAGGTTTTCACGTGGGACTTGCTATTACATGCCTATCCAGTATCGCAATAGAACAAATCCGTGTAATATATTCAAGCACGAATTACGTAATTAAACTGCTGGCAGTTGTCTTTCCTACGATTTTGTTAGAAGGCGAAAATACGTATAGGAAAACGCGAGAGAGGGAGACGGAAAATAGGCATGTGTGTACAAATTCAAGTCACTCGCATTTTTTTTGGGCAAGGTCGACTGAGATACATTTGCATTATTTGCAGTTAAATGGATGGCTGTGGTTTTAAAACAATTTTAAACGTTTTTTAAAATAGTGGCAGTATTAAGCCACACTTATTTTTTAGACGGGATCTTAAAATATTGTTCGAAGTGAAGAGTCCTACTAGCAATTGTGATTTAAGAAAAATAAAATAGATTCGTGTACTCTGTATCATCTTAATATTTACTTCACTATAATTTTTGCAGATTATGTCATTTGGCTTATAAATTATTTATGATAAATAAATATTACGAAAGATTTTTTTTATTGTGTTGCCACACAACATCAGAGTTTTGAATAACTAGTCTTGGAGAAAACGGTGAATAAACAAAATATGTTTTGGATTAACTCTAAGGTAATATTTGTAGTAATATTTGTTTTTGTTGGTAATATGTGTCAATAATATACAGATATGGTAGAAATGAAAAGCGAGTTTAGTTTGTGTCGGTCGTTACAAAATTTATACGTAAATCATATACCAATATAATAATGCATTCTATGTGTATACAACAAAGTATTTCTCATGAAATTATCCGAATAGTTAATCAATAATTTTCAAGGCTTTTTAAAAATTAATCATAGAAATCATTTCTACAAATAAATAGTTCTTGATCTTAAGGTGGACATATCCAAGAGAGAGAGAGAGAGAGAGATCCGATAAGGAAATATTTATTATTTTTGGCCATAACTTTTTTTAAATACGTCTATTGGTAAAAAAAAGTATAACACTACCTAAGTAGAACTATGACAGAGTAGTGATATGAGTTTTCACTCAATAATTTCAGTTGTTTGCAAAATTAGTTAATTTAAATTAAAAAATAGTGCCAATCTTCATATCTTGTAGTTTTAAATGTACTAATTTTGCAAACAACTGACATTATTGAGAGAAAATTCATATCACTACACCTGTCGTAATTCTACTTAGGTAGTCTTTTTTTTAACAATATATGCATCAAGAAAAGTAATGACCAAAAATAATACATATTTGCTTATCGGATTCTCTCTCTCTCTCTCTTGGACATGCCCACCTTAAGTTATTTATTTCATAACATTAGACTTCTTGTTTATTTTGTTGGTTATATTATAGTTCTGACTTCCACAGGGGTCGTCTTTAAGGCCGCCTCTGCTGAATATTTTTATAGATGATATACCTGTAAACACTGAATTTGTTAATGTATTTCTCTGTTTGGATTTATTAGCAGTCAATGTTACGGTAGAACTAAAATGTATATTTTTAAACATACTGAATGTAAAAATCGTATGTTAGTTGTTAAGAACCATGTTTCTACCAAATTTACATAAAAATATAGTTCGAGGAGATACATCCACATCTGTACAAGTATTAGGATGCGCTAAACATGAAAAGAAAAATAAATAAAACGAACTACTTATTAAACTTTACCCTTAAGTAAGTTCCACAGAACAAAAATGCTCATAAAAATCGTTCTTTTGTGATTGATATTTAAAAAATTTAATCCAGTCTGTGTAGAAAATTATCGAGGTAATGGCGGCCATTTGTTTGTACATAATAAAACATTTTCAAATTAAACATAAAAATGACTGATTCTTTCTTGTGCACTATATTTATTTTATTCGCATCAAATTATTATTAAATAATATTGTTAATAAAAATTATTACTACTAAATGTATTGCAAAAAATCTGCATGATTGTATAAGTATTCAAAATTATTTTATTTTGCTAAGTAAAACTAAATTTGAAAAAAAAAATACATTTTATTCTCTAATAAAATTTTATTTTCTGTCCTAGACCATTTTTCTGGCGGCTTTCCTGTTTCATTGTTATTGTTAATTTCTTCCAATAACTCGTCCTCTTCCTCAGCCTTATAAAGTTATAATTATAATGTTTATTATTAATTTAACAATTTTAAAACCCTACTTACGATATGTTATCAAAATTTATTTAAAGAGAAAATGTTTTTCCTTTTGACAATTACAAAGAAAACAACAAAATAATTTTTATAACCTTACGATTACTTCAACAGCACTTCAACAACTGAAATATTTTGGACGAAATATTCAGGGGCACGGCAGCTATTGCTCGACTAGATAAAATTCCGCCTTTTTTGTATTATTACATACACACACATGCTGAAAACTGGCTTTGTTTCCAGCATGTGTGTACTGTTATTTTAAATGAAAATACAAAATATTTCCTTATCTTTTTTCAAATACATTTATCATACGATTGATTTTTAAGACGAATGTAACAATTTAAAAATTATTACATTAAAAAGAATAATGAATATAATTTATAACAATTTATAACGGAAATTAAGTATACTATTTTTTTGGCCTGAAATAATATGTTGACTACTCCTTAAAATAACTACTAAATGCGACAAGATCAATAGATAAGTAATAAATTTTGATAAATGAAAAATACCAATAGACATTAATCAAGAAAAAATAAAAGAAAAAATTTTGCTTATGTTTGATATTAACCTTTTACATCTGGCTATTTCGCACATATTGCTTTAGCCTTTCTGATTAAACGTCGGCGTCGGTGACATAGTATTTTACTTAGTTAAGTTGGTAATATCTATCCAGGTGTCTCAATATTACCATCTATTCACTAACCGCTGATGGCTGTACAGAGCTAAAATGAAAGTAATTGGATTGAATATAAACAAATAAATTGGGGCTAATCTATATTATTTAGGATAGTAAAATTATAAGTAATAACCATTACAATAAGGTAGGCAAAGAATAAATGACTGATATCAACTACTTCATTAAATACAAATAACCTAAAATTTCAGTGTTAATCGTTTTGCATAATAACTAACTAGACTTAGTCTTGAATAAGGAATCTCGGAGTCCACTGGTAGGAACACTACCTGTAGCTGTAACACAAGAAAAATTTTGTAAAATTATAAATACCCTTATAAAATTTAAACATGAACAAAATAATAACAATAAACAATATGAGAGGCTTAAATTAATATAGCATGACTAATAATCTATTAGTGGTGTGCATGTTCGCATACAGGGTTTATCAAAATGATGCTATATTTGTGTGTTATTGGTATAAATACGAAAAAATCGTAGCTTGAACGCTAAACCAGTTAAACAATTTAACTTGAATTTTGCGTGTGCTTATTACTAAATGTTCTTTGTTTATCATCATAACAATTGTTATTTTTTAAGAGAAATGTAACGCATAGTTATTCGAAGTTAACATAATAATTGGAACGAATGCTACCGAGGATTCACTGGATTTGGTGAAAGAAATCTAGTCATGAGATATTTCTTAACGATGATAGCTATTGTTTCTTTAAACATATAAAAATATACCCAAATAGTATTACCTCATTTTTATATATAGCTACATTACAATACATTAGCAGCTAACAAACGGCTAATAATTTGTTAAAATATTCTTTCTTTTTGGATGACTATTGGCAATCCAATTACCAAATGGTAAGATTCGATTCGTAACAACTATAGAAAATTGATTAAATAAATAAGACATGACTTTGACACATATTCGTGAACACCTACTTATTATTTTATAGAATTGATGAGACATCGAAATCGTGTCGCATTGTCTTGCTTTGTGTAGGTTATTTGTAGGTTAAATTTGGGCTTGGAAACCAGACTTTTTGTTCGAATTGTTTCATTGATATTAATTTCCCATTATTTACAATTGCAAGTGCTTAAAGCTGTTATAATTAACAGCCATTCAGAAGTTTAATTGGGTCTCATAATAGGTCTAATTATGTTCGGATACAATAGGCACATAGCTTTGAGAATAATTGAGATTTGGTGACGCAAGAAATTTATTTCGTGACCTTTGGCATGTTTGCAAAAGTCGAAAGGAAATGAAAGAGATGAAAAAAATATAACTTCGCAACTGATTTTCCGTGTCAATAGTGTTTTGTTTGCTTTTCTTGAAAAAGCAATGTTTGTTCCATACGAGACCGTAATATTTGTTTTATTGTATGTTAAAAATTAGATGTTGTATACGTTATATTGTTCCCGCCTCCGTTATCGGAACTGTTAGTACAGGACAATTAGCAGACGAAAAACTAGTTCTTATATTATTTTGTTTTCTACATTTCTCTCTTAAATATATTTAGTGTTTTAGTATTAGTTAAAAGATAGGCTTTTGGAACTTTGATGTTTACATTAACGACATAAAATTTAATGACTTAAACGACGAGAATTGCAGCTTTTATTAAACTTTTAACTTATGCAGACAACGTAAAGTTTTATATTTATCAAAATATACAGACAACGTAAAATTTTATACTGATTTCGTAACTTTTTTATTATATGGTTTATACATCTTTGTCAATTATACCTAAGCACTTGTGTTACGGAATTTTTCACAAGGACTCCAATATTTAATTTAAATGTAGTCTGCTTCCTTCATTACTACTTAAGCCCATGGTTTCAGTGGCAAGGTGAGAGCCCAAGTATAGTTATTTCTGCCACTTCATCACTAACGTATTTTTTAGAAGGGGCGATATTGTACTCAAATGAGTTTTTGGATTTGTGTGATTGCTCAAATATTGAAAGAACCTACGAGAATTTGTGTAAATACATTTCAATAAACTAAGAAATGTATCTAAGATTATTTCTGCCATTAAAAATGATTTTGAAGTATATTATGATGCAGTTATAGAAAAGCATGTATGTTTATCATGACCGTAAACCTCGTTCGTATTAACATTTATGTAATGTCAAAATATGTGGTTATAGATTTAGCTGATGATAAGTAACAAGGTCAACAAATATTATAAAATGTAAATAATCACAAACAATTTATTTAAACCAGCTGATTCGCAAACAGTGATTGACTGAAAAGCCTTTTATATCATAAATATTCAATTTCAACTGTGCATTAAACAATGCCATATGCTCTCTAGTTTGGTTTACTGAACATAATAAATTTTATGATGATGTAAGGTTATGCATATTTTATTACAAATGGGTATTTGTGATGGGTTTTGCGTTTTTATACGAGTTGTTGTTTTTAAATTATTTATTATACACTTGTATTAAACGAATTAATGTAATACAAGCAATTAAAAATAATTAAGGCCGCTGGGTGTTATTATTCGATATTAATATTCGTAACCTCATATTTAAAGTCTTTTAATTATTTTTCTGTTCGCTCTATTCGAATTTTCGTTATATGAGATGTGTAATATGGGTGCTAAAAATATTGATTTACAAATTATCCCTTTAACATTTACAATTTTAATTGTTATGAAAATAAAAATAATAATAGATAACTAAACACTTTATACGAGAAATGCATTTAAGTATGTAGGTATAGTCCAAGTAAGGACTTCCCCACACTCAAAAAATGCAACAAAAACATTACGACATAATTATTATCGCCGTGGGCCATGGCGGCATGCATGTCATCAAACGAACCGACGCACATTAAAAATTTATAAAGGAAAGCGAGTCAATTTGCTAACAATGAGGTCGTAAAGTTTTTGTTGGGTTTTTTATGTGTCGGGAACATATTACTTCAACTATAATAATTGTTTATGTTCTATTTTGTAGATTGGTATTAAGTTCGTCCTTTTAATACCTTCCCAAATTGTCAACCACCCTAATGTTTACAGCAAGTCTTCTACCGGAGTACATTTATTACAATTTAGTATAATACGCATTGCTTTATTCTGTTGTATCTGTAATCGATGTATATCATTTTTTGTAAAGGATATTAACAAAGAACTACAGTAATTAAAATGAGGTAATATAATAGTATTATAAATTAACATTTTAGACCACTGTGATAAACAACTAGCAATACGATTAAAAATCCTATTATCTTACCCAATTTTACAGAGATAATCGATGTGGGAAGAAAAACTGAGTTGGGGGCCCAAATAGACACCCAAGTATTTAATTCCTGACATAGTCAATCGCACCGCATCTTATGTCGATACCTAAGTCTAAGTCCATGAATTTTCTACAATTAGCCTTTGAGCCTATCACCATACACTTTGTTTTTGATGTATTTCATTTTAATTTATTTTGGCAAAGCCAGTCTTATAAAATTCAGAGTTTATCATTGGGAGTATCAACAATTTCTCTGAAATCTTTTCCTGCAACACAAATTAGGGTATCGTCTGCAAATAGATTGACAAACGATTTTTTTCAAAGTTATATAAATATCATTCGCATAAATGACAAACAAAAGTGGACCGAGAACGCTCCCCCGAGGAACGCCCCAGTTAATTTCAATTCTACTTGTCATTTGATACCTGTTCATTAAATAATCCTCAACGCAGTCTAAAGCACTATTATTCACGCCATATAACTGCAACTTTTTAATGAGAATATCACGATCAATTGTTTCAAATGCCCTTTGCAAGTCTACAAATACTATATAGTCTATATACAATTATAGTCTTCCCAGTCTACTTCAGAAGTAGTTATACAGAATTTCCTATAAGCTTTGTCTCATGCATTACGCCTGCTGTACCGATTCTGTTATCCAAGGATATTTTTTCTGTTTATGTTGATTTTCTTTCGGAGATACTTTGTCTATTGTTGTCTGGATGACATTCATAAAGTCTGCGTATTAAATGTTTACGTCCTGATTATTTTACTATTTTAAAATAGTCTCATCCCTTAAATATCTTTAATGAACAGTCTTTGGTTCTTCGGGAACAGTATTAAAAGTGACTCTGTGCCAATCATTTCAGGGTCACTTTTCCCCAGGAAAATCTCTTGGAATCTCTTTAATGTTAAAGTTGTTTGTGATTATATAGTCGATCAGAGTGGATGACCTATTGGTTATAATAGAATAGAACACTTTATTTCGGAAACATGTTTACATGTATGGAAATGTATGATATTTTATTGTATACAATACATAATAATCAACTTATTTGGTTTTGCCCACAATTAACAAAAAAGGTTAGATTCGCATCGTATGCAACCCCTAGACAAAGGAATATATGGTCCATTTAAAAATAGTTGTAAAGTATCTTTTAATGATTTTTTATTGTCAAATCCTGGAAACCGACATTCATTTATGATACCATAAGACTTACAGCTGATCCATTCCTACAATGTTTTACTCCCAAAAACATCATAATAAGTTTTAATCGTACATGTTTATGGCCCATAAACTCAATGATTTTTACAGATGATGATTTTATGGGGACATATTCCACAGATCGCCCATGCCGATCCCAATGACAGCTCTTCTAAAATAGCAAATATTAAGGTTTCTGATGTTCCTTCAAGCATTGCTTGCACGTCAACCGATTCTATCAATAGAATTCAAGTCTGTGACACTGATATTGAAGAAGTAACGACTATGATAAAGTCACTGTTATGTGACATTGTCGTTAAGGCTACTAAACCTAAAATTAACATAATATCTGTAGCAACTGCCATATCCAAAAGCTCCTCGAAGAAATACGAACCGAAAATCTTGAATAGGAAAGTCACGGATTTATACTAGCACTCCGGAAAAGAGCAGAATTGAAGAGTTGGAGAATATAAAGAGGTTAAAGATAGAGAAAAACAATACCAAAAGAAAAATTATGGCAGATAAACCTGATCCAGTGAACAAGAAAAAAGAAACAATAATAACTAAAAAGAGAACTAAATTGCAGAAAGAAGAAAGCAAGAAGTCTAAGAGAGGGGATAATATTACTTGTGAGATTTCGAAGTCGAATTGTCTCATAATATTACGAAACCAAATACATTTTATAACAATTCATCGGATTCGGATGTAGAAATGGAATTCGACAAAGATGAACTTGGTAAACTTGTAGATGATGAAAAAATCATGTGCAACGATTATCTATTGGTACAATTTTTAACGGAAAAAAACTCTACATTATAGAGGCAGGGTAGAGCAAATATGTGACAATGAAGAATATGTGGTTCAATTCCTGAGAAGATACAAAAATTGTTTTCATTTTAGAATATGTTTCCACTATTTCCAGACAAGATGTTGTTTCAAAACTACCGAAACCCACCACTACAGCAGGAACTTCAAGATTGTCATCTATTTTGAAATTCAACGTTAATTTTTTCGGATACAATGTTCAACAAAAATATTTGTTTGATTTTTGAACCATATTCTTATATTTTATTTAACAATAAAACATGTGAATTACTTGAACTTTAAGGTCTGATGCCTTGTCCAAACCTGCCCCATGCATGTCCAGAGCTACCCCATTATGGGGCAAGTCTGGACAAATGCAGGGCTTCAGGAAAAAGTAATTACTAAAAAAACTAACACATAATTTTCTATAAATCTCTGCCAAAATGTTAGAAACATGTCTGAGTAAAGTTTGAAATTTGATTTACGTCTTTGATTTTACTCAGAATTATAAGAATTTATAGAAAAGTGTCCGAACCTGCCCCACCTTACCCCTAATATTTAATAGTTGGCATATTGTTATATGCATCAGTATAAGTCTCACGTTTGCCTTAAAATATTAAGAGACATTCAGACCTGATAACTTCTTGAATGTAGTTAACTTGGCTATATATCAGCATATAGTGGATACCTCAAACTGCAGTAATTAAATTTCCAATACCGTAAACATTGTACGTTTCTGGAAAAATATCATGAGGCTTTACTCACATCACCGACACGTGAAAAATAAATTTATACCATCCTCGAATTAAGAGCATACTGAATGACTTTTCCAATCTTTTATTAATAGATTCTATGGTAATATCGCTGTTAAATATCCTCTAATCGAAAGTTCTCATTTCCTTCTCTCATTTTGTTTGAAATTAATTACTTACTAATGTATTAAATTTTTAGCTAATGGTTAATCGGGCGTGTCCATATATTGAAGTTGATTTATTTACATGTGTTGATTCCCATTAGAGCCGGTTCATTTGAAATTTCATAGCTTTCTTTGGTTGCGCCTTAGGGCGATAACATTTCACTTTCCTTTCGTGACAGTGTGGACCCTAACCTTTACATTTTGTTATGGCTTCTCTCCCATTTATCTAATTATGTGTTTTACTAATAAGATGATTTACTGCGGATTAAAATATGTATGCGCATAATAAGTTACCTTGCAGCGCTTGTTGGCAGTAAGGATTCAGCTCGGTATTTTTATATATAACAGAACTATTACGATATTTTTAAGCTTTGCGTCAGTCAGATTATTTTTCTTATGAATTTAAAGTGAACTGTGTTTACGGCGACATGTTTTGTTCATATTTTTCAGCTAAAATAATACTTACGAAAATCAAAAATAGTAGCGTATAAAAAAATAATACAAGACCACAAAGAAAATTATGATTAATTGGATGGAGTCTGCGGTAGGTTCTTGATGAAACATTCAATAGAATAATTATAAATATTCAAAAGAATAGTTACAATACGCACTTGGTTTATTGTTTCATTAGTTTTTTCTCAGATTTCTCTGGCATATGTTTCGACCTTGCGACCATTATCAAAGAGTCTTAAAAACTGACCTGAAAGTGGTGGTTCACAGTATATATCTTACAAATCCTCTACCCACCTAGAGGGGGATAATAACTTGATTTGCTATTTCTTAAAATTCAACAATACAGGCCGGAACTACGAACTTAATTTTATTACTCTGTCTAGCACAGGATTGTTTATAAATTCTGTTTGTGTATTTGTAACGTTTTTATGGTTTCTTAGGGCCTTCTTAATTTCTAAAATTTCAAGCATGTCTAGAATTTTTCCTTTGTTTGCATTATGCAAAAGTTTAACACTACTACCGTTAAAAACGTGATTTTGCCCAATGCAATATTCGGCGAAACTAGTTGATTTTTTATTATGTAAAATAGACTGTTTGTGTTCTCTTAATCTCACATCTATGCTACGGCCACTCTGACCTATGTATACGGCATCACAGTCATCACACTTTATTTTATATACCCCCGATTTTTTTGTGTCTTCTGTCTTTTCTTTATTATTAACCAACAAGCGACCTAAATTATTTCTATTCGTTGATATTGTATTAATACCTAATTTATTTAATCTATTACATACTGAGTTGCTAACCTTATTTACATAATTTATACTATGCCACTTTTTGTTTTCTATATTTGGTACGTTATAAAAATGTTTTTGTAATAATTTTCTCTGTTTATTTTTTATTAATTTGTCAATAAGTGATTCATCATAGCCATTGTTTTTTGCTAGCGTTTTATGAATTCTAACTTATTTTTCAAAGGTAACCCTATTTAAGTTAATAGTCTGTGTATATAGCTATGAAACGGCGACATTTTTATCTTCCAAGATTGATTACAATTTGCATGTGCAAGAGTGTTAGTAAAAGTTGGCTTTCTGTAAATATCAAGTTCTAGCCCATGTTCTTTACGTGTTAGCGTAATATCTAAGAAGTTTATTGACCGTTCTTTTTCCATTTCAACTGTAAACTGAATTTTGTTGTTTAGGGAGTTAATAAAATGAATGAAATGTGACAATTGTCTCTCGGTACCGATCCATATGCAAAACACATCGTCAACATATCTTACCCAAAAATGTATGTATTTAAGGAGATTATTGTTGGTGGTAAAAAGATTGTTTTCAAAATTTGCCATGAATATTTCAGCTAATAATGGGCTTAACGGACTACCCATGGGTAAGCCGTTTACTTGTGTATACATTTTATTATCGAATTTAAAATAATTTTGTTTGATACAAATATTAATTAATGTTTGTAAATCTTTTTGTTCATTTTGATTCAACTCACTTTAGAGATAAGATGTTGTAATATATCCTTAAGCTCTTGAATAGGTAGAGGTGAATAAATTTTTAACATCAAAGAAAACTAATTTGGCATTTTCGGGTAAGGTTATGTTTTCCAATTTGGTCACAAGTTCTAAAGAATGTTTTATACTGTAAGGGGATTGAAACTTGATCAACTGTGGTAAAGTTGAATTGAATTTATTACATAATCTATAAGTCGGTGCATTGATATAAGAAACTACCGGTCTCATAGGAAAACCCTCCTTATGAATTTTTGGTAAACCATAAAGTATGGGGGCTGTAGCATTCATTAATAGAAGGTTGTTTGTTTGAAAATTTGTTATATTGGGTGTATTTTTCTTTAATAGTACCTGGATTTCTGACTGAAATTTTTTCGTAGGGTCATGTTTTAGTTCTTTAAAATCATCAGTATTTAATAATTCGTTCATTTTATTATTATAATCAGATCTAGATAAAACTGTCACAGTATTACCTTTATCTGCTTTACATAAAATTAACTCGTTAGAAGACAATTTACTACGGATATCGTTTACTGTTTTTTGTTCTAATTTGTTAGAGGTTATATTCTTTTGTGAATTTTTTATAAACTTTGACACAAGGTATTTTTCGCCATTGTTATCTAACGGGTTAAGTGCCAATTCAGTGTTTACAGCTAATAATTCTAAGTCTTTCTTGTTGATTATTTTAAGACAATATTTTAGGCCTTTTTCGAGCAACTTGTTTTCATTAGCGTTAATTGTACATCGGTTAAATTAATTAATCTAGGATAAAACTTATCTGAATCCCCAGCTGACAGGTTCGTATTCGAGCAGTTTTTCGGTGGTGAATTTCTACGGAAATTTTCAAGTTTATTCAGCTGTCTAACGTATTGACCGTGTGAATTTTTATGTACTTCTTGCCGAATTTCTGCATCAACGATGTCAAAAACAATGGGATGCAGAACGTGGGAGAGTTCCGTATGTATGAGTTTCAAATGCAAGCATAAGTTGTCGCGTCTTTTATACCATTTTTTCATTTCTTCTTTCAACCAAGTTATATAAGCACTATCTACTGCTTTCTTTGCCTCTCGTAAGTTTTGCCGACACACGATTTTCATAAATTTAGGGATCAATTTTTCTCTGATACACTGTTTGTTGTACCATAAATGATTGTTGCACTTTTTCACTTTTAGGAGAGTTTTTTTATACATCACCGCAAATTTTGCTTCACTGGCATTTAAAATAAATTGGATGGAGTCTGCGGTAGGTTCTTGATGAAACATATTCAATAGAATAATTATAAATATTCAAAAGAATAGTTACAATACGCACTTGGTTTATTGTTTCATTAGCTTTTTCTCAGATTTCTCTGACATATGTTTCGGCCTTGCAACCATTATCAAACAGTCTTAAAATTATGAACTGGAAAAATGGTTTCCTAGGTCTTTTAAACTAAGACTAGTCCAAATGTGCCCATCAGATGAGGGTTTTGAGGCTAATATAACGAAATCACGAAGAATATTTCTTATTTTTTCAAAAATTCAAGCGCCATCAGTTGGAGGGCGGTACCACTCCTATAAATTTTCTGCTTCGGTCAAAGGACGACTTGCGGGGCCGTTCCGCATACTTACCAAAAAAGAAACCGTCACTGGCTAGGCAGGGGGACTGAAAGATCCATCCTCTAACGTTTTCAGTCTCAGCGTGGATTCTTTTCAGTTCTACATGGATGACTGATGATGAGATGATATGAATTGAAAACTTTCGTTACACTTTATTCAGTTTATGTCGCCTATCGTCTAATCACTTGCCTTCAAATTATTTCCTTAACAGCGAGTTTGAGTAACAGCCAAACGTCCAAAATTGTTTTTCGAAAATCGATTTAACACGATTTAAATTGGTTAAAGACGGCTGCTACATCTTCTTTGTTAATGATTTGTGTGTTACTTTCTAATATCGTTTGTTCTATAATGTCTTTTCAGTTTCTGTTGCGACTGTGACTCTGTTAATACAATCCCAAACTTTTTTGTAATTATATAACAGAAAATAAAGTAATCGCTGAGAAATTTAATAGGTTCTTCCTGAAAAGTGTAGAACAAATGACTGTAAATTTAAATCCAAATAACCAGTATGGTACAAAATTGAATAACATGGAGAAGACCAATTGTAAACTGCAATAGTTCAAATTATTGGAAATAAATAATTTTAAAGACATCATAGAACACATGAAAAATAAACCTAGTAGTATTTATAGATGGCATAAGTGTACACATTATCATTTGAAGCAATAGGGAACCAATTTTTATAAATTATAAACAACAGCTTAGAAACAGGTATATTCCCAGACACTTGGAAGACGTCAACAGTAATACCTATAGAAAAGAAAAATAAAACAATTCGATGTAAGGAGCATAGATCCATAAATATGGTACCAGAAAAATTACTGGAATTATCTGCTAATAAACACATATTAGAATACCAACAACCTACTATCGAAATAGCAATTAAATCATTAATTTTACAATAAAATGTATCAATGTTATCCTGTATTTGATTATAATTCCGGCATCTGACGTTAATTGGTGAATACATTAATAAATTGGTACGAGAAGCTTTGATATGAAATCTTTGGTGGAGTCGAGTTGATTTAGAAGGTACATGCAATTCAATGAGTTTTAATAGGTCACAGCAGTCAAGTTTATTATTTAATATTCTAAATAAAGTTATTACTCCATGTAATTCACGACGAGTTTGAAGTGAGTTATATAAAAATCTGTTTTGTTAAACATCATTGCTAATCCCAAAAGTGGATAAATTCTGTTCTCGGTGTAACTTAATTATTTTAGAAATTTCCTTTGAAAATTTTCCAGTTGATTGATATGAGCGGAATAGTGGTTCCAAACTGCATCTGCAAATTAAAACATAATGTTTTTAGTCGCAAACTCCTCTATAAAATCTTTATTTTATTATAAGGAACGTAACCAGACTGCAACCAACAGCTACTCTGTGGGTTATGTGCCCCGCCGAGCGCTGAATTACAAGTTATAAGCCTGACGCGTTAAGTGTAATAATTGCATATTACCATCAAAACGCTAATGCTTCGATTGCAATAAACATCAGCCGAGAGACTGATCCTATTTAAAGGAACTCTCGTGCCAGTCGTCACACGCGACTTGCAGACTGCAGTTTCGAGCTGTTGGCTCTCGTCAGTGCAAGGTAGGCGTGTGACTACCGACACGAGGATCGCTTGACTATTTAGTACATTTCGGATTCTTTGGGATAGCGACATGTAAAATAGTTAGCAAATACATCAGCATACTCCAGTTTACTTCTAACAAACGTACTAAATAGAAGTTTTAATGTTTCAGTGTTCCCAAAATCTTTAGAGTTTATTATAATAAATTGTAATGGTTTATAGGCTGAAGATACAATGTTGTTTATGTGATAAATAAAATTCAGTTTAATATCAAAGTGACACCCAGATTCTTAAAACTGTCAACCCTTTGTATGACACTATTATTTATTTTATACTCATTAATGAGAGTACTATGTCGACGTAAGTGACAATATTACATTTTTCAACATTTATTGGTAATTTATTTTTGCTGCACCAGTTAAATATTTTCCAAATCCGACTTGAGCAATTCCTTATCATCAATGCAGTTATAATATATTTTTAAGTCATCGGCATAAAGCAGGTGTGGGCATTGCAAGTTTATAACTATGTTATTGAAAAAGACATTGAACAGAAGCGGACCAAGAACTGACCCTTGAGGGACTCCTGATTCGGCGGGAAATTCAACAGATTTGTGTCCATGGTAATAGACATATTGTAGTCTATAGCCTAAGTATGAAGTAAAAAAGAAAAAAACTTGTATGATAGTCCAAAATTCAAACGCCTTAGAAAAATCTATATAAATAACGTCAACTTGACCACCCCTATCTAATTCTTCGCAAATATGTTGAGTTAAGCATAGTAAATTTGTGGTTGTAGACCTACCCGACACGAATCTATGTTGATTAGTTGATATTTTGTTTTATATATTAGGAAAGATATAATCATACAGAACAAATTCGAATAGTTTGAGAAATAAACAATTATACCGATTGGTCGGTAATTTCTTATATCTTCCTTAGAATTCCTTTTATGCACAGGCCATATCTTGAATACTTTGCACAGGGTGGGAAAAACACCTTTATTTCAGGATAAGTTAAAGATATATGATAAGGGACGTGCTAATACTGAAACGCAATCTTTGGCAAAGAAAGCAGGTATTCCATCTGGGCCTGCTATAAATTTTGGCTTTAACTTTTTACACCTTTTGATAACTTCTGCTTCAAGTATTGAGGGCATGAATATATTTTGTACTTCCATCGGTTCGCTTTCGCCACTGACGTTAGAACTATTTGTTCGTACATTGTATGCTGACTTGAACTATTCTGAAAAATTATTTACTATATTTTGTATTATATGGAACATTTTGATAGATCATATTGGTATCGAACTAGTTTTAGATTTATTATTAATATAGGACCGAAACATTTTTGAATTATTTTCCATTACAAGCAGATGGCTTTTGTGTGTGTCGATACCTTTCTTTATATTTGTTCTAATATTTTTATTTCTCTTGTTCTTTGTATGTACCCCAGATTTTATTTTTATGTTTAAGATCTCTAATTATGTTCTTCGAGAACCACTGAGGATATTTATCCACATTTGTTGTTAAATATGTTTTATCTTCCCTTATCTAGAAAAGCAAAGTTTCAGTAATATTACTTGAATTAAAGTTTACCGACCATGTTACTTTTAACCGTAAATTATGAATCAGAATAGTTCACCCTCTAAACTAGCTCCTTCGCCAATTATTGTGACAAAGTATTTCGTCTTATTTTATGCAAAATATAACTTATTAACTTAAAGTGGATTATGCCCAATAATAACTGTAGACTACAGTAGAATTTGCCAAATTTTTATATGGAAATTAATAATTTGGATTCTAATGATAATGGTATATGGCAAATCGTTCGCCGTCATATAGTTGAACTAGATTTGCTATAAACTAGGTTTTATTGATGGATGTAGACGTAGCTCCCATTTAGAAAATGAAAACATTGCAGTTTTATATATTTTCGGATATTAAGTGTATTGAGAGATAACACATCATTTCACATCTATCTTTCTTTACATGAGTGAAAGCACCCACACCAGTCACACCCAGAAAAAAGTTTTTAAATCCCTTTTTGTATCCATAGAGCTACATTTGTTAAAACTATGTATACATTTTATAGGAATATAGTAACAAAAAATATTATAATACAGTGTCCGCCAAAAAGTCTGCACCATATCCAAAACTTTTTTATTTAATTGGTTTTATTAAAACGGGTTTCAGCATTAGTTTCGATATGATTAGTAACCACAAAATGTATGAGGAAAAGTTGTTTGTAATTACATTAAAAATCTAAGTGTGAAGTTTGGTTTGAAAATTTAAAGTTTGTTTTTCATTTTTTTTTTTCAAAAATATGTAACATTTAATTTTTTCCATGGATCCGGTCTTCATTAATGGTGATAAATAATTTGGAAAAAATTTTGCTCTCCACGATTAAATCAAACAAGTCGAACGGCAAATTATCAAACAGAAAACGAGTCCAAAAAAAGAAGTACAAAGCGCGAAACTCGGTTGCCTCGCTGAGATTCCGTGGACTCGAGCTTCATTGTTTATTAATGGCGATAAACAATTTGGAAAAAATTTAGCTCTCCACGATTACATCAAACAAGTCGAACGGCAAATTCTTAAGCAAAAAATGGGTTAACAAAAAAACTGTAAAGCGCAAAACTCTGTTGCCTCGCTGAAATTCCTGAATTCGAGCAGAAAATGGGTTAAAAAAATTGCAAAGCGCGAGACTCGGTTGCCTCGCTGAGATTAAGCGAATTCGAGCTTTATTGTTTATTAATGGCGGTAAACAGTTTCAGACAAAAACTTGTTCTCCACGATTAAATTAAAGAAGTAGAACGGCAAATTGTCAACCAGAAAACGAGTCGAAAAAAAGTCCAAAGCGCGAAATTCGGTTGCTTCGCTAAGATTCCGTGGATTCGAGCTTTATACAATACAATACGTTTATTGAAAAAAAAGCAGTACAGGTACATACAGTTTTCCAAAAGGAAGTGTATCAACAATATTGCTTTACAACACTTCCTGAGTACAGAAATATTTATACATTTAAAAAATATATATTTAATTTAGAACAATTGTACATTAAAGTTTTCTAATCTTGATAGGATAATGTCTTCCTTTAACTTACATTTTACAGTTGCCACTGATATGTTGTGATATTGAGCTGGCAGGTTATTAATAATATATGCTACTGTAAATGAAACGGAAGATCGAAAAGATGCATTTTTGTGAGCGGGAATACAAACTTTATTTTCAACATGTCTTAGATCCCTATGGTGGATTTCAGAACGCCTATGTATTTTATTGAATAGATAATTTGGTTTTCCGTTTTGAAAATGTTTAGTACGAATCCTACAATGTGTATAAATCTCCTTTCGCACATATTTAATAAGTTGAAAGCACGTAAAATGTGGAGTTATATGACCAAATTGAGGTACAGTTGTAAAATATCGTACACAGCAATTTTGAATTTTTTGCAAACGGAATTTGTCTTCCTGTGAGAGACAGGGGCCGTACACAGTATCTGCGTAATTTAAGTGCGATACCATAGTTTCAGAAAGCAATATTTTAGTATTTGTGTCTAGATATTTTTTGAATGAGTATAACTGTTTTAAACAATAAAAAGCTTTTTTACAAATAGTATTTACGTGATTAGAGAAATTTAATAAAGGATCAAAATTAACACCCAGATTTTTAACGTTGTTGGTTGATGCAATGATCTCATTATTTACTTAAATATTCAGTTCTCTAAGATTCAATAGCTGCTGAGATATTCCAAAAACAATATTTTGACTTTTGTTAGCATTTAGCATAAGAGTATTTTGGATTGTCCATTCGTATATAAGACGTAAATCATTATTTATGTAAAATTCAGCCATTTGAGCTTCTGTAGAGGAGAAATTATGCATTAACTGAATATCATCAGCGTACATGTATAATTTTGAATTAAATAGGAGCCTTGCTACATCCGCAATAAAAATGTTAAAAGGAAGTGGTCCAAGGATAGATCCCTGTGGAATACCGGATTTAACTGATCTATAATGTGATTTTAGTATCGAGTTTATTGTTTATTAATGGCGATAAACAATTTGGAAAAAAAAATTAGCTGTCCACGATTAAATCAAACAAGTCGAATGGAAAATTCTCAAGTAGAAAATTGGTTAAAAAAATTTGCACAGCGCGAAACTGGGTTGCCTCGCTGAGATTCCGTGAATTAGAGCTTTATTGTTTATTAATGGCGATAAACAATTTCGGAAAAAAAATTGCTCTCCGCAATTAAATCAAACAAGTCGAACGGCAAATTGTCAAACAGGAAACGAGTCGAAAAAAAAGTCCAAAGCACGAAACTCGATTGCCTCGCTGAGATTCCGTGGATTCGAGCTTTATTGTTTATTAATGGCGATAAACAATGTGGAAAAAATTTTGCTCTCCACGATTAAATCAAACAAGTCGACCGGTAAATCCTCAAGCAGAAAATGAGTCAAAAGAAACATTTTCAAAGCGCGAAATTCGGTGGCCCCCCAAAAATTCAGTGGATTCGAGCTTCATTGTTTATTAATAATGGCCATAAACAATTTGTACCAGATTTCATTCAATTTTACTACATAACTGTTTCATCGACAATATTTCGGTCAAGGATTTGCCGTTAGATTTGCCTGATTCATTCGTGGAGATTAACATATTTTCCGATATTGTTTATAGCCATTAATAAACAATAAATATGGAATCCACGGAATATCAGCGAGGCAACCGAGTTTCGCGCTTTGGAAATTGTTTTTTTTTTATTATTCGTTTTCTGCCTTGAAATTTGCCATTCGATTTGGTTGATTTGTCCATGGAAAGTATGATTTTTTATCAACGCAAGTAAACAATCCACGGAATCTAAACAACGCACTAGCATAACCAAATTTCAGCCGGGTCAACTCCGATTTTGAAATTTCAACTAAATACGTTAGCATTTTATTTTTTTCAATTTATAACTCTATCTCAAACGTTCTTTATCGCTTCCAGGAATTTATAGTAAAAGAAGTAAGTTTTCCGATTGTGAATCGAAATCTACAATATTTTGCTTACAACCATTCTACAGCGGCAAAAAAACGGCAAATTTTAAGCTACCTCAATTTTCTTAAATAATTTTTTATACATATATGACCTGCTAATTTCATATGATGTTCAATAAGACATCTCATATTTTTTAAGAAACAAAAGGGGCAAAATGTTTTCTTTCACGGCTAATTAACAGCTAAAAAACAGCAAATGTTTATGCTATACCGAGAACGATTCGCAAAAGTTGACCTGTTAACTTGATATACATCACTTTCTTAATTATTGATCATCGTAAAGTTGTTAACATATTTAAAGCAAATTTCCTTAGAAATGTGTGTATGGACAAATTTATGCAATATACAACTAATAATTATATGTATTAAGTTCTAATTACATTTTATGTTATGTACTCATTCGATAAATAATATGCAATTAACTCTCTACGTGCGTGGGGCAACGATCGGTGGCAAATAAGAGCAAATGAAAAGAAATTATACGATCTGAGAACCGCCGCGTTAACATTGAAAAAAAATAGTGAAAGTAACTCTGTCGTACGTCGGGATACACGGCGTGTATTTGTCTATTTAAGCACGTGAGAAGGTTTATTTTGTTCTTAAATTATTAAAGAACACAATGTGCTTTATTATAAATAGTGAGCGAAAACAATACCAAACATGGAACAATGGCAACAACAATAATAATAATAATAATGGTAACACGTTTTATATTTATTACACCTTTTTGTGAAAGAAACGTGCAAGGTCGCTGGAAGTTAATTTAATTTATTTAGATCGAATTCACTGTAAATTAGATTAGCAGTTACTTCAGAATTCTCATATTTTAGGCTAGTTAATTATGTACAACTACAGGGTGTCCCACTAAGTACGAAGATAGACAAAAACTGATATTAAGGAAATGGAAAAATTTTTTTGGTCCCTTCCACGTTTTCTTCAGTTATGCTCTAAGTACCCAAAGATTCTGAATGTCGCCAAATAATAATAATAATAATAATAATAATAATGCTTATTTGCAATATAAATAACAATATAAAATAACATATTTGTAACGCAAAAATTTGGGGTTATTCAACCGACAAAATACGATATATTAGAGAAGAAAATCAAATTTTATTAAGGAAGAGTAATTATCAAGATCAAATCGGTTTCAATGTTTGACTTGAAATAATCGATAGTACAATCGTTGGTCCAATAATATTTAAGAAACCCTTGACCGGTGATAAATACTTGGGGTTCCTACAAAATGAAACTGAAGACATTTTAGATGATTTGGATTTAGAACAGGGAATGTCAACAAGATGGCGGTCTTCCTCATAGTTTAAGAATAGTAAAACTGAGTCTTCTATAAATATACTACTACAATACTATACTAATATACTACTATAGTAGAAGGTGGTTTATACAGTGCCGTTAGCCCAATTGTGATATTATTTTTTTCTAAAATTCTGCTATTTACATTTATACCGGTCTGATTTAATTTATTAAATTTATAAATTTATATTTAAAGCTGAGTATCTATCACATTTGTTATACAGTAAAACCTCTATTAGCGTCCACATGTATAAAACGACCACGTACGTATAACGACCGATTCTGAATTCCCTGAATTTACAAATGGAAAATTCCATACTCTTGCACCCCTTATACCGACCAATCTCTCATTCTCTTAAACGACCACGGGTTCCCATCATCGGAGTTTCCTAGTACACAAGAATGCTAAAAACACCCTCAATAAAGGGCTATAAAATCCGATAAAAGTAAATACTAAAAATTGCTTTACGACGGCGATACTGCAAATTGCTTTATGATACGTAATTTATTTCTTAATCGCATGGAATCTAGTTTTAACATTAGTTTTGTTCTGAATTTCCACCGATTAACGTTAAATATTTGAGTGACCATATTGTTGCAAAATAAAGAAGTTATGCATCGAGAATGTAATTATAAAATCTGTGTGTATGTGTTGATACACATGTACATATTATGCATGTATATATGATCGTAATTTTCAATTACGTTATGCACATATATGTTCTCTTTTAAACGACCGCCCCTCTTTAACGACCAATATATAATTCCCCGAGGGTGGTCGGTATTGGAAGGTTACTATGTTTCCATTCTAGAACATAGTGTTGCCTGGGTAATAAATTTAATTTTTCAATATTCACTTATAATATCGCAGAAGTAAACTTTCAGTGATTTGAGGAAAACTGACAATTGAAACGGGGAGCATAAGGCAAAAATTATAGACACCCTCTGGTGTTTGTTTTTTTTTTTTATAATTTTTTTGTAACTTACATTTCATCTTTATTCTTTCCTATTATTTGGGTTTTCTACCACATGTATTATTATCCTCTCCAAAGCAAATCACCGAATCTACAAAATAATAGAATTATTGGAAAAAAGCCTCTGCGCCCGTGACGTTTACGCCAAAGGATAGTCAGAGGTTATGTTTTGAAATAATATAAATCGGAATAAACACAGAAATAATGTATTTTGCTGGCGTTTCGGAAAGTAATCTCTTTCCGTTTTCAAAGCTTTTTTTGGAAGAACTCTTATTTTGCTGTGTATGTCAAATACACAGTTTTAAGATTATGTTTATGTTATTTCCATAGATACTTACTACTTACACAGAACATAGAACTGATGATATTTATATTTATATATTTTTTAGATAATGTTGAGTTTGTTAAGTTCTTCTATTAACATTGGTAGCCAGGTTGTACAAATATCTACAGAACAATTCGATACGCACTTATCTTCATTTAATAAGATTATTGCTGATTCTTTAATTTTTCTTTTTTTGGTATTTGTTTCTTTTGTTAAAATTTTTGCCGAGTCCCAGTTTATTCTATGTCCGTTTTCCCAAGCATGTTCACAAATCTTTGATTTCTGAATTTCATTCTTTCTAATGTAATTCTTGTGTTCATCCAACCTCACACTGAAAGGTCTGGATGACTCACCCACATAACATTTATCACGTTTGCACGGGATATTGTAAATACAGTTTTTTGAATTCTGCTCCCTGTTTATCGGTTTTATTTTTGTTAAAATAGATCTTTCATTTAGTTTTTTTTAACTATAAAAAAACTGAGAAAACACGCTTTAATAGCAAACCGAACTAAAAAGCAAAAAATAATGTGTAAATGTGTAAACAAAAACGTTTATCTTGGTATTACAGGTGACTTTGCATTTGTAGGGGGTAAGTACTTCTACTACTTCTTACTTTGTTCGATATTTGAGTAAGATTTGTTCCAAGTCGGAAAACAAAGAAAAAAGTTATAATAAGGGTGTTACACTTTTAAGTGCAGCACACTGTATATCACCAAAACTAAAATTTAAAACAATAGAAAATACTCTTCTATTGAATAAAAATAGAAGTCCCTTTAACAATAAATGATAATTATTTTATTTAGTATATAAAAGTTTAGTATGTAAAAGTTGAAGTGATATGACCACCCCTGGTAAACTCAAATGAAATAATAACAGCAATAAATAATCTAAAATATGATAGTACACCTAGTAATGATGAAATAAATACTGCCTTAATAAAAAATATTCACGGATTTATAACCATTCCTTTAAGGCATACTATAAATAAAATCTTTGAAATGGGAGAAATACCTTATCAATTTAAAGAAAGCATAGTTGTACCTATTTTCAAACAGGATGATAAAACAAAAACTGAAAACTACAGACCGATCTCCTTAAGTAATAACTTTGCAAAAATTTTAGAAACGTGTATTAAAACTAGGTTGGTTGAATTTGCTGAAAAATTCAATTTATTATCACCTGTATTGACAATAGCAGGAAAACAATCGCAATTTTTCTCGATCTACAAAAGACTTTTGATAAAGTCACTCACTCTAAATTAATACATAAATTATCGGACATCGGTATAAGGGGGCTTCAATTGGAATTATTTAAAAACTACTTAACAGATAGACCCCCAAGTAGTAAAACTAAACAATAAAATTAGTAGTCCTAAAACAGTCAAAACTGGAATTCCACATGGTACAGTATTAGGACCTATCCTGTTTATACTATATCTAAATGATTTATTAGAGCAAAGCGAATCTTGCGAAATTATATCATTTGCTGATGACACAGTACTATTATGCTCTGGGGTAACGTGGGATAAAGTATTCACAGTTGCTGAAAATTGTCTGAACAATGTTAAATACTGGCTGGATATTAATCTATTATCGCGTAATCTAAAGAAAGCGAAATATATGACTTTTGCTGCTACAAGGGCTGGCTTACTAATCACACCCAAAGATATTGGAATAAAGGGTACACATTTGAAAATGGAATGGACAGAATCATATAAATACTTAAGGGTGACGGTGGACCATAATTTGAATTGGCAAAGTCATATAGACTACTTAAACAAACACCTTAAAAAAACAATAAACATTTTTTATACACTTAGAAATATACACTTAAAAAAAATATAATCATTGTTTAACAAGCCTTATAGAGTCTATCCTTAGATATGGTATAACTAGATGGGGACTATTATAACTTCGCCCTTCGGCCCTTGCAAATAACACAAAATTACATCTTAAAAACATTTTTTTTCAAAAGAAAGGTTATACCCCTCCGGCCTCCTTTATAATGAGTATAAAATAACAGACATTAGAACTTTAGCAATACTTAGAATATTAATTTTTGTACGTGAAATGGAAAACAAAAGCCTGATCCAACATAGACATAACACTAGACTGAAATCGACTTACACTTACCTAAACCTAGTAAAACGAAATGTTGCCATAACATAAATTGTTTAGGAATAAAAATATACAACAGTATACCTACTGAAATAAAAAATCATAGGAATATAGTCGTATTTAAAAAAGCTGTAAAAAAATATGTAACTGAGCATAAAGTAGAACTTAATATACTATTGAAGAAGTAAAACGTTTGCAACCTTACCAAATATAGGATAAAAAAACTAGATCTATTATAAATATAACAACCATATATTATTCACAAAATTTAGATAACTTCCCTCATGTTTGTTAACTACGCCTTAGTAACAACAAAATCAAAGCAGGCTACTTGACATCCACTAATGTCAAAAAAAATTACTTAGTATCACTGTCAAAATAAATTTATCAAGAAATGTAAAATCTGATTTTTTATTTCATGAATATAATACAGTCATTTGGTGCTCAAAAAAGAGGTTACCTGGAAAGTTTTCCGGAAGTTTTGAAAATTGGTGATTTTATAGATTTCGATGTGCTCTTTCCGAATTTCTACTTTGCCACCTCGTATCTTTGCCGCTCGCGCCGCCTAAAAACAGTTCTTTGACAATATCTATCTAGTTATATAATAAATTAAACTAGAGAAAATTTCCTATAATTTATGTAATAACCCTTTTATTTTTGTAAAATGAATAGTTTTAGCGCCGCAAAGTCTACTCCAACATGCGTTTTGGCCAAAAAACTCATTGTCACATCACCACATGAGGTAGTAAGTGGCGTGTTTTTTTTTTTATGAAAATGAATAGTTACATTCGTTCGTTCGATGTAGAAAACCGTTGTACCAAATATGCGGAGTGATCCCGACGATCACGAAAAACTACTTCAGTAGACATGATCCCAACTGTGTCACAAGATAAATTTCTGGGCAACGATGCAAACAAGAAACGCCTTATTGGAATGTTGAAGACAAAATTTAAAGCTGCGAACTTCATCGTCAAACAAGCCACGGAAGGTGCGGATATGCTAATAATCAATACCGTAATCGGCGTTTCATCGACATTTGATTCTGTAATAGTTGTCGGCGAAGATGTAGATCTTATTATTTTGACGGCTCTACCTATGCGTTCAAACATATATATTCTCAAACCGCGAAAAGGAAAAATTTTGCAACAAATATATTCAACAAAAAGTATCATAGATAAAACAGCCGCAGATCATATGTTATTCTTGCACGCCTTCAGTGGTTGTGATACAACATCAGCACTCTTTAATCAAGGAAAAATGAAATCATTGCTAAAACTGGAGAACGCTTCCTTCTTGCACTGTACGGTTACAGTGATGTGAAAAGTATGCTTCACTAAATCAGCATATCAAAATAAATTTAATATTGCATCGCTACCACCAACAGAGGCAGCGGCACAACATTCGTTCCGAACCTATCATCAGGTTCAGCAATGGTATAGGAATGAACAAAATGTAGAGCAATGGGGATGGAAAAGAAACAAGAATGGGCCAATTTCTGTCACCACACTCGAGCCCCAGCTCCGGAAACCTTGTTAAAATTTATTTCTTGCAAATGCAAGAAGAGATGTGATAGAGCTTGTGGATGCAGAAAGGTTGGATTAAAGTGCTCCGTGTTATATACACGAATTGTAGTGGTACCTGTGATAATTCGCATCTCAAGATAGTGATGAAGAGGAAGAAATGGAAACTATTTCGAGCAAACGTATGATGAAATCGAGTACGAATTATCTTCCGATAATTCGAGAAGTTGATTTTTAAAAACAAAACGAAAACTTTCGAATTAAATCAAAGTTAATTTATTTATTTTCTACAATAACGATTGTTACAAAGCGGCGTACAAGCAAAGATTAAGATTAATATATGTAAGCGTGCCTTTTATAAGCTTTTCTAATCTTAACCGACCACGCATTTTCTAAGAACATGATGCGCCCCTCGAAGTTTGGAAAATCAAGGGAAAACATCGTTAAAATCTTGATTTTCGTGAGTGTTGGTCGGTTCAGATTTGCAAAATGAGAAAAATGAACAATATCTTGCATTTTTTATAACGCAAGGTTTAAGGAATTTATACAAGCCAAAACATAATGTTAAAATTATCAGTCCAATAACTATTATTTCAAATGTTTTCAGTCCGTTTGTATTAGTCACTTTATTTAATTGTTCCACCACTAATTCTTGAGATTCACTTTGAATTTTAGTAAGTTTATCTAGACGAACATCTCCAGGGATCTGAATTTTCCGTACGACTTCGCTCGGGTGCCATTCCGGAATGGTCGGCAGGTGAAATGGTGCTCCTTGAATAAACGTCTCCACGTTCGAATATGTTACGCCTTTAACTTTGATGGTACAGTTATTTGGAATTTGTATCAGGCTAGGGGTTGATACGTCCGTGAATCCATTAGGTTGGCATTCCTGGGATATTCTGGTCATTTGTGTGGGTAGTATGATTAGGTAGGCATCATTGACTACTTCTATCAGGGAAGTTTGTAGATAGATGGTCGTTAGAGGGCATCCGGAAATTTGCATATCTCCCCGTAATATTTGTGGTATGCAGTCCTTTTGATTTACCCATTCTTGGACGTGGGTGACACAGTATTTGTCTATTGGGTGACAGCCATTCTCTTGATAGTGATGATTAGAAGAATTCATCAGGATGTAGGGTTTATATGGTATGATGGTAGTATTATTGATCGGGATTGGGAATAAATGAAATGAATCGAAAACATCTCTTTCAACTATGGGAAAATGTATTAAAATCAATATGTTGTCGTTGTGGTACTTTAGTTCTGTATACAAATATCTATAATATTCTTGCTTAATTTGAAAATCTAATATTTGGTCATTATATTTTTGTTTCATTAATGAAATCAGTTCTGTTAATTCGTTAAGTGGTAAAATAGAATTTGTTAATGTCCTTAATTCGGCAAAGGTGATTGAATTTTGAATGTTATCTATATGTTCTATCAATAAATTACAATCTATTAATAATATATTTAATATTTGTTGTAGAGACATGAAACGAGTTCGTTTCTTTACTATTTGTGATAATTCGTTTAAGTCTTGTTTAATAATTTTGTTATTTTTATTTAATTTTTGAAATAGCTTAGTAGTCTCATTCATGAAATTTTTACTAATAGATACAAAATTGGTAAGATCGTGATGAATCGAATGTTGATTTTTATCTAAAGTTGCTATGGCCTTATTATATCTCTCACCATCCTCGTCAGAGAGGGTACCAAAAAGCCACCCTTGTGCTCTGCCGACAAAATTAAACGGAGCTCGTTTTTGCCTGACAAGTTGAGGTTTTAAATTAGACAATTTTAAATAAGCTTGCTGTATTGAGTCCCGTACGTGGTTTTTTAAAGGTGTTAGGTTCGGAGTTGATTTGTTGAATTCGTACAACGTGGAATTTCCCGATTGTTCCCTAGCGTTAAGAGAAATGCTATCGAGCACTTTCTGTATTTGTGACAAATATTGTTCATATTGATTAGTTTCGATGTATTTTATGAAAGTGTGTTTTCTTACAGTGATATGAGTTGGTCCGACTTTGTAAGGGAAAATTGGGTTGGTTAAGGGAGTTATGTTAATTGCACTCATCTGGAGTGGGTAGGTCATTGCAAGAAGAAGTGCCAGGATGTACTTCATCTTCCTCCTGTAAATACGTTTGGTCTTTAGTAATTTTTCTAATAGGTTTGACAATTTTTTTATGGAAGGTTCCTTTATCCGTTATTATCTTATCTAAGTCGTCTAATAGTGGTTTAGCTTGTTGATAAATAGGATTTATTTTATTCCGTGTAGTGTCTCTGATATATACGTTTTTATTCCTGTCTATGTGAATTTCTGGGGGTGTTACTCGGTCTTTATTTGTTTTAGTTAGATCTCTAGATTTTGAGTTATTTTTGCTTATCAATTGGTGTATTATATCGGTATTTTCGATATGTTTATTTAAATAATCGGATACAATTTGTGACTCTGTTATTTCTATTGGTGACCCATGGTTTAAAATACCTTTGATTATTTGCATTGGTGTAAATTTGGTTGAACTGTGAGTAGTATTATTATAGCCAATTAATGCGTATACCATTAGGCTTGTTATTGAGTTGGATTTTTGTTCGATCCGTAATGTTCGCAAACTTTCGATTAAGGTGGAATGTAGTCTTTCTGTTGGACTATTAGAATTCGGATTTTTTACCGTGATATAATGTAAATTAATTTTATGTTGTGTGCAAAAGCCTTCGAGTTGCATGTTTTTAAATTCCGTTCCCTGATCGCAGGTGATTTTGTTAGGTATGCCATAATGTGATACAAATTTTAATAGATTGTCCACTACGTCTACTGCATTAGTTGTAGTGGGGTAGGCTTGGGCAAATTTTGAAAAACTATCAATTATAGTAAGGAATTTTACTTTCTCTATTTGAAACGTATCTATATAAATATGATCGAAAGGTTTATCTCCAATTGGGGAGTTTTTAAATATTATTTCGTGAGGTCGTCGCTCGTATTTGGTTCTTTGACATATTTCGCATAAATTAATGTAGTCATTCACGTCGTTTCTTAGAGTGGGCCAATAATATTTACGGGTGAGGGCGGTGATGATTTCGTTTATACCTCTATGAGCGGTCTTGGTTTCATGATGGTATTTTATTTTCACTAGTTGGTCATTTTTTGTTTTGACGTCCTCCAGAAATAGTGAACATCGTACAAATTTAAATGATTTTGCTAAAAAGTTGTCCTGAAGGGTTTTTGTGAATTTACTTAAATATTCCGTTGGTATAAGTATGCCGTAAGTTGTATTTGGTCTTAGATAATCTTTCAGAAAGTTAATTAAATCGTCATCAAAATGTAGTAGTCTAAGTGTTACGTTATGTCTTGTCTTGTGTTCAAAAAGTTGTTCTATCCGAACAATTGATTTTAACGTGTCTCTGCTTATGTGAAAATTTACTTGATTCTTAAATGTATTAAAGGCGTTTTCCGATATAGGTACTTCTAATACCGGGTTTTCTCGTGCCGTATGTACTGTATTATTGGTGTCTGCCCGATTTTCTGGTACTAATGTGATATCGGATACTATATTAATCAGGGGGGTGGTTAGAGTCTCATCGCTTATCGCGTCATGAATGATTTGATCGACTTTTGAAGTTGATGGCGTAATTTGTGATTCGTTTGTCAAGGTAAAGAAATCTGCTAAATTATTTTCATTTTTATCGTAGTTATTTATTATTGATTGATTATCGGATTCGATTTTTACTCTAGATAGCGCGTCTGCTACATGATTGTCTTTGCCTTTAACGTATTGTATTTCGTCGTAATTAAATTCTTGCATTTTTATTTTCCATCGCAAAAGGCGAGAATTAGGTTCTTTTATATTTGTTAACCACTTAAGGGGTTTGTGGTCAGTTCTAATCGTGAATTTACTCCCGAAAAGAATACTTTTCCAGTAATTACAAAAATATATTATCGCGAGCAGCTCTTTCTCAATGACTGAATAATTTATTTCTGCCTTATTGAGTGTCCTACTACCGTAACATATTGGTTTATCGGATTGGGACAATACCGCGCCAATTGCGAAATTACTTGAATCGGTAGTTAGTGTAAATGGTTTCTTGAAGTCGGGATATGCCAGTATAGGTTCGTTTATTAAGTATCGTTTTAGAGTCTCAAAACTATTTTTGTAATTTATATCGTTAATATTAATTTTAGATCCCTTTTTTAGGAAGGCGGTCATGGGTTTAGCTATCTTAGCGTAATCTTTTATAAATTTCCTATAATACCCTGTTAGGCCTAGAAATGACTTTATTTGTTTAGTTGTCTGAGGAATGGGAAAATTTTGAATAGCTGAAATTTTTTTTGGATTTGGTTTTACACCCTTGTCTGATATTATATGCCCTAAATATTCCGCTTCACGTTTAAGAAATTCTGTCTTATCTAATTGTATTTTCAGGTTAGATTGCCTAAGTGCAGTGAATACTCGTTTTAAAGCTACAAGATGTTCCTGCAGTGACACAGAATAGACAATTATGTCGTCTAAATATACCATACAAATATTATCGGTAATAAGGTCTCGTAAGATATGGTCCATCACCCTCTGGAATGTTGCCGGGGCGTTCTTTAACCCGAAGGGCATCCTAAGAAATTCGTAATGGCCCCTGTCGCAAGTGAAAGCCGTTTTTTCTATCGAGTCTTCGTGCATAGCTATTTGGTGGTAACCCGAAGCCAAGTCAATAGTTGTAAAGTATTGACTTTTACCTAATTTTGCTAATGTGGCATCGATATCGGGTAAGGGGTATTTATCGTCGATTGTCTTCGCGTTAAGCGCGCTATAATCGATTACCATCCTATATTTTCTTTTACCGGAGGCATCTAATTTTTTATCTACTATCCAGATCGGATGTGCGTATGGACTTTGCGAATGTCTTATTATACCGTCTTCTAAATATTGATCGATAGTTTGTTTAACAAGTTCTTTATGCACGTGAGGGTATTTATAAATATGCGGATGAGTGGGTATATTGTCAGTTGTCCTAATATGATGTTGGACACTATCAGTTACTGTTAACTTTTCGTTGGACTTATGAAATATTTCTTTGAATTTATAGCAAAGTTTTAGTAATTTAGATTTTTCGTCAAAATTTAAGTGATTAGTTCTAATTGAGGAGTCTAAATCGGGTATCGGTCGAAAATTGGGTACATAATTATCGTTTAGTACTTGCTCTATTGTAAATAATTCGTGTTCATTATGATCGATTTTTTTGCAAGGTATTCCCGTACTAATTTCTAATAACTGTGGCGAATTTGATTTGTTTTCTATTTGTACGTACGCTTGACCGTTTGTGGCTGTTGTTATACAGTTCTTTATTGTAATATTATTATTTAGCTGTTGTTCGTTAATAAGTACCTTACCATTTTCAATATTTACTGGAAATTTTTTTAATGTTACTTCGTGTGGACTTAACATGAAATTAAATACGTTTGTTTTGTCTTCTTGTATGTACTTGAACGGTATTGAAAAGTTGTTACTAACTAACCTTTGACTTTCGATATTAATATTTAAATTTAGATCTCTAAGGAAATTTATACCTATTACTCCGTCGAAAAAGCTGTGAAAATTATATGCTATGCATTCGGGATAGTATTGTAGTTGGTTTGCAATTTGTCTAGTATTATTTGAATTTTTAGTTATTAGCCAGAGTAATGGAATATTAGCAATTCCTGAAGCAACTACTATACCGCCCGCAGTTTTGACTTGCGTGAACTTATTAGTGATAGAATTTGGAAAATAATATTCTATTATATCAGGTCTTAAAATATTTAAGCTACAGCCCGTGTCAATTAATAATTTAATTTCCGGTTCCCTTTCGTTTGCTTTAATGTGTATATACGGTAGTGGAGTTTGAAAGTTAGTATTTATTTCGGCTATGGTTTCATTGTAGGTTGTGTTTCCAGGAGAAAATCCGACTCGATTTCTTGTGGGTTATCTACTGGAAATTTATTATCTTGTAAATTGTCATACGTTAAATCATAATTCTCGTTATTGTAATACAAGTCGCTTGCATTATTCGCGAGGTAATCGGTTTCTTGATTGTAAGTTACACCGAGTCCGTTATCTATTTCAACTAAGTCCGTTTTATTTTCTGCATAATGAAAAGGCTGATAACGCGTTTCGTTCATTACGTTATGGTTTCTAGAATTTACAGGAATTTTATTATATTGCATAGGATTTTTTGTAGTTAAATTTGTGGGATTTGTACTAACGCCTGACATGGGTACCGGCTTTTGATAATTTTGGTTATTATTTTGCCCGGGTTGCCAAACATTTAGCGGCCTACCAAATACTTGTGAGTTAGTCGGGTATTGATTTCTATTAATGAATTGATTTGGAGGTATTTGTGAATTAGTTGGGTATTGATTTCGATTAATAAATTGATTTGGAGGTATTTGTGAATTAGCCAGGTATTGATGTCGATTAATGAATTGATTTGGAGGTATTTGATTATTTATTTGGTCAAATTGTCTCATGGGAAATGAGTATTGTTTTTGAGGATAATTTTGTACAGGTCTTTGTCCAGTAACGGGGTGGTGAGGCCTTGATAGCAAATTATTTTTAGGTACTAATTGTTTATAATTTTGTGGTTGAAGGAAAAGTTCGAAATTTTCGTCCTCTTGAACTAATGCCATTGCGTGTTCTAAGTCCGTCGGCGTTTGCCCAATTATTTTGTCACGTAAACGTCTGTCTAGGTTCCTAACAAATATTTTTAGTGCCATATTATTGTATTGTTTGAGATGAATCTCTTTTGTAGGAATATCCATGTCTGTTACAGGTATTGTTTTTAATTTTAATGCTAATTTGGACCGGATTAATTGTAATCTTTTCGCGAAATTGTGATATGTCTCGTTTTTCTGTAAGGAACATGTCATAAGGGTTTGCTCTAAATTGTCAAGATTTAAACGCTCGCCGTAAGTGTTGCGTAATTCTTCTTTAATTAAAGGCCACGTATTTAATTCAGAACGGGAACCAATAATCAATAAAGCGTTACCTTTTAGCTTACCTAAAATTGCCTGATAAATAAATTGATTTATTTCTGTGTCAGTTTTTGAACAATACTTAGCATGAAAGCCATCGCAAGCTGAGATAAAAATTTCTAACAAATCTTTGTCCCCCTCGTATGTTGGAATCGTTTCTAAAATTAATCTTACTAACGTATAATTTATTGGTGTGGCTGTGGCCATGTTACCGCTTAACGTATTGTTTCTAATTTGACTACACTGAATTGAGAGAAAAATATGAAATATTTGATTTAATTTGAATTTCTTAATTAGATATTGTGATCAATAATGATTTCAATATTTGATATTATCTTTAACAGATTTATCACGTTACTAAACTGAATTTCTTAATTAGGTATTATGATCAATTACGATTTCAGTACTTGATATTATCTTTAATAGATTTATCACGATATTAACTTTAAATTCCCTAATATGTTCTCACTCGAATTTATAAAGGGATAGGAATGTAATATTTTCACTCACTTTTGACTCGGTTCGCATTCAGGTCTCAATCTGCCTACTCCTGAACTTATGCTACCCTTGCTACTTGGGTGTTGTGAAAATGATTACGGAAATAAAGGATGAATTCTAAAAATCTTACTGTCACAGTAGAACTTGAAGTCTTCGATCCCCAGTGGAAAATTTGCCTGACGTCGTTCAAGGATGTTGGATTGTAGATTCTGGATACCAAGTAAATCGTTGAGACGAACACTGATCACTATATTGATTGCTCTTGGAATCCTACCGACTGCGCCAATTATCTTCCGATAATTCGAGAAGTTGATTTTTAAAAACAAAACGAAAACTTTCGAATTAAATCAAAGTTAATTTATTTATTTTCTACAATAACGATTGTTACAAAGCGGCGTACAAGCAAAGATTAAGATTAATATATGTAAGCGTGCCTTTTATAAGCTTTTCTAATCTTAACCGACCACGCATTTTCTAGGAACATGATGTACGGATTGCAATGAAACTGATAATCCCATCGCGGATGATGTGGAAGAAATTTCTATGACGTTTCGATCGGCACTGAACAGTGAAGCGAAGGAGAATTCGCTAAATTTTGGAATAGTGCATTGCATGTGGATTAGGCCTACTGGGGATACCACGATAAAAAAACGCGCCACTTACTCTACCTGTGGTGTGGAAATGAGTTTTTTTGCCAAAACGCATGTTGGAGTAGACTTTGCGGCGCTCGTACGCTAAAATTATTCATTTCACAAAAAAAGGTTATTACATAAATTATACAAAATTTTCTTTAGTTTAATTTATTATATAACTGTTCTTAACTGTTTTTAGGCGCCATTTCTCCAATATGGCGGCGCGAGCGGCAAAGATACGGGGTGGCAAAGTAGAAATTCGGAAAGAGCACACCGAAATCTATAAAATCACCAATTTTCAAAACTCCCGGAAAACTTTCCAGATAAAAATACCAAATGACTGTCCTAAACAGTAGAGGAGCATATAAAACGTTATACACCACGGAGGAGGCAAGTTTTGACCAATCTCGCAACTGCTACCAGCCCACGAGCAAATTAATATATGAAGACCTCCCAATTGACGACGAGAGGTAACCACAATTTAAAAACGTAAAATTTGTCAAGCTTGAGGGACGGTGACGATCTGCATTTAATCATTGGATTATTATTAATTACAATTTGTAAATAGTAGTTTAGAAGTTGAATTTAATTTAGAATTTTTTTTTTATTTTCAATTTAGAAACTTTCAATACAGAAAAAAAAAATATTTTTAGTTGTATATACGTATATATTAAAACAGGTTTTTCTTTGGTTTCCTGTATATATAAAAGATAATATAGAAACAGGTAAAATCCACAATAATTTTCTATCTTGAACTGAAAGGTATAAATAATTAAAAAGTCTAGTCTTTTTGGAAGACAAGGATTATACAGTAATAAAAAAACTTGATCATCTCATTAATAGCATAACATCAGCCGCCCTGGCTCGTTTCGTTTATTTTTTAAATATGTAACGCGTCGGGGAAATGAATTACATAAATGTAAAACAAAACAAATGAAATATATGAGATATATAGATTTAAGTTAAAACATATTGTAAATGATAAGTTGAATAAAAATATTTTTAATGGTTAATGGCTATGCTCGAGCGCAAAATCGTCCTCGTCTGGTAAACCCTACTTACCCTCTTTGTAGTGTAATATACTATTGTTTGATATGTTTGACGTATCATACGTCAAACATGTGCCTTATAAAATATTATATTACATACAATTTATTCATACAAATCCAATATACTTTATCACTTATTATTACCTGCATTGAAGTTTGCAATTCCATTTTTCTCTGCCAAACATTCGTAATAATCGTTTAAACTGCAGTGGTTGTTAATTGCATTGCGAACAAATCATTAATTTTATGGTTTTTAATCTAATACCAAGTAATAGAATCGCCCAGGCTTGCCATTAGTGTTTCCTATTTCATAAATTTTTAAATAATTGATTGGAATATCACAAAACTGAACTAGTTTTACTCGCTGCAATGCCCGTAAATTGTCAATTTGTTCAATCTCCGCATTTCGCAGTGCCCTCGAGATACAGCGCTGAAATGCAAGTTTTATTCCCAACAGATTTAAAATTTTACGTTCGAGTGAAATCTGGCGATTGTTACACGATTGATTTTGAACTTTATAGATAAAGGAATGGAAATTCTTTGACAAACAAGACCTCTTAATCTACGTCGGCTCGGAACGAAAGGTAATTGTAACAGTTCCTTTGACCTTTCACAAGTATTATTAATTTCAAGCAAATAAAGCAAGTTCAAAGCCTAGTTCCTATGCCATATTTATGTGCGGTACAAGAAATATTGATTTTTAACCTCTTCGCTTGGTTTTGCGGCAACTTTTTTCTTTCTACAACTTCCATGTTTGGATATTGTCTACGAGTTGTTCAAAAGTTTTGAAGTAACCAGACTATTATTGGATATGCCTCTCTATAGGGGTCTGTAGAAAGCATTATACGAGGTATGGCAATAAATGCAACCGACTTCGATAGATCGAGTTGTAACATAGCTAGAAATAAAAAAAAAATACAGGTAAACTACATAAAAAATTCTATAACTGGAAATTATTTTCAAATATACAGGGTGAACCAAGACAATTGTACAGGACCAAATGCCATTTTTTTTATTCTAAAATTCGAACCCAGCATGGAAAAATGACAATAAAGAAGTTGCTGATTTTTTAAATAGTTATTTTGTGGATACACCTAAAAAATTATTAATGAACTTGACAAAGAATCTAGTGCTCAATTTAAGATTAGCGGGAATATCCAATGATGTTTTTAGGTCCAGTATACGAATTGGAAATCTATAATATATAATAAAACCTATAAATGAAACCGATTACTTATTTAGTAAACGAGTATTTCCCAATATACTAAAAATAGCTAGAGCAGTTTCACTATTTAAAAAAGGAGACTCTCATCTCGTTGAAAATTACAGGCCGGTGTCTATACTATCTACAGTATCTAAAATTTTAGAACAAGCTTTATGTATGTAATAACCATAAAAATTTAGTATGTTAAATAAGGCGCAACGTGGTTTTAGGAGAAATAGATCAACAAATTCAGATATTTTTGAATTCCCAAATGACATTTACGAAAATCTAGATAACAATAAAAAAACCTAACTTTACTTTTGGACAAACTTGAAGCTTATGGACTGAGGGGTAAAGTGAATGAGTACATAAAATCGTATTTACGGGGAAGAACACAAATAGTAGAGATTAATAAAATAAGAACTCATTCAGAAGATGTTAAGCAAGAGGTTCTACAAGGTTCTGTCCTTGGAACACTTTTATTCATTTTATTTGTAAATGATCTTCCAATTGCCAATGAAATCTTGATAATAGCTACCTTTTAAAATGTAATGATAAAAGTATCGAACTAGTAACTGATATCAAATTTCTAGGTTTATACTGTTTATATGAACGTAAACAATTTTGACACCTCTTTGTCAGATACGTATCTTGAAATTATTATTATTAAGTTATAAAACTTGTTTATTAATCAAAAACATGGTAAATTTTACAAATGCCGAATCAGCAGACATGCATTACTTATATGGGCTTGCTGACGGGAAGGCATACAAAGCCAGGCGACTGTATCAAGAGCGCTTTCGAAATAGAATTGTTCCCGATGCGCAGACGATTTCAAGCACCCACAAAATGTTACGTGAAACAGGACGTTTTGAGCCAAATAATCACTTAAAAGGAGTACCTCGGACTGCAAGAACTCCAGCAATTGAGGTAGCTGTTTTAAATTCAGTTGATGAAAATCTCGACATAAGTCCTATGAGGAAAGTTGCCAATAACGTAAATATCGGCCATGTTCTAGTATGGAGGATTCTGCAAGATTATTTATTATATCCCTATCACATTCAACGGGTTCAGGCTCTGCTTCCTCGAGACTTTCCATTACGAGTGAATTTCGGCCAATGGTTTCTCCAAAAAGTTATCCAAAATCTTTTATTTGACACGGAAATTTTATTCACGGACGAAGTTAGTTTTACGACAAACAGTATCAGAAATGTTCATAAAATAATTTTTGGGCCGAGGAAAATCCTCATGCAATCGTGGAATCTCAACACCAGGTGCAATTCTTATTAAATGTATGGGCTGGAATTATTGGAGATTACCTAATTGGCCCTTTTTTCTACCAGGCAGTTAAATGGATATAATTATTGCCTGTTTCTTGATGATAATTTGCCAATTCTGTTGGAAGATGTTCCTATTTTAATGCGAATTCGCATGTGGTTTATGCACGACGGTACACCCGCCCATTTTAGTGGTCTGGCACGCGAGTATTTAAACCAAAACTTTAATAATCGCTGGATAGTTCGTGGGGGAACAGAGTCATGGTCAGCTAGATCCCCAGACCTAAACAGTCTGGATTACTTTCTTTGGGGACATCTCAATACCTTGGTTTACAGTCAGCCAATTCAAACTGAGGAAGAATTGCGAAATCGCTTAATAGTTTCCTGTAAAGTGTTACATGGCCTATGTCCATTTAACAGTTTTATATAAAAACTAGTACTTTGGTTATATTTAGCACGATCTGTATAACATTTTTCGATTCAGTTTTTGTAAGTGAAACTGTTTTCAACTAACAGAATTTTATTTGTATAGCTGCTAAACCATTTCACACTGTTTTATGTACTTAGTTTTATATCTTAGGAACTCAGTCATGTTCTACACTATTATGTATTTCCGTTCTACACAGCATCCCAGGAAACAATTAACAATTTGTCTACAAAATTTAGTTACATCAGATATCTATTTTTCAATTTTTATATTTTTGTTTACTATGTGGGTACATTTGGTGATTTTCCTTACCTTTTCTCGTTACTATATATAGTATATCCTATAAGATGTAATATATCTACTGAGTTCACACAATAGTCAATACGTTTTACTATTTATTTACATCTGTTCATATTTGTGGTTATGTATAAAATAGAAATTACAAACTGTGGTATGGAAGTATTAAAAACTTTTATTATAGATTCCTTTTATCGATCATATGCCACTATTTTATTTGTGAGTACGGGAATCTACAAGGCAGGTTGTTGCGCTTAACTCAACCATTGACAGATGGCCATACTTGTACTATTTTTATATTTTATAGCTTTCAATTTAAATAGGGAATTAGATTTCTCACATTTTTTTGGTAGCGTTATTTTCCAGTAACTAGGACAAAAAGTTTACCTTATCAGTAAAACTCACCAGGAAGTCATTTGCTTGCAGCCTTTGTACTGATTCAAACGTATATAATTTTTAACTGTGGACTTCAGTAATTGATATTACAATTTTTATATCCCAGTTAACAAGTGTTTAACATACAGGTAATTTCATTTATTATTCATTTAAAAATTTAATTAATCTTCAATTTTTGTCTGATGTAATTTCAATTATTTTTAAAATAAATTTAAATTCAAGGTCAATTCTTTTTAATTTAATAAGGAGTTAAAATACTATATGTACCACATAGTTTTAAAAATATTTTTATTTTATTTTTATATATATATATGTTGTTTTTTTAGGTTTTCGCGGGTGTTAAATGAAGTGTTGTTGTACTTCCGGGTGCTCTGCCGCGTCGATGGTCGACTCCTCCAGGAGTCATGGTTGTCTAAACGGCGTTTCGGCAGAATCTCATCTGCCATCTTCAGGTTCTCGCTAAAAGCTGCCTACTGCTGCTCCTCGTTGCTCGAACTGAACTAGACAACCATGACTCCTGGAGGAGTCGACCATCGATGCGGGAGCGCACCCGGAAGTACAACAACACTTCATATATATATATATATATATATATATATATATATATATATATATATATATATTTTAAATTTCAATTTGTCTTTCAAACCGATTTGTCCATTATTCATGTAATATATTTAGCATTCATTTTAATCTATCTTTTTATTTCTCTTACCAACAATTTCAGTCTGATCTATAGTAGACTGGTTATTCGAGAAAAAGAAACAATTTTACTTATTTTACTATAGATGGTGCCCAATTTAACATCAGTTTTTCTTTGTCTCCTTTTCTCGAAATAAACAGAAATCTGTCGCTTATGCTGTACATATCAGAAAGGGTAAGTTTCTCTACTCTTACGAATACTCTGGACCCACGGCCCCTGCTCCGACTTAAACCAGCTAGTCGTCCGCATATTTTGCCTCAATTCTTTCTCAACAATAAATAACAAGGGAAAGGAGGTAACAAAAGCTATAAGGAATACTCAGGGAATTTTCCAAAGAGAACGCGAGTCAATGAGAAGAATGGCTGAAGCGTACATATTTGCAGGAGGCGGACATTTTGAACAATTAATTTAATTTTGTTATTTTTTGTTCAAAGTGGTTATAAGTTTTTGAAATTAAAAAAATGTCTTTTTATGCGTACTTATTGCTAAAATTAAATAATAGTTACTAATAAAATTATAAAAATCTTGCCTACATGCTTTGGTTAATTATGTAATTGAGACTAAGAGAAAAAATCGCATAGGTTATATCTACTGAATGAGTGAATGCATTTTATTTTTTAAATCGAAAATCGTCCGCCACATTTTCTCATATCTGTTTTACTTTTTCCCAGAATTAAGGTTAAGAGACATTTTTTGTTTATATGACATCTAATATACAAAAAACATGCGTGTTTGATAAGATTGAGTGATCCTGCATCTTATATCCCAAATGGGAAATTTTAGTTTCTGTTTCTGTTTTAAGTGCTCGAAAAACTTAAAAGTTTAATATGCATATTTACGCCCCTTTAGCCTAAATATAAAAAAAATTCTCCAAGTGTCGCTACTGCAGATATCCCAAGATTTCAAGCCGAAATTTTGAAAAATTTGAACGCCTACTGATTTAAGTCATCAAAATGTTAAATAAAAACAATGCACAAACTGTCACAGTTTTTTTTTCTTCGGAAGTTGCATAGTTCTAAGATGTAGATATCTCAAAATAGTTTACATGATATTTACTATAATCATCCCATACTAAATTTTATCTACGTGAAATGTTTATTTACTGACTACTTTACTTGAAATATATACGTGGGCATAATAGCCATATATAATATACAGAATATAAAATTTATGCATCTCAGTGTTTACCTTTTATCATTTTCCGCTGCAGATTTACATAAAAAACAAGCACAAGGTTAGAAATATAATATTTTACACATTTCTGTTTTGTTGTAGGTGTTGCACATTGCAACTTGAAACCGAATAATTAAGAGAGAATATTATATACGTAAAGCTCTGTTCTTAATACAGCACACGTGTATTGAATAACAGACACAAATATCTGATTTGTTGTTATTGATATATAAGAGAAGTTATATATCAACATAACGAAAGAAAGAAGGAAGAGTAGGAGATAATAATATTTTATTTATTTATTTATTGTTTAACGTTAAAATCTATCAAAATGATGCCAAGAAACTCCTCGCCCATAATAGAAAAGGAAATTTTGTGCACGTACCAGGTAATCGAATACTTTCCGAAATTAACGCGCTGTGATAAACACATACAGAAGCGTTGATTGCTGATTGTTAAGGGTCGCTAGTTTATTACTCGTTTTACGAATCAGTCTAGTTGCTGTGAGGCCCGACCCGGCAAAAATTGCAAATAAGCTGAATTTGTATTATAAATAATCGAAGGCCTAAGGGTTGGGAAAGATATAAATAACACAAGGGTTTTCATTTATATTTTGGATAAATATTGCCGATTATCGTGCACGGGTTGATTATTATTATTATTATTTTTTTTCAGTTTTAACAGAAGTACAAAATTATTTATGAATATAGAAGTTTATTCGTTTTTTTCAATTTTTACTTCTGTACGATAAAACTAAAGAACCTACAACTGTTTCCATCCGCCTATTGTTACATGGCCTATGTCCTTTTAATAACTGTATGGAAGTAGCATGATCTGTATAGCATTTTGATTTAGTTTTTGTAAGTGAGACTGCTTCAAACTAACATAATTTTCTTTGTATAACTGCTAAATTACTTCACATTGTTGTATGCAGTTATTTTTGTATCTTAGGAACTCATTCATATTTTTGTACACTAAATTATGTACTTCTGTTATTATAACTTCAGATCATAGGTCACCAATTGTCTCTACCAAGCTTGCAAAACATTTATATTCATTTAAATTTCATTTGTTTACTTTGTCTACTCTGTATCATATGCAGTTATTTTTCTTACCTCTAAAACTTCTTACAGGCACACATATTATATAGTGTATCTTCTATAATGTAAGTATTTACTGGGTCATCACAATACAGTTTGAAAATAATTTGCTTTATTTAGACATTTCGCATTTATTAAGTTATGTGTGAAATTTTAAATCGAAAAAAAATTGTACAAAGAAAATGAAATTTAATACAAAGAAAATAATAATAATAATTGAAGATATAATGTCCTATGATCGCAAAATGGACCTGTATGAAGCTGGAACGTCCTGATCCAGCATTCCAAATTCCTATAGGGTTTTCCCACTAATTTTATTTTAACAATTTGTGTCGTGAAAATGATATAATAAAACATTTTATTAATTTACAACAATTTACTTTTCTAATAAGAATTATTTCTAAGAAAATATCGTTAAAACAACTTGCTGATAACTTCACTGCTTTTTAAAACGGGCACTTTTACGCACCAGAATTACGTATCTACCCGGAAAACCAATGAGATTATGGATATAATTAGTTTGTAATAGATTCTAGCTGTGTGTTAAAGAAAGCTTTCCTCTAAAACTTCTCAGAATTTCAATTTGTAATGCTTGTACTGTGATTGATCTAAAGCAGTGGACATGTAAATATTGGACAATCAGAATCCAGATAAATGCCGCACAAGTTATTCGTAAAAGCGTCGGACGTTAATATTTTGTACTGTAGTTTAGGTTTAACCTTCACTGACATTACACATCAGATGACTAACCTAAAACGTTAAATTTATATTTTATGTTTGTTTGGATTGAAAATATTATTTTATCAGTTTCTGGTTTATGTTTTATTAATTCTACAATCAAAATGGTATCAAGTGGAAGAGGGATATGTTAAAGGTGCCGCTGATAATTTACCTAAAGTAGAAAAGTGCTGAGTGCTGTCAATAAATAGAGGTTATGTTATGTTAAGAGAGACCAAGATTAATAAACAATCTTGAACAGAGACAACCTCTGTGATTGGATTTCAGGGTGTTGACGTCATAACGCGCCAATTTATGGCTGTTTAAAATGAACCCAATATTTTTCAAACTTTTTTTTTTGTTACTATTAGTAAAATTAATAAGATAATAAATATGCCATAAATAATTTTTTTACGTGAGTTAAGTATTTCAGCAATTTTTTTTTTCTGGGAAAACCCTATTGTCTCGGCAGCAAATCTAAATGTTTTTAGCAATTTGTTCTGTCGCTACACAGCATCTGATTAATTCGAACTGAAAGGTTGTAGGATAGCTTCTAATATATTATTGTCGATTCTTGATTATTTCAATAACCATCAGGTATTAATTAGTAATAATTAAGAAAGAAAATTTTAGGCTTGAGCGTCTTAGCATAAGTCGAAAACATAAGATCAAACCGAATGGTTTGATTAAATAATATATTTAATATTATTATAAAAATAAATAGCTGGAACGTTAGGTAGTTAGTAATTGTTGAATAATTATCAAAAGAATTGCTAATATGCTTGCTAAATGCAAATGCTTGCTATATGCAAATTCTTATAATATACTTGCTATTGCAATATATGCTGATTCGAACTAAATTGCCAAAAGAAAAATAGTAAAAAATATTTTATTACCATGTGGTCACATGCAGAATTTTACATACATAAAATTAAAGAAGTTGAATTTAATTTATTTTTAAAAAATAATGAAAGTGCATTAATAAAATAGTTTAAAATGAATGAAATCGAAATAAATAAAATTTACCTGTATAGTATTCAAACACAAAGAAATATGAACTATGAATGTAATATTAATTACTCGAGGATGTCACAATCGAATAGTTCGTATAGGTGTCAATCAGTTTAGATTTGGAAGACAAATGGCCATAATGAATACAGTAAAATTTACTGGCGTCGGCATCTCTTGATGACCGACTCAATTAATTAATATAGGAGTGTACCATAATCGAATCCCTTTTCTAGTTATGTTTCCTTTCTCAATCAAATTACAGAACCGATATATAATCGATTAAAGAAATCTTTAATCAATAATAGTTTGATATTAAATTGCATTCATAACCTAATAAGTACGAACTGCCTAAATAAAGCAACTTATTTTCAAAATGTATTGTTATGATCCAGTATAAGATACACTATATAACAGGTGTACCTGTAAGAAGTTTTAGAGGTGAGAAAAAGAACTACAGGTGGTACATAGTAAACAAACTAAACAAATGAAATTTAAATGAATGTAAATATATTGCAGGCTTGGTAGAGAAGTACATAATTTAGTGTAAGAAAAACATGACTGAGTTCATAACATACAAAAATAACTATATAAAGCAATGCGAAGTAATTAGTTTTACGAAGAAAATTCTGTTAGTTTGAAGTAGTCTCACTTACAAAAACTAAATCAAAATGCTATATAGATCGTGCTAAATGTAAATAAATATCAATTATTTTCATAAAGTTGTTAAATGGATATAGGCCCCACACGTTGGGCGCCATTTATTTTACCGTTTATTTCCCTTTTTGTGAGAATGGCGAATAAGTGAAGCAACAAATGCTCCGGCTTAAACCAGCTAGTCGTTCACTTTTGTTGCTTCTCTTATTTGCCATTCTGACAAAAAGGGAATTAAACAGGTAACACCATATACGTTGATTTTGTCATTGGGCTCTCTTGGCACTGTACCATATACCACCCACAATCAATTTGTCACTTATTTCTTTGAAGGTTTGCAGGTTTGCAATTTTTGCTTAGTAAAAACTTTGATTGGACTAAATATCAATCTATTGAAATGCAAAATAACAGCATTTTCTGTCGTTTTACTGTCGTCTAGAAGTGTTTCGACGGTCTCACGATATATACCGTGTTACCGCTGCAAGTCTTTCTCACTAGCCTTTTTGCTGTGTATTTGCCAATATAAGCAGGGGGACGAGGGGAAGTTAGGGTGATAGTGTGAACGATCCATACTTTAGAGGTCTGAGGAACGTTTTGTTACGCTTCCTAATGAAATGATAGAATATTCACCTGAAGGGTTCGATGTGACTAATTCAGTCGTAAAATACAAAATGTATACTTTCGATTTTTGCTTAACTGCTTACACCAAATGGTAACAATTGGACGTCGCTGCACTATTGAAGCTAAGAATCTTAATGTCTAATAGTTTCCTAATTAACCTGAAAGGGAAATTTTTGTTAGTTAAAAATTTCGAGTATATAAGTATAAGATAAGTATAAGTTTAACAAGAGTGTCGGTCCATATTACACAGAGTGAGGATTAGGACGACTCAGACAATGTACTTTCCAATTACCATCCAATGATTTACTTTAAGCAATCGACTGACAAAAAGGATTTACCCAAAGTTTAATGTTTACGTCTTTGTGGGCTTTTTAGCTTGCCTGTTTTTATACGTATTTGTTAAAATCATAAATAATTTCGGGCGCTCGTTATAGAGCTTGAACATACTTGAATCGCTTCTAATGAGATTATTGTATATTCATGCATTCAGTCAAGGCACTATGTACACGGTAATAGAGTGACATGGATTCCGAATCACTGAGGAACCATGTGTAAGCAAATACGACGGAAAACATATAAGTTTACCGCCAATAATGAATGCTAAATTTGAAAAATGACGATCGAAAAATTTGCCTCCCTTCAGAAATTTTAATACGAAACTTTTAACTCGTCCTCATAGTCCATACCATGCACGAGAAGCAGTACTGTACAACGTTGGTTCGTAATAAAGAATTTTATTTGGAAGTCGGTTTTCGAGGTAGTTGCTAAATTTACGCCCCTTGCGACCCAATTTGATATAGTTCCACAAATCGCTCGCCGTGGAGCGTCATTTATTGTAGCTACAATAATTACGCTCGTGGAATTGATTTTTATGATAGTTTTCAAAAATTAAATTTTTGTTGTAGTTCCAAAAAATCTTTTTTTTTTTGCATATTCAAAAGGCTTTCATCGTACTTCCACAAAATATTTTTCGACGGAATTTTTATGAGTTGCACGCGGTTAATGCAAAATATTTCTTTCATTCCGCAAAGTCCCTTAGTAGATAAACTATGAGCGTACGGGACCAAAATCCCATGTTATTTCTTATGGAGGTTCAATTGGGTATTCAAGGTCACTTTTCTCCGGGCTCTGTCCACCCACGACTTGCGAGCATAAGATTGGCGAGAAATTTAAACTTTGCGCCCCCTGTTAAACAGGTCTCACGAATAATAAACAAGTTTGTACAGCTTTCACACAGGGTCTGTACGATTTTCAAGCAGGTCTGTACGAATAAGAAACAGGTCTGTACAGCTTTCAAACAAATCATGACACCCCCACGAACCGCCCATATTTAAGATCTGTTCGTATAGACCTGTTTGAAAATCGTACAGACCCTGTTTGAAAGTTGTACAGGGCTGTTTATTATTCGTACAGATCTGTTTAACAGGGCGGTGTAAAGTTTGAATTTCCCGCCAATTCCTGCGCACGCAAATCGTGGGTGGGCAGAGCCCGGCGAAAAGTGACCTTGAAAACCCGATTGAACCTCCATAAGAAATATCATGGGATACTGGTTCTGTACGCAGATAGCTTATCTAACTTCCCTTCGAAGGAGATTTTTACCGACTTTAAATATCTTTCGACGGAATTTTTATGTGTTGCACGCGGTTAATGCAAAATATTTCTTTCGTTCCGCAAAGTCCCTTAGTAGATAAACTATGGGTGTACGGATCCAAAATGCCATGTTATTTTTTATGGAGGTTCAATTGGGTTTTCAAGGTCACTTTTCTCCGGGCTCTGTCCACCCACGACTTGCGAGCATAGAATTGACGAGAAATTTAAACGTTGCGCCCCCCATTAAACAGGTCTCACGAATAATAAACAAGTTTGTACAGCTTTCACACAGGGTCTGTACGATTTTCAAACAGGTCTGTACGAATAAGAAACAGGTCTGTACAGCTTTCAAACAAATCATGACACCCCCACGAACCACCCATGAACCGCCCATATTTAAGACCTGTTCGTACAGACTTGCTTGAAAATCGTACAGACCTGTTTGAAAATCGTACTGAAAGTTGTACAGGGCTGTTTATTATTCGTACCGACCTGTTTAACAGGGCGACGCAAAGTTTGAATTTCCCGCCAATTCCTGCGCGCGCAAATCGTGGGTGGGCAGAGCCCGGCGAAAAGTGACCTTGAAAACCCGATTGAACCTCCATAAGAAATATCATGGGATATTGGTTCTGTACGCAGATAGCTTATCTAATTTCCCTTCGAGGGAGATTTTTACTGACTTTAAGCATGATGACTTTGAATACGATTAGGTAGCTTGTTTGAAACGGTCATGTTTAAGAAACATGAAGAATAGACAGCAAAAAGCTAGTGTGCGACACTTTTGCAGCAATCTAATATGGTCATAGGCAATTTCTAACAAGCCAACAACTAATTAGATATGTAGGCATATTCCACTGAATCCACGATTGCAGTTATGCAATCGATCTGATGATTGCTCACATTTGGCCATCGCATCGTTTGAATTTGTTCACGTTCAGCCCATGTTAACGTGCAGACTTGGAATGAGTGTTCCAACACTTGCAGGTGAATAAAGCAAAACTTTTATTTCAATCTCCTTCTTACCTTCTTATAGTATCTTCATTAAACATTTTAGATACGGCCACCTTTATAAGGAAACTGTAACGGTACCGGTGTGGACATTAAAATGTGTAAAATACTATAAAGTACTATGCGAATTTTGAAGTTCAAATCGGCATCCTTAGTGCTTTTACACGAAAGAAGCCATGGAAGAACGTCGACTCGACTTCAAACAACTAAAAACGATAGCTGAATGTAACCAATTGTCATGAAATGTTATCAATCGAAATTTTATTTTGTGAGAATGTCGCAACACTTCTAGACAGTAGTAAACGAAGCCGAAAGTTCTCCTTGTGTTTTCACTATAATAGATTTTACTTGTTTACCGGAACAAAACGCTTTTTTGTTGTGTTTATCCAGGAAAGGCGCCGAACCAAATAATTTACCTTAAAAAATTAACAAGGCGTCCGAAAGCTTTATTATACTAATTTTTTTCTAATACCATATTTTAATTGCGTCCTAATAATCTAATACGGGTACCTAAATTTGGTATGCAGTAGGTGTAACTGAGGTATTTTAAATGTTCATGGTAGATAATTAAAATAATTTTCAATTTCATTCATTTATTTTTATAGGTATAAGTATAGAGTTTGCCTTTAGGCTGAAAGTTACATTAGTGAAATCAGTGTGTTTGTAAAAGGTCGTTAGAATTGATTAAAGAAACTATTAAATGTTAATTGCGGATGCTGGAAGGCCTTTCATATGTATTTTTGCTAATAAATGATTGTAGTTTTTTAAATGATTGAAAGAGAAACTTGTAGTATGTCACTAAAAACTTGTTTAATAAATTTCTATTGTTTGATCAGTCAGCTGTTTGTAATAGCCTTGTATTAAGGAAGATAGGTATCGATGCTCCTAATTTGTTTCTATTTTTCATAAACTTACTTAAAATAAATTAAAAATATACCGCAAATATTGGGGCATTTAAATTGAGAGAGCATTTTAGAAAAAGATGTTTTAAATAAAAGTTGTTTGGTGTCGAGGGGAAACAAAGTGATGATATTGGTTTTTGACCTTGACAAAGTTATTTCAGGATTGACTTTGTTTTTTCGGGTTCAAATCCCAGCTCCGGCACTGCCGGACGAAATGGTTGTATGTCCGCGTTTTTTCCGCACAAGCCTCTGGCTTCTGGAATTGGGGGTTGTCTAATTTCTGTGGTGTTTATTTATTCATTTATTTAAATAGAAACCTATGTTTTTATTGCAGAATCTTATATTTCAGAAAAAAGAAGTCATTTTTATCTAAAACTTCTTTCTATCCGACCTCAACTTTATAAGATATTAATTGCTGAGTAAGATTTTTGGTTACTTTTAGTTAGCCAAAATCATTATCTTTAGAAAGAAGTACAACAGAAGAAAATATTATTATATATTATTAAGTTAGGCAAACTTATATCCAACAGACAAACATTATTTGTCATAAATTCTTAATTTACAGATATTACTTTTTTTGGTCTTATGAAATTGTACAAATGAGAATTTCTTGTCAGCCATTGGCTCTCAGTTTATTTGGCTACCCAAAAAAGAAAATAGAAAATTCTAGTTTTTATCATTATGGTCACAGAATGTAACCAAAAATCTCGTTACACTCTCGTTACGAAGTTGAAGTTGGATAGAAAAAAGTTTTAGACAATAGTTACTTTTTTTTCTGAAGAATAAGATGCTGCAAAAATATATAGGTTTCTATTAAAAAAAAAACAGTTGAGCCCGAAATGACTTCGAAAACGTGACCAAGGCCAAAAACCAATAACTTTACTTCCCCGTCGTCACCAAACAAGTTTTATTTCAAACATTTTTTTCTCAAACGCATTGTCCTGAGATAAATCACTGTTCCAATTTAAATGCCACACCTAAAGTATTTTTAAAACATATATGAGCGGGGGTCCTACAGTCTCTGCCGCATCCCGCATTTCGAACGCTATCTTTCTCTACTTCTCTATCTCTCATTGTCTTTACTATTCCACCCATCCATGTCAGTGCTGGTCTTCTTCTCTTTCTTCTATTTTTTGGGACATACTTCATAGCTTTTTTTGGCCATCTATTTTCCTCCATCCTCATTATGTGTCCATACCACAAAAGTTGCCTTCTTTCTATCTTGTCTATAGTCGTATATGTTCTTTTCACGCGTCTTCTAATTTCTTGACATTCTACTTGCCCTCCTAAAATAATCCATTTCTACTGCCTCCACTCTTTTCCTATTTCTGTCCGATAACTGCCGGCAGTCTGAACCGTATGTCAATATAGGTTCTACTATTGCTCTGCAGATTGTCATTTTGGTATTTGTTTTAATGTGATTCGACCAAAGTATTGAGTTGAAAATTCGCACACATTTCTGACCTTGTTGGAGCCTATACCTTATATCGTCAGTGGATGTTCCTTCGCTTGATTTCATGCTTCCTAAGTATTTGTACTTTTCACATTTCTTTAATTCTCTTAGTTGTAGATCAGGGTCTCCTGCTCCTCCCCTATGCGTAAGTATTCTATTTTTCTCCTGTTTATATTCATACCTCACTTTTTATATTCTTCTATAAGTTTTCTTTCTTAACATGTAGTCAATGTCTTCTTCACAGTTTGCAATGACTACTTGATCATCAGCCAAGAAGAGAGTTGTTAAGCATTTATCCCCAATATCTATTCCCATTCCTGAACATTTCTTCCCCCAGTTTCCAAAGTTTCTTGAATTTCCAACCTTTACGATGCGTTCTGGGTTCTTATATATGTTCCAAATTGTACGAATGTACGTTTTGCTGAGGCCGATCTTTGTCAACGCACCAAAAAGCTTTGCCAAGGGCACTGTATCGTAGGCTTTTTCAAGGTCTATAAATACGAGATGCCTAGGTTGATTTCGGGCTTTCCATTTTTCTATTATTTGCTGAATGGTGAATATATTATCCAAGCATGACCTTCCTGCACGAGAACTGCTTTGCTCCTCTAAGCCTTCATATTTTCATTCAATTCTTTTCTTAAGAATCCTGCCATACAAGCTTCCCATTGAACTAGTGACACTTATCCCGCTATAATTTTCACAAACTTTTTTGTTTATCTTCTTATAAATTGAACTGATATATGCTAAATTCCAGTTCGCTGGGATGCCTTCTCCTCTAATCAATTAGACACTAAAAAGCTCTGCTAGAATTTCCAACAAAATATCTGGTCCATGTTTTATTAGTTCAATGGGAATGTTTCCCGGCCCCTCTTAAACATTTGTCGATCTCTTCACACTTTTTCTCCCAAATTTCGTTCTTTTTTACCACCATCTTTTTTACTTCTCTATTGCATCGTGCATGTATCTTTCTGTCTTCCGGGTCCTTGGTAAGCTTTCTTCTTACTTTCTATTAGATTTTTCATCTCTCCTGACCACCACTCCTCTTGTTATCCTAAAGCTTCTTTGGCTGCTTGATGTATATATTCTTTATTAAGTTTTTACTTGTTTTCTGTATCTACTTCTTCATTTATATTCCTTGCAGCTTCGTGGTCAACCTTAATTTATATAGATTCTTGTTTAAGGCTTTCTAAATTGTATTTTTCAGCTTCTAGTTCTTTATATTCCTTGTTGTTGTTTCCTTCTCTGTTTATACCATCTAATTTTCTGTAATTGACAATCACTTTTGCTACCACCAAGTAATGATCTGGCCCACATTCTGCACCACGATACGCCATTACGTCATTGTTTTTTTAATCTTGAATTTTGTCGCTTGATTGGCTAGTCAATTATCGATCGTAATTCTCTTATGGGTTGTTTATTATTATCATTATTATTATTACTTTTTCTTCACCATATCTCCCCACAGCTGTCATTTTCTTTTCGTCCAACTCTGGCGTTTAAATCTCTGAGTATGCAAATCTCCTTTCCTTGCCTGTAATAATTGCATATTACCATCAAAACGCTAATGCTTCGATTGCAACAAACACCAGCCGAAAGACTGATCCTACTTAAAGGAGCTCGTGCGTGTTGGCTCTCGTCAGTGCAAGGTAAGCATGTAATAATGTTGTTGCAATCGAAGCATTAGCGTTTTGATGGTAATATGCAATTATTACGCTTAACGCGCGAGGCCTGTAACTTGTAATTCAGCGCTCGGCGGGGCACATAGCCCGGAGAGTAGCTGTTGGTTGCAGTTTGGTTACGTTCCTTATAGTAAAATAAGGATTTTATAGAGGAGTTTGCTACTAAAATATTATGTTTTAATATTCCGCCCTCTAAAAGCACATTTGAACTAAACCACGTTTGTCATAAGGTACAATTTATTTAGACTTTTTACCGCAGGACATATTCATTCATGACTTGCTGTAAATGCATGATCGCATAAATTCGGGTGCTTTTAGCTAGTCTTGACGTTATCACTAAAATGGCCCATTCACATCTTCATAGTAACCTTATTTCTAATTTGTTTATTTTTTACATGTCCCTAATTTTCCCACTTCCAGGAACATCACAGTGTCCGACATCAGGATCAGTTCAACTAAATACTGTTCTGCCCGAGCTTTGAATTCTTCTAGGCGCTTCCAAACTAGCCTTGACATCACTTCGCGGCATGTGAATGCCTTCAGTGTCGCCTGACTGTCTAAAACTATATGAATCTGCTTATTTACATAATTTAGCGAACATTCTAATGTTACATATATTTCTGCTGTTTTTCAAGAGCAAGGTTTCTTCCTGGTTTGTCTCCATATATTTGCGTTTCAGTTTTAGAACCATCTGTGTACTAGGTTAGTCCTTTACGCAGGAATTCTAGTGCTTTCGATCTGGTATCATCGAATTGTTTATTTATGTGTATGGTAGCAGAAATATTTGGTAGTAATTGTTGATAGTAGTTTATCATTTTACAATATAGTTTATCATTTTACAATATATATTTCGATTCGTAATATTGCTGCAAATTTTATCACTTAAATGTCAAAAGATATAATTTTCGTGAAGAAAATCAGAACGAATTAATAGGGCTAATTCTAGCGTCTAAAAATGGATCACCTAACAGTAACCATCTCATTAAAACTAGAGATTGCATATATTTCAATGAGTATTGTCCATGTAAATTACCGCATCCATTAAATACTCAATGTCAGATCTTCGCATAGTTTCTTAGAACATTGAAATTAATAAACATAAATCTACAGCACCTGCCAATAGTTCGTTAGATGACAACCTGTTATATTATTAGAATATGAATTAAACAAGCTGTTATATAACCTCTATTACGTATTAAACTACGGCTTTTATATATGTGTGTGTGTGAGTGTGTGTATACATGCATTTCAAGTAATGTAGCGTACAGTAACAAATTGTGTGAAAACAATGTCACATAAATAAACCGTATAAATCGCAGTTTTATACGCCTAGTTAAAACATTATGAGCAAAAAGGTTTGACGTAATGAAAAAATCCAGCTAAAATGATAAATAATAATAAATACACCACAGGTAATGACGACCCCCTTTATCCCGGAAGGCTCTAGAAGAGTCCGGGATAGAAAAGTGGAAAAATCCCTCTCACGGTATTTTCCACTAGTCGAGGAAATAAAGCACTGAACCTTCGAAATTTCCGCAGCAAGACGGATTTTAATGCGGTTTTTTGCATTCGATTCGTGAGAGCATCAGGAAATTTTGTGAACTAATCTAATGGATAGCAAATGAAAAATTGCATATTTGCATTGTAAAAATGCATTGTTCAAAGTGCATTTAGAATAATTAGTTTGCAACTCGGTAAAAATTGATTGAAATGAGTCCAAATTTGTTACTCGGGCGGTTTTCGGGGTCGCTGAACACGAATATCACAAAGTTCCAGGAGATGAGGTACACCCTGGGTTCCAGGTACCTCGGAGGCCGTTGCCGCCATGATATTCGTGTTCAGCGACAACGAAAACCTCCCGAGTAACGAATTTGGACTCATTTCATTCAATTTTTACCGAGTTGCAAATTAATTATTCTAAATGCACTTTGAACAATGCATTTTTACAATGCAAATATGCAATTTTTCATTTGCTATTCATCAGATTAGTTCACAAAATTTCCTCATGCTCTCACGAATCGAATGCCAAAAAACCGCATTAAAATCCGTCTTGCTGCGGAAATTTCGGAGGTTGAGCCGTTTTTAGTGCTTTATTTCCTCGACTACACTGCCACGGCCGGGGATCGAATCCGGGACTTTTGGGTGAGAGGCAAGTGCGCTTACCTCTCGACCATCGTTCATATACTATTTTGTTATTTGGGTATAAACATTTTACTAATGTACTAAAAAGCCCAGGAAGCGTATTTCTTTGTTAAAATTTTATCATTTATTAGTTCCAATGACGAAAAAATTTTCAATTGGTTCTTGGTTTTGTATTTATTATCCAAACGTGGATATGTAGAATTGTAATTAAAACCAAAGAATATTTTTCCACCAGACTTCTCTCTTATTTGAAAACTGCAGTTTTAAGCGAGTTTTAATGAAAGTCGATAAGCGTCTTCAGGAAACTTTTTCAATTGTTCTATGTCTAATAAAGGAAGTACTTTGCTTGACCTCGACTTTACAGCTTAAATTTTTTTAGTTTATTTCCTTTCCTTACCTGGTGAATTCTGTACGCAAATTTATTGAATAATCATTATAGGTCAGTTTTTAGCTATATTTCACAAATAATTATTCTTTTGTGTGGGGTCATCAAAAAAATTAATTTTGTACCTTGAGTTCATTAATCATTATACACGAACAAGGACTAGATATTGAACATTCAATTTAATATAATATTATCTTTTTTTTTCTATTACTTTAAATTGACCTCATTTAAAGTTGATTTCTTAAACAAGGAAGTTTAAAAAACTTATTATTTGTCACATACATCTTGTTCTTTGGAATCACTTCAATTATAAATATATAGTAAAATTATGTATCTCAATAATTTTCCTTCGGTCCTTTTCTTCTCAGGCTTTTAAAGTTGATTCCAATCCGATGACTAAGAATTTTACAAATTGCCCTGCGTTTCATAACGTATGGTCGAAAAATAGAGTTCCTTTGCTTTTAAACACGTTTATTGCTATTTAATACCTGGATCAACTTAATTTTACCCAGACTGTTGCCAAATGGAGAAAGTACTGTGGATATATTTATTGTTGATGTTGATTTATTCTCAAACGCTTTCCTGGCGGGGGTTCAAGATGTGCTAAATTATTATGTAAATACACATTACTTAATATTAAATTATTACTTAGTCAATACATACTATACATACACAAAAAATAATTTAGATGAATATTCAAATAGAGACAAGTTAGGTTTGAAGTGGTGTGATTTCAATCGAGACTCCATAGTAGTATGCCCGGGGTCTTAAAATATCCCACAATCGAACACCCACCTCAATATATTGTACATTATACAATTGGCATACCTACACATTTTTAAATAAACATGAAATCATGCTGAGATCAATTGCATATTTGTCATCATTTTCTGCATAGATAATCTGATGGGCGACATAACTTATTCATTGATTTGTATTTTGTCTGTCGGGAGTGCAATGCAAATTTAAAAATATATATTGTGCACCTATAATTTGTTTAGATTACCAGCAGCAAAAATTCAGTTAACAGTTTCAGATTGATCATAAGAAGAGCTTTTTCGCAAAAGGACAAATGTTAATTTTCATGATACCAACGGAACAGAAATACGGGCGATTCACAACACTCAACTATTTTTAAAAATCATCTTAAATTTTGCACATGTTCTAATTCGAGCTATTAATTGTCTGTGTTATTTTAACTTTTTAATTGTTCAGTAGTTATTAAATTCATGGTAATGGAATAAGGCTTGATATGATCAATCGCCGAGGGAGTACCAGAACGTTTAAAGCACAAATTTTAAGATTAATCCACTGCAATTAGGATTTTTCTACAGACCAATTCATACAAAAGCAAATGATGGTTTCCAGGTAGGTTCTGGTGTCTTGAATAAAGTCTCAAAAGTCCCCGAAGTGGGATCTTGCATTGAATTTGAAGTTATTTGATATTATGAATAATTTAAGTACTCTATTCCGCACCACCCTTGAGGTTGAGTACTAGGTGTGTTTTTTAGTTTTTTAGGCCTAATCCACGACTGTCATACTTATTAAAATGTTGCCAAATTAATAATTTTCTTCTTGTACGTTTTCTCCTTCTATAAATTCATCGATTCATTGTTCGAAGAAATCCGAGCTAATCTGAGAACTTTGAGTTTCTGCTTTAGTGGCGGCTTCTATTTCTGATGAGTCTTCAATCGGTTCAGCATTCAAGCAAGATTGTCCATGGCAGTTGCCGCAAACTGGTGAGCAATTAAGTCTCAACCTCCGACAGCCAGACAATGGTCCATAGCCTTTCGTACAGTTGCAGAAAATCATCTTCAAAAGGCAATCAGGTGCAGGAAGTTGGGATGTTGTTTTTGGCCACAATATGGTATCTTTTAACATCCACCCTCACTGTTTGGAATCCAATACATTACCCAATAACCATTTCTGTACTTGAAAACACGAAATAGATGCTGTTGAGCTGCGTCATGAGTGGATGGTAATTGGTTCATTGGTTTGCTTTTGCTCACAGCTTTAATAAAGCAAGAATACCGATAGTTATCGATGGAAACTTCTTTAACTGGAGCGTTATAGATTGCGAGGAAAAATTTTATCCCATTCGAAGTAACCATGTCAGGAAAAGTACCAGTCTACTGAAAACTTCAGATACAAGTTTCAAGTCCTGCCGTCTTTTCATCACTTTCAAAGCTGCAGTCTTGCCCTTATTGAACAGGGGAGATGTAGTGTCACACCCAGAAAATGCGTGCAGAAATAATATGCCATTTCGAATGTCTTTATGGAGATCAAAGCTTCGTGGAGAATATATTTTTCGTTCTATCTTCCCTCTGCCTGGTTTCAGGAGAAAAATTTCTTTATCAATAGGTGTACGACCAGTTAGAATTATAAGAAGATAACTCTCGATAACTAGGGCCGAGTAGGACTATTACTCTTTGCACCTAGATTATCTCTGTAGACCTGGACCGGCCTTCGTGATAGGTGGGCCCGCGTACTTCTACCAGACCCAGCTCACAAATGTGAGATGTGTCGTGGTATTTTCTGCGGACCTCCCCTGGTCCTGGCTGTTGAACCTCGCTGGCTGAGGTCTCTTCTGGCGCTCTTCTTGTCTTGATGTTTTCTTTCTTCGCCAGCTTGTCACCCCCGGGGGTAGTCATCGGTCGAGTTGGGTTTAGGAAGTTTTGGCTGGGACTGACTGCCGGTACGTAGGACATCAATTGATATCCTACCCCGGATCGTCGGAAAGGTAAGGATGAGCTGTGTAGCTCGGGAGTGTGGAGACCTAAGTGCTTCTTTTAGCACTTTCGGTCTCCACGGAGCAGGTAGGACAACGGGCGTCGGATGGTATGTTGTCCGACACCCGCAAGGAGGTTGGGTTAGGGTTGAAAACGTCATGTGGTGGTCCGTCCTGGCGTATCTGAAACAGATCTGTTAGCGGGAAATAAAGGTTATACTTACCCGTTGTCCAGTAGCTGAACCCTCGGTCGCTTGTGCCTCGGGGCGTCGGCGGGGTCGTAATCAGTGGCCTGTCTGATCAGCGGGTTCCCATGCTCCTCGGCTTGGGCGTACAGCTTCTTCGCTCGTTCCCGGATGACTTCAGTGACCGTGGTGTACTCCAGGTCTCTGACGATGTCTGCGGTCCTCACGTACCATGGGGCGTCAACTACCGTCCTGAGGGCGATGTTCTCCACTGCCTGGATTCTCTTCTTTCCCAACCACAACAGTAGTATTTTTACATGATTCCTCAAGTGCTGTTTCGACTATCAAATTGTCAGCATCATCTTCAGTTTGTCTACAAGGATTTTTTTAAATGAGTATTTTATTTAATATTTATGTTTTAATATAGAGTGGAAAAAAATGATAAAGCTTAACTTTCACGTGCAATTTATGAGAAATAAAAATTATAAACATGAAAAGTAAGTATACCATTGAAAAGCTGAATTCTTCCTCTTTAAAATGTTACCTTTGTTATTTTTTTTTTTTTTTCGTTTTTAATGGGTACAAATTGTCTTTATTATGTAGCGGCGGCGGTTGACAAATGCTTCATTTCCCTGTGCGACGCGCTTGAAATACTGAACCGAACTAGCGAACTGTAATAATTTCTCATGCTAAGGGAAACATTTATTTAAAAAAAAATTATACTATTTTTATGTAAAATTACCCGCTTTTTCACGTGGTGCTATCCGTTTTTTATTATTATTATTATTTTTCGAGATATTAGCAAAAATCTTAATTTTTCCTGTTTCAGAGGGTTGTTTATAAGGGTTCGCGTGGGTAGAGTTTGGTAAACTTTTTTGAGCCACTTTCTACTAGCAAAGAACTAGCCTTTCTTGAAAAAATTAGCGAAGTAACAATTAATTCCGACTTAAAACCCCTGGCAACTGGGTTATATAGTCAGTGGGAATCTCTATTATTATGCCTACAAAAGATTAATGAGAAGTAAACTATTAGAAAAAAACACAAAAATAATCATACAAACCCTTAATTAGACCTGTAGTAACATGTGGGTGCGAGCCCTGGACTATGACAAAAAGAGATGAGGAAATACTTCGAAAGAAAGATCTTGTCAAAGATACACGGGCTAATCTAGGACCCTGATGTAACATTGAGAACTCGCATGGATGAACTGAATCAGATAAATGTAGGGAGTGACATTGTATATTATATAGAGTCAAAAGTTAACATGGTTGGGACGTGTCAACAGAATGGAAGGCTCAAGAACAATTAAGAAAATATATGAGTGGAAACTTGCTGGAAGGCGAAGAAGAGGAAGACCTAGGATGAAATAGTTAGTTGATGTAAAAAATGACCTCAGAACTATGAGTATTAGAAACTGGAGAAGAAAAATTCAAGATATAATAGAATGGAGTAAAATAGCCAGACAGGCAAAGACCCACCCAGTGTTATGATGCCAAAAGGAGAAGAAACCCAAAGTAAAACCCGAGTAGAAAATTTATTATGGATCGCAAACCTTATATACTCTTAACATTATTAATACTTAGCCCTTAAATCTAGTACATTATATAAATGTGTGTAATATATCTCAATTATTTCGTGTTGGTTTTTCTAAACTTGTACACATTAAATTATTTTCCAGGGACAAAGTTACTACCGCTGACAGTTATGTAGCAGTAGTTAATGAAGACAAATAGCAATCATAACTTTTCTCCGTGTAAATAATGTAGGTGGTTGGCTGTGACGAATTTGGTAAAAAGATATGTAGTTTACCATTTCATTTAATTAAAAGCCGTTATATAATGATATATATACCCACGATGGTAAATAAGTTATTTAATGGGTTACTGGAGCATGATTTTCAATAACAATTTTCTATACATATCTAATTAATATTAATGTATGCAATTATCGTCGCTTGGTATAATTTTTATTGTTCAAAGTGAAACTGAATGGTAACATTTTAATAAATTAGGCAAATGATGAAGAGACACGTCAAGGTAAAAAACGCGATAAATGGAAAACTAGGGTTTTCTTTGATTATCCTAATTGTTCTATTAAGAAACAAGTATTCTTATTTGTTTTTTCGATTAGCTGAGCGTACGTAAATTAAAAAATATAAATGATGTTATTATTACATTAAAACGCTACATTTTACGTAAAGGCAATTAAGATTTTTATCTTTTTAATGATAAAATCTACGCAGAGAGTGAAAGTGCTGTATGGCAGTTTAGATACTATTAATTTCAGCAGATTGAATATGAAGAATGGAGTCGCTTTTTAAATTGCTAATTATTAGTAATTAACATGTTTTGGATAATTAAAATAAATGAATGGTATTTTGTTATTTTCGTTGGTAATACGCGTTTATATTGTATTGTGATAGTTGGAATTACAAAATTTCTTTACATAAATATTATGAGTATAAAGTAGACCTAGTTCTATGAAAATGTGACAAAATTAATGTATATTTTAGACCTGAAGTTTAACATAGTTATAAGTAATTATAAGTTTAAAATACGTAGTCTATATTAATGTATCCGGACATTTTAATACAAGTTGTATAAAGGGCCGGCAATTTAATTATGGCAACAAGTAAAGTTGATCTGGCAACAATGAATCTTAAAAACGTCTTTGCAAGCCTAAGCTTTTAAGTAGTAAGAGTATGTATATTAAAAGTTAATTGTTTATAATTAGTGAGTCCAAAATCCTTCACATTCTTAGGAAGATGCAATATCTTGTCATTTAATCGATATTGAAACTGTATGTTCAGATATATATGAAAAGGAAAATAAGTTATTAATACACTCTTTAAACTATTGGAATAGAAGTTGAAAGTCTCAGTTTGCGGACGATCGGCAAGGTCATCTTTGAAAGAATAAATAATAAGATAAAATACTCATTTAATGTATTCAATCTTTAAAATTTCCCGACGATTCACATTTTTTAGACTTCAGTACATCCAACTTTTTTAATAAACTGCTGGCCACTCGAAGTTACACATAGAGAATTTTAGGCAAAATTTAAAGTTCAATATTTTCAACAGAAATGCAAACTTTTGAACGCGGCTTGCAAATTTTAAGAGCTAGTTTTTTTCGGATTAAGCTGCATGACGTATATTTATCGTAGGACCATAAGTTTATTATATACGGGGTGATCGATGAAGTCATGCAAAAAATCAAAAAGTTTGTATGAGTGAAATTTCCGCAAAAAATGTTTTTGGTCGTTGCAATATGGTTCGTTACTAAGGTAACATCAATATCTCTAGACGGTTTTGTCAGTTTTTGGATTAAGGCCCTTAGGCCTTGTACACACTACTCAACATAAAATTTGGATACCGAAATTTTTAAAATGCTATAACTTGACATTGGATTGACGGTTCTTGATGATTTTTGCGGATTTGGAATCCTTATTTCACGTAGATTTTCTATGGTCTAAACATTTTATTTGAGGGTTGAAATTTACACATTATGCCGGGTCGATAATAAACAAAAACGTAGCGACAAGAACAAGTTTATTACATTATATTCTACAATGTACAAGATTGCTTAACAACGGCCAAAAGTCAATTCTTAAAAAATTTATAATTCTAATTCTGGTAATTTTTAATAATTAAAAAAAAAATTAACTAAAAAACTAAAAATGAATTTAATTTAAACTTAAATTAAAATTACCTAATTAAAATTAGGTACATTAATTAAAAAAGAGAGAAGCTAATATTTTGTTGGTCCTCTTGCTCGTAATATTATTTCCCGACATCGATTTGGTAGAGTATCCACAAGATTATTTATAAAATCTTGTGGAATATTCTCCCATTCTTCACGAATGGCCTCACTGAGCGTTTCTAAGGTTTCAGGGGGTACATCAAGAGATCTTACTTTAAGTTTTAAATAAGACCAAACGTGTTCGATGACATTAACATCCGGAGACTTTGCAGGCCAGTCCATCCTATTGATGTTTTGTGCCTGCAAAAACTCTGTGATCCTTCGCGCTCTGTGGGGTCGAGCGTTGTCATCCACCAATAGAAGTTCTGGGCCGTAATGTCGAGCAAAAGGAACAACAATAGGTTCCAAAATTTCCTCCTGATAAACAGTAGCATTAATGGTTTGGTTGGTAATGAATAGCTCGGTTTTACCATTTCTTATGATACCTCCCCACACTGTAACACCTCCTCCACCAAGTGCTTCTTGAGGGTCCACATTTTCCTCCAAATATCGCTGATTTGGCCTTCTCCAAACTAAAATTCGGCCATCGGAGTGAAACAAATTAAATCTTGTTTCGTCAGTAAATAAACAATGGCTCCACTCTGCATTACCCCAATTCGCATGCCGATTTGCCCATGCCCGCCTATTCGCTCTATGGTGTTGTAATAACCGCACACATTTTATTCTGCGACGGGCTCTATAATTTAAAATGTTTGGCATTATGTTATGTTTTTAAAAAAAAAAATCTCACCTCAAGTTGTTTTTATTTAATGTTCTTCTCACTGTTCTGTCCGAAACTCTCACCCCCGTTTGTTGTCTTAAAGAGTCATTTAGTTTTCTAGAGTTCTTTGTTCTATTCCGCATAGTTTCTCTCATTAAAATTCTTTCGGTTCTTTCGTTTATTTTTTTTGTATGTCCACCCCCATGCCCATAAATATGATCACCAGTAGTTTCGACGCGGCGGATCAAATTATAAATTGTCTTTCGGCTGACATTGTAAATGTGCGCAATTTGCTGTTTTGACATTCCTTCGTTGAGAAGTCGAATGCAATTTTCCCTTTCTGTCGTGGTTAAACGCCTCATATTAATTAAACGTTACAAAATTATAACATTGAAATGTGTCAGATTATTTCTAAAATAATGTAAACAGTTTTTAATTGCATAGCAACAAATTTGTTTTTCCAATGCCTACTTTGAAATTGACGCGTCGCGTAGAAATTACACCCGATCATAATTATGGGCTTGGGGGTGGACAAAGAACTCTGTAAAACTGAATGACTCTTTAAGACAACAAACTGGGGTGTGAGTTTCGGACAGAACAGTGAGAGGAACATTAAATAAAAACAACTTGAGGTGAGAATTTATTTTTACAAAAACTTAAATAATGCCAAACCTTAGGGCGCGTCGTACCCTACGTTTTTGTTTATTATCGACCCGGCATAATGTGTAAATTTCAACCCTCAAATAAAATGCTTAGACCATAGAAAATCTACGTGAAATAAGGATTCCAAATCCGCAAAAATCATCAAGAACCGTCAATCCAATGTCAAGTTATAGCATTTTAAAAATTTCGGTATCCAAATTTTATGTTGAGTAGTGTGTACAAGACCTAAGGGCCTTAATCCAAAAACTGACAAAACCGTCTAGAGATATTGATGTTACCTTAGTAACGAACCATATTGCAACGACCAAAAAAAATTTTTGCGGAAATTTCACTCATACAAACTTTTCGATTTTTTGCATGACTTCATTGATCACCCCGTATATAATAAACTTATGGTCCTACGATAAATATACGTCATGCAGCTTAATCCGAAAAAAACTAGCTCTTAAAATTTGCAAGCCGCGTTCAAAAATTTGCATTCCTGTTGAAAATATTGAACTTTAAATTTTGCCTAAAATTCTCTATGTGTAAGTTCGAGTGGCCAGCAGTTTAGTTGCCATTGTTTTTTTAATATTGATTTGGAAATTTATGATCCAAATAAGCTTCTTTTCCTTCTTTTTGTGGATGATGTCAAATTCCTCAGCTGCTTATAATAATCAAAATGAATGGGTTGTCTAGTTTACCTAAGTCTTCTTAGTGCTCTTTCCCATAATTTTTGCCAGGTTTACATCTACAGTACACTTTGATATAATACTTGAGATATTATTAAAGAACCGACTAACTCCTCTCTTAAGAATTGAAAACCGACACAATTAATTTTTATTTTTATGTAAACGCACATTCTTTGCAAATATTCAAAATCTCTGTATCATATTCGAATGAGAAATTGTTGCTTCATAAATATTTAAATTGGGTTTAATTAAAGAATTTTTTTAATTAATTTAAAATGTAAGGCGAATTAAACGAACGACTCGCTAATTTAATAAGGAATTTTTAAATAACACAAAAAATGGAAAAGTAAGTAATTTATCATAGTTGCTTTTAAATAAGTGTCTGAATTAGTGTATTAGAGGAGCAGTTTTATACTAAAATATTTACACTGAATACTGACTCTTTATTGATCACTCTAAGCAATATTATTTTTATAATTCAACGACTGGAAAAATTACAGCTAGTACGTCTTAGACTAAATATGTGTAAAACTATGCCATCATTTAATACCAAAATTATGCAAATTGAAATATGGCACAATTTCATGTGTTGAGCATAAAAAAGTGTGGTTAGACCCATAGGAAAATGGTCAAGTAGCATCAAATCTGGAAATCTTGTTGGCCAGTAGTTGACTTTGCCTGAAGATTGAGAAATTCTGTACGTTTCATTACCACTCGGTGACCATTTTTATTCAGGGATAATCTTGACATCTCAAATGAAAAAAAATATATGTGCAGACATTCTAATCCACTTCTATGTTATCTTTAAGACAAAGGAAAAATTCAAAATTTCATAAAACAAGAACTATTAAATTAAAAGCCAGTCTGATAAATCTTTGAGGTCTATTGTATAAAGTCTTTAGTTTACAATCGTAAAATGCGTCTACATAATAAGTTCATGTGGTGATGAGGCTTTTAGAAGCAGAGAAGTAGCCGCAGAATTTAGCCGAAGACATCCTTTACGAGTCGATATTAGACATGGAACGGCAATAAATGCTCTTTTCAATGAAACTGGCAGTGTTATTAAAAGATCTGAGAATGACCAACCTCGTCAAATACATCCGTATCTTGAAGATAGCCGTAATCTTAATTGCAAATCAAGCGAATCCAAGATTGAGTCTACGAGATTAATCAAGGCTTGTGAACAAAAATTTCTAAATACTTTGGATAAAGGTGATGAAAATAATAGGTTAGATTATTGTTTTATACAAGTATTTACAACAATATTTATTATGAGTCCAAGGAAATTTTTTAGACGACCGGAAATTTATAAGTAAAATTTTGTTTACCAATGAGGTTACATTTATCACTAATGGGGCGGTGTCTTCTCGAAATTGTAGATACTAGGCTACAGAAAATCCTCATTGGATTATAAGACCGGTATTTAGAGAGAATTATCGTATCGTGTGGAATTTTAGAAGCCCGAATAATTCGTCCAATAATTTGTTAAATGCTGAGTGTTTAGTTGACTTTTTCGATATGGAATTATGGGATGCAATTGACAATCTTCCTCTTAATGTGCGATAGATATGTCTCCAGCTAGATGGTGTCTTTATTCATAATTCTATAATTGTTCGTCAGCGTTTGAACGAACATTTACAATGCGCTGGATAGGAAGAAATAGCCCTTTTGAACTCTGGCCTCCTTGTTCCCCCGATATTACACCACTAGATTTTTATTTCAGGAGAACAGTGAAGAATAAAGTTTACAAAACAAGGCCCAGAAATCGAAAAGAACTTTGTGCTAAAATAAGACGAGCCTGTCCCCAAATCGGCATTCCAGAGCTGAGAAAAATAGCCAATCTCATAATCGTAAAAGAATTGAGAAATGTATTCAAATTAAAGGTGAATTAGTTGAGAGTGGCTACATCCGATAATTTATTAAAATTTTTATTTACGTGTAATGAGTAATTATCTAAAAAATTACTTTAAATTAATTAAAATTCATTTTTTGTCAAATTGATACTTCTATTCAATATTGTTTTTCAATGGCATCCTAAATTGCGTACACAGCCGGTAAGTCCTGAGTTTGTTTATCGACTGATTTTTTAAAATTATTTTAAAACTTTATACTAATTTTAATATAAATTCTGCTGTTATATCCTTTTGCCATATATAATTAATTTATTATAAGAAATTCTGTAAAACTGCATCGTATTAACTTGTTAATATGTTTCCTGTAAAATTGTTTTACAAGAAAGCCTTATTATAGACACTTAATTAGTACAAACAAAGAACTTTAGAATAATTATACGTCAATCGATATGAGTTAGTGAATAATTTCGCAAGGTTAGATTCTATATAGAGTATGTCAGCCTATTTTATCTCACGATTCATGCTTTGTATACCTGCGGTGACGTTCCGCACGATTTTTATCTTTTCTCGCCAAAATGTAATGTAAATTTTGCTAAAAGGGTATTGGGAACGATTTACATAAATAAACATATAAATTTGAAATTTATTTATTTTCAAGTACGCCCAGAAACTACCTCAATATATAACCATTTATAGTAAGTAATCCCTCATGATCCACCTGTTTTTCTTCTGGGAACAGTGACGTACTGTCTGAATATGCATATAAAACACATGAGACAGGAAATACATGTAGAAAATGGTTCCTCCATTCGCTTCCAAAAGAACCAAATTAACAATATTACTTTCACAGAAAATAAGCCTTCTTTAAAAAAAGAATTAGTTCAATGAAATGTTGAACTTAGCCATCATGTCATATTTCATAAAAGTTGGTTGATTTATCAAGAGCTATTGAAATGAGCGCCTAAGAACCTGGTTAAGTGGACAACCGGACGCTTGATCCTGGTCCTGGCGGTGGGGACCTTTTCGTATGACGCCTATTGTAAGAATTGATATTCTTAGCGTCTGAAACCCACTTAAAATTTGTAAAGAATTATTAGTGGAGGAAAATCCGTGGGGACTAGCACAGTGGGGAGCCGTGTTTGCCTAACGGGCCGTAAGCATTATCAAAATTCCTTCAAACGGGATGTTCCACTTTTTAATGACCATGTTATACTTTGAACCTATTTGAAGGAATTTCTATGCCGAAAAATTAATTTCCGACACTCGTTGCAAAAATTTAATAGCTCTTGGTCTAGGATAAATGTAAAAGTATAGTTGCTTGACTGAGTGGGTATTAAAAATAATAGTTAAAACATTGGCTTTGTTAATAATTTACTATCTGACGTCCTAAAAATGTTAGGAAATAAATATTCTACAGACTTACTTATCTGTAGAAGCAGACCAATATAGCGTAAGTAGTATTTCAATTAGTTGAATCTGCCTTATAAACAAATAATAATACTGCGGGTCTTGGTTATTAACCTTGTGGTGAAACAAGTATTATAATTAACTTATAACTGCTTTAATCATTATGTAATCAATATATGTTGGATTAATCATAAAATGAATTTATTTTGTACGTAGATATTTGTTATATATTTTTTAAATATGCCAAAATGTATTTTAGTTGTAGCAAATTCAGTTTGAAATGTTCATTATGTAGCTATTATTGTCTTCTTCCTTAAATAAAGTTTTATATAATCTTCAGTAAAAATGTATCTAAGCAAGATATTTCTGTGTAAGTATTGCTGCTGTAAGTCTTGCAATTATATTTTTTTAATATTTAGTACAGGGTAATTATACCCCCTTATTTCCTTCATTGATATCTTTAACATAGATTACAACCCTGTTATCATCATATTTTCCAATATCATCATTTTTCCAATATGGCACGTCGCGTTATTCAAAGTTATGAATAGAATCTATATATTCAAAAATATACAATGTCTTCAATTGAAACATTTTTTTGTTACCCCTTATAAATTTTAAAAATACTGCAATAAGTAAAATATTCATAATTTACATAAAATTACATATGGTTAAAACACTAAAACAGGGATTACTTTATACATGATTATTTGACTCACCATGTAAAGCTTAACAATTAACAAACGACTCATTCTAATTGCTATATATTAATAATTTTAATACTTATTATTTCATACACATAATCTGGTAATTTCTTTTTATTTTATTTATTTATTTTTTTCAGATAAAATTGGAAAGAGTTTTGGGCGTAACAGTATCTAATAATGCAGCTTTAACTTGTGATAATAATGGACTTATAGCATATCCAGCAGGGTAAGTTCCCACCTTCTATTTTATTTTCTATGATTATTATAATTTATTATAATGTAGACAGTGAATTTGAAATACCATATTACAGTTTAAAGTTCACAAAAATATTTGAGGTCCTAGATCTTGCTAATACTTATAGTGAGTCAGAGACAATAAAAGAAAACAGTTAAAAAAATACAATTTATTGCAAATAATTTTACACACAATAAAATATTGAAGTATGCATTAGACTATATATGTCTAGGGTTTTCTGCTAGGGAAAAATATGAATATTAATTCATACGATTATACAAATAAGACAAATAATTATAAGCAAAATAATTATACAAATGTAAAACTTATATTTTATAAAATAATAAATACAGGCTACAGTTCAGTGAGCGTTCTTCAGATGATCGACTAACTTGCTTGTCAATTTTTCAGCAAACTTTAGTTTTCTGTCTGTAAAATATAATATGTCATTAATAAATATTTACTCCGAAATTAAAGGTCATATACAGGCTGTCCATTTTATCAGGGCACTCGAGAATATCTCACTTAATATCGGTCGTACAAAAAAAAATATTTTTACGAAAATTGTACCGATTTATATAACCTACAAAATGGTTTAAAGAGATTTGAAATCCATGGCCTACTTTAAGAGTTATGGCGGAAAATATCGAAAATGCGGAAAACGTCTAGGCCAAAATCTCCGTTATTTGAAGAGATACGAGAAAATTTCTAAGGCGAAAATTTCACCAGTGTTTCAACAAGGTTTTATTTAATTTTTTTCAAAACCGCTATATTTTGAGATTTACTCTTCAGGTTGTTAAAAAATTATTTTGAAACGGGCGGGAAATGGCGCCATTAAATAGAGTATTTTCCTTCCTTTTCAGCGATACATCACATGCCATATTTATTCATTGGCACTACGTTAGTAATTATAAAAACATTTTTTTAAAACCAATACATTTTTTTTAACAAGCATTATACTTGCCGTGGAGAAGTATGATTAAATAAAACGATAAAATAATTCAATAAGTTGTTCATATCTTTGCTATAATAAAACATAACACAATTAAGAAGAATAAAGTAAATTCAGGTAACAAAAACAAAATAATAATCAAGAAAGCAACATGGAGCAATTATATAGAGTATTCGCAGTTATGCCAATGTATAGAGGTCCTCCATAAAAGCGTCACTCCTTGCTCAGAAAGTTAAAATGTCTTTACCAATTAATTTAAGTATAATATCCATTTGTTTGTATTTCATGATTTCACTATTATTTCATTATTTTAAAATAGTTGGCTATGAACAAACTTGAGAATTTAATTTTTTGACAGATCATCTCAATTAATACTTAATAATAATAATAATAATAATAATAATTTATTTCACCATTTAGAGAAGATACATTTAAGTATATATGGTAAGTCAGTACAATAAACATAATAAAAGTAATAAAATAAATAAACAGATAAATAACAATGAGAAAAATATGACACTAACAATGTATAAAAACGGATGAGAGACAACATTTAAGCAACATGTAAATGTAAAGTCATTTGACTAGATAAAAAATAGAATATATAAAAATAACAAATTAACACTAACAGAAAGTTAAACAAACAACATTCAGCATAAATAAAACAACTTTTATAATAATTCATGTGTTAGATATTCGCCAATATTGTAGTAACCATTTTTCAGTAATATATTTTTAACAGTATTTTTGTATTTTGGTACTGTCATATTTTGTACGTTACTTGGTAACTTGTTATATAATACAATACAATTATACTGAAGTGAATCTTTATATGTGGAGGTCCTATGTAAGGGGATGGATAATATATTTTTGTTCCGCGTATTATATAGGTGATGGTCCGATAAACCTTCAAATGTTTCTAAATTGTTCTTGACATAAAGCAAGCATTTGTATATATAAATACACGGCACTGTAAGAATTTTTTTATTTATAAATGTGGTCTTACAGCTCTCCCTGAAATTTAAGTTAAACAATAACCTTATTAGTCTTTTCTGCAAGATAAATACTCTGTTAATATATGATGATCGACCCCAAATAAATATGTTGAGAGATAAATGTGAATACGCCAGAGCGTAATACACATTTACAAGTCCTGTTTCATTTAAATTTTCCTTAACTTGTAATAAGGCAAAATAAGCCTGATTCAACTTACTACATACATAATTAATATGTTCTTCCCACGATAAGTTACTATCAACTAAAGTGCCTAAAAACTTAGAACAGTCACTTAGTGAAATTCCAGGTAAGACAACAGGACGCCTAAGGTTAAAATTCATAAATACTGTCTTATTTTCATTCAGTATTAGCTTGTTACGATCACACCAGGTACTCATTTCATTCATGACAATTTGAACTTTATTATAAAGTTCCTCCGGATTCCTAGCCGATACCGTTACCGTAGTGTCATCCGCGTACATGATGGTATATCCGTTTTTAATAGACATAGGAAGTTCGTTGATATATATCAGAAATAGTAACGGACCTAATACAGATCCTTGAGGGACACCTAAAATAATATCGAATCTGTCAGATTGCACTTCATTATATTTTACATTTAGACTCCTGTCTTGCATATAAGAAATCAAATAATTTAGTATATGACCTCTTATGCCAATTGCCTCTAACTTACTAATTAAAATGTCTTTATTAACCGAATCGAAGGCTTTAGAAAGGTCAAAAAAGATGGATACAACATACCTCCCGTTATCCAATTCCCTGTAAACAAACTCAAACATTTGAGCAGATGCACTCTCAGTCGATCTACCCTTTCTAAAACCATGCTGAGAGTTTGTTAATAAATTATATTTTTCTAAAAATTGTATTATACGGTTACTTATTATTTGTTCTATAATTTTAGATATTACACTCAGTACAGAAATTTGTCGGTAGTTATCTATGTCAGTTTCACAACCTTTTTTAAATATTGGACTAACTGATGAAGCTTTAAGTGCATCTGGAAAGTATCCATTTATGATAGCTTTATTAATACAGTATAGTAAGGGGTCAATTATATTTAATATTATTTTTTTTACTACATGTGCAGTTAACCCGTCCTGACCAGATGACCTTTTATTTTTTAGCTTCCTGACAATTTCAATCAATTCTAATTTTGTAACCTCATGAAAAAACAGCGAGTTTTCCATATTTACAGAAACTGTATGCGGTAACGATAAATTATAAGCGAAGTGATTATATATATTTTTTGAGGCCGCAGTAACAAAATGGGCCGCAAAACAGTTGGCAATTTCAACATCATCAAAAACTATTGTCTGAAAGTTATTTGTGGCATTCTACGAATATTCTTTCCTATTATTTGGGTTTTCTACCACATGTACTATTATCCTCTTCAAAACAAATCACCGAATCTACAAAATAATAGAATTATTGGAAAAAAGGCCTCTGCGCCCGTGACGTTTACGCCAAAGGAAAAGTCAGAGGTTATGTTTTGCAAATAATATAAATCGGAATAAACACAAAAATAATATATTTTGCTGACGTTTCGGAAAGTAATCTCTTTCCGTTTTCAAAGCTATTTTTTGAAGAACTCTTATTTTGCTGTGTATGTCAAATACACAGCTTTAAGATTCTGTTTATGTTATTTCCATAGATACTTACTACTTACACAGAACATAGAACTGATGATATTTTTTTTTTTTTTTTTTTTTTAGATAATGTTGAGTTTGTTAAGTTCTTCTTTTAACATTGGTAGCCAGGTTGTACAAATATCTACAGAACAATTCGATACGCACTTATCTTCATTTAATAAGATTATTGCTGATTCTTTAATTTTTCTTTTTTTGGTATCTGTTTCTTTTGTTAAAATTTTTGCCGAGTCCCAGTTTATTCTATGTCCGTTTTCCCAAGCATGTTCACAAATCTTTGATTTCTGAATTTCATTCATTCAAAAACTAACCTGTCGCCAATATTTAATTGAATGGATTTCCTTAAGTTGTTTGTTTTGCCAAGTCTCTGATTAACAATTTTCCATGTTTCTCTAGACCTGTTTTCCGCATACTCAATTTTATTATTATAAAATGTTTGTTTAGCAATTTTAATATTATTCTTGTGCTGCCTTTTCAAATTTTTGTATGTAATAACATTATTTACGTTATAGTTATTTCTTAAATTATTATGTAGGTTTCTGAGTGCTTGTCCATCTTTAATTATTTTTTCGGTTAGCCAACTATTATCAATTTTATTATGATTTTTATATTCGACATATTTAGGAGGGCAAGCTACATCAAAATAATACTGTACATCACTCAGAAAATTATTAATGGCATCTCTCGGATCTAATGATACGACATAGTCCCAAGTGTTATTTAATAACCGTACATTAAATTCACGAATATTTTCTTCACTAATATTTCTTTTTAATATGTACACTTTTTCACATTTTTTTTCTAAGCTAATACTGAAAGAAAATAAATGAGCCAAGTGATCTGCCAACAATGGATCATACACTTGTACTTTATAATTTGATAAAGGCAAATTAGTTACTAAGTAATCCAATGCAGAAGAACTAGTATGGCCATTTACATTTTGAAATATTCTAGTTGGCTCATTAGTAGTAATATTCAGTTGAAAGGATTCAAATGTGTCACATAGCAATTTAGTGGGTAGGCCTCTGTCTAACAAATTTATATTGAGATCACCACATAAAACAGTATACTTATAGTTATTTTTGGTAACAAAATTTAAAGCCGAAGTCAATCTACTGAAGAAAATTTTTAAGTCACCATTTGGAGGTCTATAAACGCAACAAATTACGACTTTGATATTTTTCTCTAAATTTACAGAAATGCCACACATTTCAATGTGACATTCAACCGATAATTTCTTAAAAATAGATACCTCGTTATAATTTAACTTAGATTTAGACCTAACGCATATTAAAGAGCCCCCATGAATATAATTGCTACGTGCAAAGTACGAAGCCAATTTGAAATTTGGTACTACAATATGGTTAATATTTGAGTTTAAAATCCAGTGCTCTGATATACATAAAATATTTAGATTATTGACCATAGTAAACATTTCAACACTATTTAATTTATTGACTAAACTTTGAATATTTACATGGGCAACTTTGATTATTTTTACATTGTGAGTATCATCTGAGACAGTCGTGGGTATAAAAAAATGTCAGGAGTCGAATTTATTGACGAACTGGTTGAAGGGTCGATGTTGCACATGTCATCTAACACGTGAACTGGGTTATCACCATCCGCATCAATTAAAACTGAAGTCAGTACACTATTTTTAATGCGTACTTCGTCACGGAGTACACGTGAACTATCATTTTCAGTACCATCTAAATTTTCTATCTCAGAGGAGGAGCGACCGTTGAAGTAAGTAGTCTCCTCATCAGCGTCATTTATTGGAACAAACACCAAATTGTTCTTAACATACTTGGTATTTTTAACTATAAAACTAATTTCATAACTTAGTTCTTTTTTGCTAAAACATCGGTAAGAATTTTCATTTGCATTTATTATAGTTAGATTGCCAGGAATGCAGTTATTTAATTTTGCCACAAATTCTGATAATTTATTATTGAATTTTTGAATAAATTTATTTATATAATTATTTCTTCTTAGTGGAACTAAACTCTCACTCAATCACACTCGTTTAAGAATTTAGAATTTTCAAAAATAATTTTCACTCACATTGATCATTATATGTCCGTTACATATTGCCAATGCAATTTTAACTCTGGATTAGCTCAAGTAGAATATAGAAACAGATTTCCACAAGCACTACAGCCGAATAATACTTTGTTCAGAAAATTAGCTACGAAACTGAAAAATAATGGTTCATTTTTAAAGAAGAAGACAAGGTTGAACAGTTTTACTGATAATGTAAATAAGGTAAACCGAGTTATTAATTATGTAAGAAATAAAAATACAAAAAACGACTTTTTATAGGTGGCTTTTTGTAGCTTTTGTAGGTAGCGTGCCGATCCATTAATATGTAGTAAAATATTTTGGTCCGACGAGGCAAATTTTTCCAATAATGGACTTTTTAATCGCAATATTCATTACAAATGGACCTCTGAAAATACACACTGGCATAGACCGACTGGGTTTCAAAATCGTTTTTCAATAAATGTGTGGATAGGTATTTTAGGCACCAATTTATTAGGTCCTTATTTTTATGAGGGTCACCTCAGTGGTCAACGGTACCTAAACTTTTTGAGAAATGTATTTAATGAATTCTTAGATGACCTGCCTTTAGAGAATCGACAGAACTTTCAATATTTTCAGCAAGATGGAGCTCCTCCCCACAATTCCCAGATTTGCCTAGATTATTTAGACGAAATTTTGCCTCAACATTGGATAGATACCAATGGATTTATTCGATGGCCCCCTCGTTCTCCAGATATAACCCCAATGGATTTTTTTTCTATGGGGGTATATTAAAGATAAGGTGTTTTCGATGACACCACAAAATGTAGAGGAGCTCGAATTCAACAGGCATGTATTGCAGTTACCCCCGAAATGTTGAGTAATGTTTTAAATGCAGTGCCTCGCCGCGCTCGATTGTGCATAAGAAATCGCGGTGGACCCTTTGAACACTTGATATGATATCTTAAAAATTATTTTGAGGATTAGATAAATATTAATGTTCTGTGTGCTATATTCTTTTTATTATTAATTTGTTTTTGTTACCTGAATTTACTTTATTCTTCTTGATTGTGTTAATGTTTTTTTATAGCAAAGATTTGAACAACTTATTGAATTATTTTATAGTTTTATTTAATCATACTTCTCCACGGCAAGTATAATGCTTAAAAAAAAATTATTGGTTTTAAAAAAATGTTTTTATAATTGCTATCGTAGTACCAATGCATAAATATGGCATGTGATATATCGTCGAAAAGGGAGGAAAATACTCTATTTACTGGCGCCATTTCCGCCCGTTCCAAAATAATTTTTTTAACAGCCTGAAGAGTAATTCTCAAAATACAGCGGTTTTGAAAAAAATTTGATAAAACCTCGTTGAAACACACTGTTTTGCAAAAAATTTTCGCCTTAGAGTTTTTCTCGTATCTCTTCAAATAAGGAGATATTTGGCCTAGACGTTTTCCGCATTTTGGCTATTTTCCGCCATAACTCTTAAAGTAGGCCATGGATTTCCATGGATGTAGGTTATATAAATCGGCACACTTTTCGTAAAAATATTTTTTTTTGTACGACCGATATTAAGTGAGATATTCTCGAGGGCCCTGATAAAATGGACAGCCTGTATATATCCTCACCGGCACGGTTTTATGGAAAAATGATCGACCATCTCGAAGCTGACTTGCCATTTCACAGTATATCTCCGACACATTGGACTCACTAGGACAAGTAGATGTTATATATACTGTCATCCAAAAATTTTTTGACAAACTCGATCATTACTTACTCCTTTCTAAGCTTAACGCAATTGGGGTGTCAGAGGCCTTGTTACCTTTGATCGAGTCCTACTGGACTCCTAGTGGATTTAATTGTTAGAGTTTTATCCCGGCATCTGGAGGACCTCAAGGATCCAACCTAGGGCCACTTTCATTCTTGGTGTTTATAAACGACGTCCCTAAGTATGAGCTTCACACATCTACTTTTTGCAGGCGGCTTGAAAATCTATTCAGAAATAAACAGACTTGACGACTGTTCTTTTTTACAAAATGCACTAGATTCGCTTAATGAATGGTGCAAAAGCAACTTCTTAAAGCTAAACATATCTAAATGTAAAGTCATATCTTTTTACAACAACAAAAAACCAGTCCTATTCGCATATACAGTTGCTCAAACTTTAAGAATTTTGGAGTGACATTCAACTCCAGGCTCAGTTTTTCTGGTCGTATTAACACCGTTGTTACTTCAGCATCTAAAGTAGGAAAGAAAGAAAAATGTTATAAGTACGACACAGCTTTTATCGTAGGGCAAGATATTGTCCTGCTAGTCCTTCTTATTGGTTTTTCTCCCTCTAATAAATACATTAAATTAAAAGAGAAACGGAGTAGTACCAGCAAAAGGATTTACAGTTCCCGAAATTTACAATCCTCAACTTTAAAAAAAACAGTAAAGAAACAATATTATTTTAGCGATTGCGGCACAACCTCAGTGTTTTTTTCCAAAGGAAAGGTTAATACAACAATACTATAATGTTATCAAAACTATCACCAACTTCTGTTTTAACACTAATTTCTTGTTCGTGCAAATTAGGGGGCGAAAACAGGTACAATTGCAGGCATACACGTTGCTCCACAATGTGTTACCATTGCCACGGACAAGCATGCATGAGTCTATGGAAGGCGAGACGATTAATTAGCATAGGTAACCTTCTGATAATTAGTGGGTTAGCCCTACAGCAGACATCGCGCAAAAAAACTTTTAGGTTTAGTAATTCTTGTGCTATCCTTAACACTTCCACCAATTTTCAAGACTTTCTGAATTTTGTCCGATATGTTACAATATTAACTGTTATTTTACTGCATCAGAATTATTTTTTGTATACTTTACAACGACCTTTGGAAACAACACTTCGCTAATTGCACTTAACAATACTAGCTATACAGAAACATTCTTGAAACACATAAAGTCTTCAAAAGAAACAATCACGTTTTCTAGTTTCCCTTGCCCACTGTGCTAAATGAAATATGCGATTTTTATTTGACGGGAATTTTATGACTGGCTCATATGAATATGAATAACCAATAGGGTAATAAAGCGAGGCTTTTACCGATAGCTGCATAGTGGAAAGGCGCGAATTGTTGGCATATGAGTTATGAGTTGCATTTCGGATTTTCTCTTTTTACAGGCACGTTAATTGTATGCAAAACCATGGACTTACTCTACTCGAACGTAAAATTTCATGCAACAACAATTTCGGAAGAATTACATGCAATTTGAATATTATTTCGTTATAGGTTATGTGTAATTATTCCGTTTATGAATGTACGGTTTATTTTATGCTGAAATAGTAGGTGCCTACGAAGATTACATTTAATAATACTGATACCATCGAAATAGAAAATAGGAAAAAATGTTATGAATTATGAGGTTGTATAAATATGTATAACAGTTTAATTCATTGTAATTGTAACATAGGATATGCTTTTACTGTTACACACGGTGCGTGTAAAATTTGAACATATCTAAATTGCGATTTATCATTGTTGCGTAATGGTATTATGTTTGTGTTGTGGAAATGATTGTTTTTAGGTTTTATGCATTATTTTAACTCCCATGAATGCAACGTTTTCCGAATCAATGATTTTAAATTATTTAATACCAGCTATTCATTTATTTATATATTACTTTCTAACCTCGTATTTATAATATCGAGTGGACTATTTACGTGATGACATTAAATTTTTCAGAAATGTCCCTTGTTTTCAAAACGGAGTTTTAAGAAAACGGCGCTTGGAAATAATCAGATAAAAAGACAAACAATAAAATAATTATATATCATAGTAAATGAAACAACGAGAAAAACAGTGAGGTTTTAAAACAATAACAGACAGCAGTACATTAAAACAAAATGTTGCTTGAATAGTTGAGAAATTAGGAGATGATATTTTTAACGTAATACATTGATTGTAAGTAAAGGCAGTAAATGTAATGGAGTAAGATAATCGAAGTGTTTGTTGTATAATTTTTCGTAGAGATTCCAAACTTTGAGTAGTTTGTCTTAAAAATAAGATATCCTTAGAATATCTATCTTCTGCAAGTGTCGGAACGTTGTTTTAAACTCAAAAAAGAGGTAAATTAACCATCTTTTGGGCAATTTTCGATTAAAATTTTTTTTTTAACCCCTTAAACTGTAAATTAAGCAACGAAAATGTACTCCTTTTATTGTCAATGTTCAAGGAACCTCCACTTAAATTTTCATTCATCAAAGTCCATAAAAAAAAGAAATCAGCTTAAAACAATTTCACATGTAGATAAATAAATCTAATCTAATATTTTCAATGTAAATAAGATGTGATTTGTGTCTTTTACCATTTCTACCATTCCTCCGTTAAATCAGATATCCTTTTGTGCATTTTTTCGAACATTTTCTAGGGCATACGAGTTCTATTTACACTTGCAAACATCTATATAGTTATATGTACCTTGTGCAACGGAAAATCACTGCGCGCAAGTATATGTATACCGTAAATGGTCGAAAATGGATCGAATTTTTATATTAAAGATTCATTGAGTCATATCATCCAAATGTACATAAAAAACTTGCATTTTGACGAGGAGAAAATTTTCGTACGATAGAGGGCCAAAAAGTTGCAGCGTTTTAAAAATTTCGTAAAATTTTCGAAAAAATGCCATTGTAGCCATACTAATGGAGCTTTTGACTTGAAATGTGGCAGGCTATTTGTAGGTATTATGGGCCACCTTCACCCAAAATTTCATCTGATTCGGGCAACATTTGCCCAAGTTATCCCAAAATCAATTTTTGGTAAAAAAACGTACATATACAGGCTGTCCATTTTATCAGGGCCCTCGAGAATATCTCACTTAATATCGGTCGTACAAAAAAAAATATTTTTACGAAAATTGTGCCGGTTTATATAACCTACAAAATGGTTTAAAGACATTTGAAATCCATGGCCCACTTTAAGGGTTATGGCGGAAAATATCGAAAATGCGGAAAACGTCTAGGCCAAATATCTCCGTTATTTGAAGAGATACGAGTAAAATTCTAAGGCGAAAATTTTTTGCAAAACAGAGTGTTTCAACGAGGTTTTGTCTATTGTTTTTCAAAACCGCTGTGTTTTGAGATTTACTCTTCAGGCTGTTAAAAAAATTATTTTGAAACTGGCGGGAAATGGCGCTATTAAATAGAGTATTTTCCTCCCTTTTCAACGATATATCACATGCCATATTTATTCATTGGTACTACGTTAGTAATTATATAAACATTTTTTTAAAACCAATAATTTTTTTTAACAAGCATTATACTTGCCGTGGAGAAGTATGATTAAATAAAACGATAAAATAATTCAATAAGTTGTTCATACCTTTGCTATAATAAAACATTAACACAATTAAGAAGAATGAAGTAAATTCAGGTAACAAAAACAAATTAATAATAAAAAGAATATAACACGCAGAACATTAATATTTATCTAATCCGCAAAATAATTTTTAGGATATCATATCAAGTGTTCAAAGTGTCCACTGCGATTTCTTATGCACAATCGAACGCGGCGAGGCACTGCATTTAAAACATTACTCAGCATTTCGGGGGTAACTGTAATACATGCCTGTTGAATTCGAGCTTTTAGGTCCTCTATATTTTGCGGTGTCGTTGAAAACATCTTGTCTTTAATATACCCCCATAGAAAAAATCCATTGTGGTTATATCTGGAGAACGAGGAGGCCATGGAATAAATCCATCGGTACCTATCCAATGTTGAGGCAAAATTTCGTCTAAATAATCTAGGCAAATCTGGGAATTGTGGGGAGGAGCTCCATCTTGTTGAAAATATTGAAAGTTGTGTCGATTCTCTAAAGGTAGATCATCTAAGAATTCATTAAATTCATTTCTCAAAAAGTTTAGGTACCTTTGACGACTGTGGTGATCATCATAAAAATAAGGACCTATTAAATTGGTGCCTAAAATACCTATCCACACATTTATTGAAAAACGATTTTGAAACCCAGTCGGTCTATGCCAGTCTGTAAGTCCATTTGTACTGAATATTGCGATAAAAAAATCCACTATTGGAAAAATTTGCCTCGTCGGACCAAAGTATTGTACTACATATTAATGGATCGGCACGCTTCTTTTCCAACAACCACCTACAAAAAGTCGTCCTCCTTGCTTTGTCCCCCGCTTGTAAATTGTGAACTTTTTGGCTTTATAACACCGGTAACCATTTTTCTTTATAATTTTTCTAGCACTTGTTTTATTTATATGACAAGCAATTTGAATTTCTCTTAATGATGTTTCCAAATTTTCTGTATTTTTATTTCTTACATAATTAATAACTCGGTTTACCTTATTTACATTAACAGTAACACTGTTCGGCCTTGTTTCCTCTTTAAAAATGAACCATTATTTTTCAGATTCCTAGCTAATTTTCTGAACAGAGTTTTATTCGGCTGTAGTGCTTGTGGAAATCTGTTTCTAATTCTACTTGAGCTAATCCAGAGTTAAAATTGCATTGGCAATATGTAACGAACATATTATAACGATCAATGTGAGTGAAAATCATTTTTGAAAATTCTAAATACTTAAACGAGTGTGATTGAATGAGAGTTTAATTATTAACTGAGATGATCTGTCAAAAAGATAAATTGTCACGTTTGTTCATAGCCAACTAGTTTAAAATAATTGAAATAATAGTGAAATCATGAAATATAAACAACTGGATATTATACTTAAATTAATTGGTAAAGACATTTTAACTTTCTGAGCAAGGAGTGACTCTTTTATGGAGGACCTCTATACATTGGCATGACTGCGAATACTCTTTCCATAATTGCTCCATGTTGCTTTGTTGATTATTATTCTGTTTTTGTTACCTGAATTTACTTTATTCTTCTTAATTGTGTTAACGTTTTATTATAGCAAAGATTTGAACAACTTATTGAATTATTTTATCGTTTTATTTAATCATACTTCTCCACGGCAAGTATACTGCTTGTTAAAAAAAAATTATTGGTTTTATAAAAATGTTTTTATAATTACTAAGGTAGTACCAATGAATAAATATGGCATGTGATATATCGTTGAAAAAGAAGGAAAATACTCTATTTAATGGCGCCATTTCCCGCCGTTTCAAAATAATTTTTTTAACAGCCAACAGTCTCAAAATAGAGCGGTTTTGAAAAAAATTAGATAAAACCTCGTTGAAACACTCTGTTTTGCAAAAAATTTTCGCCTTACAATTTTTCTCGTATCTCTTCAAATAACGGAGATATTTGGCCTAGACGTTTTCCGCATTTTCGATATTTTCCGCCATAACTCTTAAAGTAGGCCATGGATTTCAAATCTCTTCAAACCATTTTGTAAGTTATATAAATCGGCACAATTTTCGTAAAAATATTTTTTTTTGTACGACCGATATTAAGTGAGATATTCTCGATGTCCTGATAAAATGGACAGCCTGTATATATATTATAGGGGGGGGGGGGGGTGAACGCAACGTCACGAAAATTTAAGTGGACGTTCCTTGAACATTGACAATAAAAGGACCACATTTTCGTTACTTAATTTACAGTTTAAGGGGTCCAAAAAAAAAATAAAATTTGCCCCTTTTTCGAGTTTAAAACAACGTGCCGACACTTGCACAAGGTAGATATTCTAGGAATATCTTATTTTTAAGGCAACTAAGAACTACCCAAAGTTTAGAAGCTCTACGAAAAATTGTATTATGCTCCGCTATTTTCAGTTTACCATACTCCACAATAAATAAACTATCCACATTGAAAAGTCTGATTTTTGCTGCTATATTATATGTTTTTATATATATTTCAAAATTAATTATACAGGTAAAGATCGGGTTACATTATTAATTGAAAATATTCTTTGTACAATCTTGAATTTGAGTAATAAATTTTCCTATTTTTTTATGTGACGTGGTAAAATGTTATAAAGTTTTATGCCACAATAATATACAGATCTTTGTGCTGACAAAGTTGTGCAAAACGTATGTGTGGCGCTATCGGCGTTATGTTGAATGCGCGCGCATGTTACGCGTTTACGTCACTAGATAACCGTCGAACTGCCATATTTTAAATCCACTCCAATCTTAAGCATACTCATTTTACAATAAAACCAATAATAGTCAGTAAAATTACCTTAAAATTATATTTGTAACATATTGAAGAGCCATACTATAATGTTATATTATTACTTTTGTCATGTTCGTTATTGTCTACCAGCCCATTATAGACTCAGTTAGAGATTTATAAATAGCCATTAAATTTTTTCTATTATGTCCCTTAAAATATAGAATTTATGCGTAAGTTGTCTAATTTTCTTTGTAATATAAGATACATGCTCATTCCATCTTAGTTAGTGGTCAAGCATAATTCCTAAGTACTTTATTTTATCAACTTTTTCAATAATAGAACACCCACAATTTGTTTGTGAACATACAGTATTATGTATATATAGTGTTTTTTAGAAGGTTGATCATTAGCTAATAATGTAAGCTTTAAAAATTTGCTTTTTTGTATGTTTAAGCTTAATGAACTAAAGTTTAACGACTTCAAAATTAATGTTAAACTTTCTTCTGTATCTCTATGGACCAAGTCCCATGAATCTTCTATAAACACAATAGCAGTGTCATCAACGTAAGGTACTGTAAATGATCTTTAAATTGTTTTAAATTTGTAATGCTGTTAATATACACAAGGAACAAAATTGGACCCAATACTGTCCCTTGTGGTACGCCCATGTGACAGTGAGAGGGTGAAATGCAGAACCACGTATACCAATGTTCTGATGTATATTTAGTAAGATTTGATGTGATTCGGTATCGAAAGCCTTCACTAAATCAAGAAATACGGCCATGCACTTTTTAGATTTATGTAAATTAGTACAATTTCTTTAATTAAGTCCGAAACTACATACTCTGTACTTGTATTTTTTTTAAAGCCAAACTGCCGATCCGTGATCACATTATGTTTATCGAAAAATTCAACCACAGTGACGGTTATTGTTTGTTTTACACAATATATGTGTGCATTTTCTGTATCCTGCTTTTAACAGCATATGTATTTGTGTAATTTGTTTTTTACTGTATACTATTTTTCCTTTTTGACTTGTGTAAAACAATCTTTGTTATATACACAAATAAATATTATTATTATTGTTATTGTTAGAGGCAATTAATCCTAATTTTGATCACATATAGAATTGTCTGGAAATGTTAATTTTATTAATGAGGGTGAGTAGAAATTGTGGAAAAATATTATATCCAAAATTCTGACCCTACGGAATATCTCTTTTTTGCCCTTTTTTGTTGAAAATCTTTGATTGTTTTTATCATATCGAGTTTCGTACCTTTAATTGAAAAAAAGTCGAAAATTCGATTTTTTTTTAATTTTTAACTTTTATTTAGGATATACTCTTTAGCAAGAAACTTGGGTAGGTAGTAAAGTAGGTTAGGTAATAATGCATTTTGCGATTAGGCATAAATTTCAAAGTTCGGATAGGCAAGAAGTTCCTTCAGAACAAAAAGAACACAAGGTAAACATTAGGAACATTTCACCATTTACAAATGGTTTATATTCACCTCTTTTATTTATGCTACCCGTCTGTCATTGTCGCGTTGGTCGAGATCACCAATTTTAATTTTCATTCTGCAATAATTAGAAAATCATTTTTCTACTTATTATTAAATTTTTCGGTGCATTCGCCCATCAGCGGATAGACCAAATTCGGTACTGCTCTCCACTAAGTTTAGACGTTATAGATTCTTGTATAGCCGATGATTGCAAAAAGAAAAAAAAAGAAAATTCAGACTAACAACTAAACTAGATTACCGCTGAAATAAAAATCTTAATGTTCACTGACTGCGATGATTTCGAATTTTCTTTTTCTCTGTCAGTTTTACTTTTTAATTATTTATTTTATTTCAATATGTTCCATGATTGTACTTTTCTCTTCATATTAGCTATGTAGCTTATTATTTGAAAAATGTGTAATAAAACCTATCTGATCGTCTTCCTACACAGAGGTTAAATTCGCATGACTAATTTAACATTTCATTTGTCCTGTTTTTTATTAACTTTTTTTTGTTGCGTACTAAGCTCCTTATACAGACATTTACATTTTTGGCACGCTCTCTATGGAATGGTTTGAATGTTCATCTCAAGCAGGCACATTGAATTTGTACACTTTTTTCTGTCTCCAACATATTATAGCTGAATAATAGATTGGAAGGCCTTGGGGCCAAGGCAGAATGTTGACGTTGACCTCGATCTAAGTCTGTCATAAATGAATAAAATATGAACGAGCATTATTAGCTTCTAATACTTGAGACGGCATTTATTATGAGACGTCTTTTCATGTAAACCGTGTAAAATTGTGAAGTGTAAAAAGTTTCTATGCCTGGTGCTTTCCAAAGTTTATTAAATGGACAGTCAGTGGTATTTTTGAATAGACGTCGACGTCGTCTAAACATAAAATAGTTCCATGGATATTTCTTCTAGATAACTTACGTGGAAGTTACAAAAAAAATCCGTTCGGGGACAAATCCTAATCGTTATAGACCAATTACCAATTAAAAGATTTTTATTTTTGTTATGTTTACATTTTATTTCATTTGTATCATTTTCCCTAGATTTCTATATTATTATAAACCTGCACCTCGTGCGTATAATATTTACCCTATTCTATTAAATGTATTTGCATTTTTTTAAAAATGACACACTCCATGAAATTTTCTAGATTGACCTTTGTGTAGTATTTCCCGAAAGTTTATACTATTTTTCTGTTTGTTATACTGCAGAGCAGTTTCATATAATGTACGAGGTTTTACTGTGTTCCAGTTATGTATATTTCTTCGTCTGTTTGTCAGGTCTCTTGTCAGCTCCGACTGTTGAATTTTGTATGTGAAAAACTTTTGAGCGGTTTCATTTATGAAATCTCGCATGGGGGGTATATTAGCCCTCTCATGTAATTCAACAATCGGAGTGTATCTATCTGCGTCTAGTAGCAGTCTAAGTATTTTGTTTTGTGTTGTCTGAAGTCTGTGGCACTGTGCGTCTGAAATGCAATTCCAAGACGCAAAGGCGTATGTCATTGTAGGTCTGAATATCACTTCACTCAGTGCTGAGTAAGTTTTCTGAATTGTGGATGTAACGTGGGGACCAAAGCAGAGCCTCGTATCCAGGGTTACCCCCAGATACTTGACTCTGCCCTTCTCCCCAATTATCTTGTTATTAATTTTCAGTTTATTAAATGTCGTTGTATTTGTGAATTTTCGGTGCAACGTTATCGTTTCGGTCTTCTGTTCGTTTATATGTATTTTCCAGTCTGCGTAGTATGTTTCTAGTATAGTCAGATGACGCCGTATCTTTTGGACGGCCGTTTCTGCATAGAAGGACCGTCAGAGGGGAGGGTAATAGAAACCACCTTGCATTTTATGCTCAAGCGTTCAAATTTGGTACATTTGTTCGTTAGACCCTACCCTTCGATATGAGAAATGTTACTACGGTCGGGTTTCCCGCGGGGGCCCTGTTTAGGCAGGCCCGCGCCGTACATAAGGGCAAAGTCGTGTGGTGCACTGAAAAGTAAAAAAAAAGATAAAGCAACAAACAAAATTGTCAAAACAAAATTTATAATGATAAAAAAAACCAGTAAGGAATTGCTAGCTATTACATTGTTTTTTATTTGTTTATTTTTTTATTTTTACTCTTTGAGACGAGGGAACCGAATTACTTCTCGAAAATAATATATTTTCCAAATGAGAGTACGCAATAATAGCATTTATTCGATCGAATACGTAACATGATAACATGAATTGTGTAAACTCAAACAAATCTGATTTTATTCATGTTTGAGCTTGAAATTTGGCTTGCAACGAGCGAGCAAGCGTTTTTTTTCCTGCCTGAGCTTGCAATGTACGAAACTTTATATATTTATGCGCTGCATCGGTCGCGATTTCATTTGTTGCCTGATGCCAGATAATTAACTTGGCGAAGTGAAAAGGTGCATGGGGTAAAAGATATCTGTTTTTGTAACTTTAGTTTTTTGTAGTTTTACAGACTTTATAGTGAGTTCATCTAAAATTTATTTTTTATTTTAGATTTATTAAAAGCCAAAAACTTGCATCTCAAAAATCATTTTATATTTGATTATATAAACATCATTGTTAATTGAAGTAAATTAGTAAAAATATATAATAAATTAGTAAATTTGGGGCGTTATTTTAAATTTGCACAAGGGCGCCAAAAGTGCTAGGCGCGGGCCTGTGTTTAGGAGTTAAAAAGTGTCGTGGAGGGCTGAAATTTGGTACACATGCGACATTTGGGATGTTTAAGGTCATAAACAAGTGACCCAGGGCTCACGGCCGTTTTTGTCAAAATGACGGCGGGGAAACGCACAAAATAACGTTATTTTCCGAAAAAGTTTACTCTATCGCATTTTTTTGAGTGAGGTTTCGTTTCATATGTTCTGGCGTCACTGATTTCGAAAAATTAAGTTTTTAGTACGTGAGGTCGAAAATAATGACAAGGCGAATAAATTAATATGCCAATTTTCTGATAATAATGGTGGAGTAACACTTTTATTTCATACCAATGCCAATAAATAGTATCTGTGCATTGGGTATTAATCCAAGTGACACATATAGAACTACTATACACTTTCAGATGTGTCACAACTACATTTACATAGATCACAGAATTTCTGATTATTTTTTAGACGTTTACAGCGATTTTCAACGCAGCCCTTTTTACAGCTACACTTAACTAAGGCTTCTGAGGCTACAGGCTTTGTGCGCCACACGGGTTTCCAAATACTGTCATATTTTTTCCATCCTAAATCTGATGGATCTGGAAGGTGCTGTACCCGCTAAACCGACTGTCTCCATATTTCGCTTTGAAGGGAAAAGCGCGCCTGGCATGCTATTTGCATCTCTTGGTTGAATCGATTCCAGCTGACGATCCTTTTTTGTAAATAACAATCTCCAGCATTCGTTCACAGTGTCACAAGACACGGTTCTGGAAAAATAATGCTTTTTCAACCTCCCCAATCTGCAGGACTGTGAATGCTTCTACAGCCCCAGGATACTGTTGCCAAGCATAAATAGCCGTGAGCTTTCCAATTCCACGGAAAAAAGATACAGTATCGCATTCGGTAACTCTGTGTGAAATCCTATTTATGGACTGAGATTTTTCGGGACCTGGGAACAAAATTAATACATCTTACCATCCGTGTTCTAAAATGAGTAAAATATAAACTATATGTGGTGATTTACCAAGCACCAAGTTCATGGGCAGCTAAAAATTTGGCGTGATTTTCCATACCAAAATGCACCCAAAGCTCCATGAGGTTAGGCAAGTGTTGCATACAAAAACTGCAAGCACCGGCACATCCGTATCGCATGTCTTTATCAATATTTTTTCTCAGCTATTAGTCACAACGTCTGCCAGACAAAAAATAAGCGTGTATTCGCCTCCTTGATTGTATGGCGCCAGAGAGGAACAGTCAGCATCGTGGAGGTTTTTAATGACATTCTCTTCAAAAGTAGCAAAACATGTTTTTCCTGGAATGTTCAAATCGTCAATGCTGGTGGCAAGCAGGTGAAACAGTCTTGTTGTCAGAATGCCGGGGAAAATTTTCTCATCCCCACTCGCCCAAGCCCCTCAAATTCATCTAATTTTTCAGCCAATTTCGAGTATCCAACATACTTGTCAGCATTGACACTCCTTCGTGGATACGTCAATTCCTCTTGTCTCTTTCTGGCATAGTATGCACAGTTCCCAATTAATCTCCTTCGAATTATAATCCTCCACCAGACTAACGTCACATAGTTTAAATTTTTCAACATTCTCGAAAGATCCCTATAAAAATGCATGAGTAGCAATTGCAGTTTCGTTCACCTAACCAGTATCACTAATATACAGTTAGGTATAACTGATATTGCCAAAGAAGACTTACGAAAAGTCGATGCAAACTGCACCATACTTCAGTTCAAAGACAAATATCACAACACTTAGCACGATATTCGCTTAAAACGCTTTCACAGAATTAACTTGTCGCAACTGGTTGCGACCTGCTGCTACGAAGGAAGCGTCAGACGAGCCAGCAGCGCCTGCAGGAAGGTGTACAACAGTCGCGCTGCTATACCCATTGTTGTACTCGAACTCGCTGCGCGGTGGGCGGATCTTAGGCCCGCGCGCGCGGAAATTCGAATCGCACGTACTCAAAACATGATTTTTCGAAATCAGTAGCTCCGAAAACATATGAAACATGACCTCACTCGAAAATCGGCAGTTACTGGAAGCGGCTGGAACCTCCCCACTCGGTGGATCTTTGACGCCGGAAAGAGCATTAAATTGTGTGACAAAACGGCACTAAACGTAATCCGATCTCATCCAAAACCTTTTCAGATCTTCTGGGGCACTAAAAAAACCCTCAACTTAATGAATTTACAACACTCGCCTGCGGCTCGTTCTGCAAATTTCATCTATGCGAGTTATTATCTACATTATCGCTCATTGAATAATATACTATTAGGATATTAACAACTTTAACATCACTTGAACGACTAAGAAAGTCTAGTTATCCTAAATGCTACAGATTTGTCAAGCAACAAACTGAAGATTGGTAAAGTGATAATCTATAATAAATTCACCAACGAAGGTACAGAAAGCATATGATATTGATATTGTTACATCTACCTTTAAAGTTTGTGACAATCCACTGGTGCAGTCACTAAAAGTTAGAAATATGCCGAAATCTTATTAACATGACATGATACCAACGTTATCGGATGACAAACGATGACAATGACAATCGTCAAAATTAGCTCATTGCAATCCGATCGCTCGCGGCTGTCTTTGTTAAATGAAACATTAGCATTTCAGTAATTTTACTAGATTTTAGAGGAATATTTGCAGTATAATTCTTCGATTTGTCTGTATATATATTTAAAAACGGCACTAAACTTAATCCGCTCTACTTCTAAAGCAGTGAAGAAACCCTCACACGTGAATTGACACGTGATGTGAGGAGTTTCACGACGTAACGGCTACGCGCATCGGTCATGTCACGCGAAATGCGATCTATGCTTCATATTTGCTTTGTTTTTAATTTTTTTCACGGAAACCAAATCGAAAGGGTGGAAGTGTGATATATCGTTGAACTCAGAATTTTAACTGCTTTTCAATAGTCCCATTGGAAATTGAAAGTAATTATAAAATAAACAATTTGTTGCGCCAAAACGGCACTAAACGTAATCCAATCTCAACCAAAACCTTTTCAGATCTTCTGGGGCACTAAAGAAACGCACATGCAAAGTTTCATTCAAATCCGTTCAGTAGTTTCTGTGCTATCGTGCTAACACACATACACACACACAGACATTTTTCAAAAACCACTTTTTTGGGTTCTTAGGACCTCAAAACGTAAAGATTTGATGTTATCTCAATTTTCGTTTTTGAACCAATTTTAGTAACCTCTCACAATTTTATTGTGGTGAGGTTAAAAATGCGGTAAACTATTTCGTGGGCCCTGGGACACTTGCCGCATGTGTACCAAATTTAAGCCTTCAACACAAGTGAAAATGGTCATTTGCCCCTGAAGCTGGCAACCACGCTATAGCAGGGCCCCGACCGACCGTGGCAACATTTCTTATATCAAAGAGTAGGGCTTAACGAACAAGTGTACTAAATTGCAACGCTTCAGCATAAAATGCAAGGTAAAATCCATTCGTGCAGGTTACCGTCCGGACCATTAGAGCAATTTTAAAAGATATTATTTAATTCGTAATTATTTCATTCTTTAAGAACAGTTTTATAATAAAAAATATTTGGCACTTTTAATCTTACCCTCACAGCCTCCGTCCCTGCATTTTTTGAACCAAACTGGTTTGTCATCTCATACTAATAGTAGTAGTTTTGGCTCTAGATGCGACCACAGACGGCAGATGGACATTTTTTTAAAACACTTTTTTGGCTTTAGGTGACCTGAAGACGTGTAGATTCATCAAGAAGCCAAAATCAATCACAATACTTTCCTCTATAGTATGCATAAGGGAAAGTAAAAAGTCAGTGTAACCTTAGAGACATTGGTGGATGCGCCGGTGAAACTTGTGGTTTTCTATTTGTAATCAAACTATAGGACACCATCGTAGTTGTTCCTTTAACCATATGGAAGGTAAATACAATGCCACTAAAAGGGACTATAATAGCAGGTCCCAAAGTCGAAACCATAGCGTTGAAATAATCCTTCCTAGTCTATTGTGAATAAATTCGTAACTTAAGGACATTTGAAAGGATTTAATTTGAATATTCAAGTTTCGTGCTCTGGTTATTTATTACCGTGTCTAAAATAAATTAAATATTATTCTAATAAACCACTAGAGTGTAACAAGCGTTATGGAAAAAAAATGCGTAAATAATTTGCCGGCTTTTTAGTATATAATACAAATAATATATTATTGATTTAGATAATCGTTCGTATGTTTATTACACTCATTCTGTGTTTGATCGAATGCATATTGCTCGGGGCAAAATGGAAATGACCCTTCTATTATAGTAATTTGAATAATTCTCTATCAAATCATTAGTACACAATAACCTTAGATTTTATGCTTCATTAGGTCACACCAGATATTAACATACCAATAAAAAAAATTTAAATTGCTAAACCCGTCCCAAAAAATGTAAAAATCTCTAAATAGTTTAATCAGTTTAAAAAGACTTGTCCACCAGCGAAAGCTTTTATAATATGTGATATTTCGTACATTGTTTGAGATATCCAATTCATATTCATATTTTGTCGTTGATAAACTCAAGGTTTTGTAGTAGACTAACAAGAGGTTAGGGGATATATCTGTATTAGTTTTCGTTTTTTTTTCTTACTTTCTTATTTATTTCTTACTATTTCTTTAATAGATCTTTGAAAAGCGCATCTTTGTGTTATATTAAATTTTACAAAACATAATAGCTTGGCCTACTATGATTTTTTTTTCGGTTCAGAAAATGGTGAATTAGCGATTTTTTAATTTCAAATCTGAGTACGCCACGGGATTCAGCAACCCCCAAATGTGTTTGTACCAAATTTCGTTGAAAAAGTGGTATTTTTGGATTTTTCTGAGAAAAAAAAATCAGAAATTGCTGAAGAAATTTAACTGTATTGTGTGTGTATTTAAGAAAAGAGTACCTTGACTGAAATAACTGTCAAATTGTTCATTGTTGATGAGGAGATATTGCTTATTTATATTTCTGCTTTTTAATCGTAATTATGCCCGCGCAAAAGTTAACTTTTCAAGAAGAGAATGGAGATTATTGAAATTGTTGGTGATAATGTGAGATCGTCAACAGAAACTGCCCGAGAATTTAATAGAAGAAATCCAATTCTAGAGGACCTGGCCACCAGAGGCAGCTTAATGATCTCCCTATATTGGCATATTTTGACGAAATCCCTCGTTCAAGCTCGAGGGATGCTGCTATAAAATTAAACAAGTCTCGAAATGCCATTTGGAGGTGCATCAAAAATCATAACTGAAAACCATACAAACCTAAATCTTTGCATTCTTTTCAAGTAGGTGGCGAAAAAAGAAGATTTGAGTATTGCTTGTGGGCCCAAGAAGAGTATTTAAATGACCCACATTATTTTAAAAAAATCGTCTATAGCGATGAGGCTACATTCACCACAAATGTTGTGATTTCCTCACAGAACTGTAGATTTTGGACAGTGGAAAATCCCAATTGGGTAATCAATTGCAGAAGTCAATATTCACAAAAAATAAATGTCTGGTGTGGTATTTTGAACGAGCGCTTAATTGGTCCCTATTTTTCAAATGAAAATTTAAACAGTTTAAATTTTCTGGAGTTCTCGAGAAATTGGTTTTGGAACGAGATTCAAAACCTGCAGGAAAGACAACAGTTATATTTCCAACTAGATGGATGTACCCCACACCATGCAGTAATTGTCAAGACGTGGCTCAACCAAAATTTTCCTGGTAGGTGGATTGGACGTAGTAGCCCATTGATTGCCTGGTCGCCAAGATCGCCGGATTTAACACCCCTTGATTTTTATTTGTGGAGTACTCTTAAAAGCAAAGTTTCTAAATCTCAACCACAAAATAGGCAGGAACTATATGACAGATTTACACTAGCTTGTCAAGAAATCTCGAGGGAAAACTTAGAAATGCCGTTCATAATAATCGTGAGAGAATAGATATATGTATAGAAGTTGAAACTGGCTTAGTAGAGAGAACCTACATTTAATTGTTCTGTTTATTTAATTTGTTATTTTTTAGGTAAACTTTTTTGTGTCATTTCTTTTTAATTATTTGTTTGTTAGTCATTATAGTGCGAAAGGATACAAATTGTTTGATAATTAAAAATTTCTAAATTGAGCATTATTACATGGTTTATCTCCATTTAACTGTTTTATATAATAACTGGTATTTTACTTACATTTAGTACGATTTGCATAGCATTTTGATTCAGCTTTTGTAAGTGAGACTGTTTCAACTATCAGAAAATTTCTTTGTATAACTGCTAAATTATTTCACATTGTTTTATGTACCTATTTTTGTATCTTAGGAACTCAGTCATGTTTTTTTAACAATGTATCTTTTACAGCACTTCAGAACCCATTGTCTATGCCAAGCCTACCAAAACAATTACATTAATTTAAATTTCATTTTTATACTTTGTTTACTATGTACATGTAGTTATTGTCCTTACCTGTGAAACCTGTTGTATAGTGTTTCCTATATGATGTAGCGTATTTATTGAATTCTCAGAAAACAGTTTTAAACAATTTACTACTTATTAGGGCAGTTCGTTCGTAGGTTATATTTACATTAAATGCCATTTATTCACTGTCAAACTTATGTGGATATTATAGATTCCCTCTATCGATTCTCTTAATCTGTAATTTGCTTGAGTAAGGAAACCTAACTAAAAAACCAGGTTGTGCGCTTTTAAGTCGCCCATCAACAGATAACAACACTCGTACTATTTTACAGCTTTCAATTTTATTAGTAAAAGTAGATTTTTTAAGTTTGTATATTGGTACCGTATTTCAGATTGTAATATAAAATAGTTTACCCTATTAAATCACGAAGTGATCATTTGCCTGCCAAATTTGATCAATAAATAATTAAACAGACACTGGACCGCTAGATGGCGCCTGCTGATTGTTTTACATGCTGCTATCCCATGGATACCAAGATGTACCAAATAATCCAAAGATCCTCGTGTCGGTCGTCACATGCCTACCTTGCACTGACGAGAGCCAACAGCTCGAAACTGCAGTCTGCAAGTGGTGTGGGACGACTGGCACGAGAGCTCCTTTAAGTAGGATCAGTCTTTCGGGTGGTGTTTGTTGCAATGGAAGCATTAGCGTTCTGTTGGTAATATACAATTATTACACTTAACGCGCCAGGCTTGTAACTTGTAATTCAGCACCCGGCGGGGCACATAGTCCGGAGAGTAGCTATTGGTTGCAGTCTGGTTACGCTCCTTATAGTATAATAAATATTGTTTGCGACTAAAAATATTATGTTTTAACATTCTACCCTCTAAAAGCACATTTGAATTATAGATGGTGCCCAAACAATATCAATTTTTCATTGTCTCCTTTTCTCGAACAAAACAAAAATTTGTTATACATTCAAAGAGGGTAAGTTCGACATCTCTTGCACGTGCCCGAATCCACGACTCTTTGCTACGACTAAAGCCAGTTAGCCGTCCGCATATGTTGCCTCAATTGTTTCCCAAAAATATACGATAAGGGGAAAGGAAGTAACAGCATTACTGTTTTTTTAACAATGAATCATTCAATTGACAGTTATTTCAGTCAAGACACTCTTTTCAAATACACAGTTCAATTTCTTCGGCAATTTCTGAATTTTTATTTCTCTCAGGAAAAATCCAAAAATACAGCTTTTCAACGAAATTTGGTACAAACGCATTTGGGGGACTGCTGAAACCAGTGGCGCACTCAAATTTGAAATAAAAAAATCGCTAATATGATTTTACCATTTTCTGACCCGAAAATAAATCATAGTAGGCCACGCTATTATGTTTTATAAAATTTAATATAACACAAAGATGCGCTTTTCAAAGATCTTATTTAAAAAATATATATCTAAATCGACCATTAAATAAACTTTTTTATACGGGCCTTCCCAAGCAAATTGGGGCACGCTGTAGTAAATAGAAAGTATTGGCATCGTAAAGAATCTAAATTTCAGAGTATGATAAAAATGAATATTTTGAAACCCGAAAGTAGCAAATATTTCAAAATCTTTACCTTCTGTGTGTGTGTCTGTGAGTGATACAGTTTGTTTCGAACATGACTCTACTTAAAAAACTGAAATTTTAAACCGTCATTGCTGTTTGTTTGTTGGCGTTTGTCAGCGCAGGAATGGATTTCCATGTACTTCGTAAAGCCCTGGTCAGTTTCCACAGCGAGTTGTCTTGAGGATTCAGTGCTTCCAGCTTGCTCCCCCATTTCTGGTTTTTGCAGTGTTGAAGGAAGTTCTGATCTGCCTTAATAGTCTGCTCATCTCAATCTTGACGTTGACATCGCGATTTCGCTGCCAAAGCCGTCTCAGTCTATTTTTCTCATGAATGTTTCGTATGACCGCTTCTTTACACACTGAGCTACACGACGGCAATTATGCCATAAAACGTGTAACATGTAAGTACTAGAAAATTGTGATATACGTTTAATGGTATATATATATTTAACTGTGGGAACTGAAGTAAACTCAAATTTTGAGAAAGAAGATTCTGTACAATTTTGTATATAAGTTGATAATTTTAAGTCGTAACGGCTTAAAAATTGCCATGAAAAAAAAATAGGTGTTTACTAAAGGATGTAAACACGTAACACTACTATTAAAATTTTCAAGTTGTTAATGTGTAGCTGTATTTTGTCTGTTATTTTATCCTGTCTGTAGATTCCAAGCAACCACATTCTTGTACGTTTGTTTTCAACGCTGCATATTAAATTATAGTGATATTAATTTTTTTGTCATTCTTGCTTTATTCTCAAATTGTTTTTTTTTTTTTTAATAGAAACCTACTTTGTTAGTTGCTTATTAAAATACCAAAATTTAACTTTTCATATTGAGTTGGAGTTTACGTCAAAGGTTGATGGATATACTCAGATTAAACGCTTTGCGATGTTAAAAATTAGGGCACGTCGATAAAGTTTACCGTGATATATCCTGGCAAAAACTTCAAGTAATGCCTACTTCTGAGAACTTACAAGCCGTGTGCCTAATATGCAAAATTTTTCAATTGCTGAAAGTGGCTCATTTTGGCAATGTACCAACATATTTGCCGCGGTGAATGGAATATTGCTTTATGTATGAGATTCGAGGATCGTTGCTAATCCTCACGTATGAACTAGAAGAGAAGCATATGAATGTATGTATAATAAATCGAATGATGTATTATATCGAAAGTACGTAAAGTGGGTGTATTTTTGCTTTTAATATCAGAAATTGGATTACGTTTTCATAGAATATAGCGGTAAAAATTGAGTGTCTTGAAATAAATCTGTAATAAATATATAAGTTCTTTAGAGCGGATATATTTGTTTACTTAACAATACACTGCCCAGCAGAACATTCCAATTGCTATAGGAGATAATTACTTACAATTATTCTTTTTACGTCGGCTACTTGCGGTTGAAGATTCAAATATGTGTATTTGAAGTAGAAAAGTTCTCAACAAACCATGTCGAAAGGTCAAGTAAAAATTGTAAACATAAAGTCGATGATTCAAAAGCGAAATTTTTTTTTTTTCAAAAGGCGCATATTTTGAAAATATTTTGAAATATACAGGGTGACTCGGTACAGCGCAGCATCTTCGAGGATTTTTGTTTTTGACGTGGCGTTGCCGAGTTATTCGAAAAAAATATGAAAATTTTGGTCGGAACAACATTTAACAAATTAATTCGCTGTGTATGTATTACTATTAATTAAGGAAATTTATTTTGCAATTATGTAGACAAGGGATGTACTACTACGGCACAACCACCAAATATTGATTATAATTATACAGGGTGTATTTTATACTAGCGCTAATTCAGTACATTTCAAAGTGAATTTTTTCAAACGGAACACTCTGCATATTATTGTATTTTTTGAATTGGCACATTAATTCTCTACGATTTTTGTCAATAATATCCTATACCTAAAATCGATATTTCCAGACATATTTTTAATTTTCATTAAAAATCGTTAAATTATAATACGTTTCATTTCGAACTGATCTAATAGCCACGATCTTGACATAAAGTATAGTCTATTATCATACGGTTCAAAAACGACCGCTCGCTTCGACGTCGTGCTAAATTTTAAAACTCTTTATATCATGAAAATATAAGCCAACTAGATCACCAAATGCCATGTTGGCATTTCTGAAAATGGATTTTTCTTTAGTAATGCGCAGTTGAAAATGGCGACTAGGCCTATTTTTAAAAAAATTATATCTTTGGTAATAATTAACCGATTTTCAATTTAAAAAAAATAAAATACTCACAAAGGAATATATTTCACGAAAAAAAAAAAATAGTAGAGTTCAAAATATTTAATACCTACTAAAATATACCCAAAAAAACTAAAATTTTTATTTTTTACTTTAATTTAACATTTTTTATTTTGAAAACAATAAACCACATGAGAAAAAAAATGAAATAAAAATTGTGCACGATATGAATCCAACGATATAAAATTTATAGGTATTGGTTGAAAAATGACCCTATAAAAGTGCAAAAATGTGACGGGCACCGTTGTGTCGACTCATCCTAATTTATTAGTATAGCCTCTAGAGGGTACGGTGTGTGATAGCTCGACTGGTAATGTTCGGGTAAATAAGTATAATAATTGATCCTCCGCGGTCAACACATCATTATTTGGTAGATACGTACGTTTTTTCTTTATTTGGCCAAATATAGCAGTTTTAATATGGCGGATACAATTTTCGTTAATTTTGGTCCTATTTTCGTGAGAAAAAGAGAAATTGTTTAGAATAATCCAAATATGTAGAGAAAAAATTTAATGTCACAAATTTATGACCCTTCTATTTTTTTTATTAAATAACTCACTTTTTTCTTGAATCTATGTTATCTATAGCAAACCATAAAAATTTGTTTTTAATCAACCAATTAGGCGGACAAACGTTTATATTAGTTTCCTGTGTACTTTTGTATATTGAACAGTGTATGGAATTTTCTATGCCCAACACTTTTTGATAATCTATACAAAGATTTAATTTGTGTAAAGTATCAATCATTTTCTGGGATCTAAAATTTTTATGTACATCTAATACCAAGCCTACAGTCAATGGCGTTCCATTTAAATCTCTAGGTTCGGTATAGATTTGTCTGGCTTGCCTGTCGCGTCTAAAAGTTTGCATGATGTGTTGACATACCACTGATACAGATTTTTTTTGTTCTTCACTGTTAGATATATAATCAGTAACATTTTGGTCTCCAAATAGAAGTAATTTTCTAAAGTAGGATAACATGCAGGATCTATAGAGTCATAGAAGTGCCCTTGAAAACTCCATTTTGGCTTTGATTTTAGTTCATTTCTAATTATTTTAGCGACTTCGCTTATTTTGTTCAACTTTGTTTTTGTTTTCCATCCATACCTTCCATAATAAGGTCATTCAAAGTGCGAGTGCATAAAACTTGTTCCGAATCGGTTTTCTTTTTTGATTTTTGAAAAACTATTGAAGGTATGTTCTTAGTTAAAAGAATTTTTAAAAACGGTTTATAGTTTCTTTGTAATTCAAAATCGATGTTTGAATCTCTTAATAATCTCTTAAGAGTTTATTTTTAACAAAACTTATTATTTCAGCGTTAATAATATCCATGACGTTTACAGGAAGTTCTAAATGTGAAGTAGAGCATTCACCCATCGAAAATCTTTCATGTTTTCGAAAACAACTCGCATGGTATTTCATATCATATGCTACAGCAGCTAATGGATCATCAAAGGTTGTCAACAGTAGCCTTTGTTTTAACTTTAAATCAATAGTGGAAATTCCTATATTTTTTAATTTTTTAGACATATTTTCAGATGTTATGCTATATACAGCTTCTTTATTTACCTCTTGGTAGAGAATGCATTTAACACAATCAAAGGTACTTCTAGTAGTACTTGGTAGTTCTTTAATAATAGTATTTTGGAGTCCTTGAGCAGTAGAGTTTTTTTTTAGTCCTCTATGTTTGTTTTATTGGTTACTTCAAAATAGCATTGTCTATGATAGATAGGAGTTTTCACAAGCAAGCCGTCTATTTCAAATTTACTAAAAATTCGGCTTAATTTTTGATAGATAATGTTTTTTACATCTTAACGCAACCTTTTTTCAACAGCTATTTGAATTCTGCATAACGAATCTTTCATTACATAAATATCCCTGCTCTTAACGCTCTTTTGACACAAAAAAAACAAGCTTTAAAATAGAAGGGTTATAAATTTGTGACATTAAATTTTATCTCATAAAAATCTGGATTATTCTAAACAATTTGTTTTTTTGCTCACGAAAATAGGATCAAAATTAACGAAAATATAATTTTTTTTAAATAGTTGTATCCGCCATATTGAAACTGTTGTATTTGGCATAAAGCTGATTTACAAAAATGCCAACATAAAATTGTGTCATCTAGAAGAGCTATATTTCCATAAAATCAAGCATTTTCAAACTTAGCAAGAGATCGAAGCGTGCGGACCGTATGATAATAGACTAGTAAGAATAATTGAAATAAATAAATAAATAATAAATAAACACCACAGAAATTAAACAACCCCCAATTGCAGAAGCCAGAGCTTGTGCGGAAGGGGGTTACACATTGAAAAAACGCGGACATACAACCATTTCCTCCGACAGTGCCAGTGCCGGAGCCAGGATTCGAACCCGGTGGTGCGATGTCCGTGTGATTAATGGCGATTGCCACCTCGCGCCTTAACCCACTCGGCTATCGACCAGACAAAGTAGTATTAAATTTTTTTCTAGGTGCGTCTTGGTTGCCTCAGTAATATTTTTTGACAGTTTCATTAATTCACATTTGTGTCTTATCTTAAAAATTTATAAATAACCGTTTAATATTACAAAAAAGTTGACATAAATAATAGGAACTGAGAATATGGTATTATGTGATAGAAAAATTGGCACTATTTTAAAAATTCAAAGTTATTTTGAACCTAATTTAATGAAATAAATAATACCTGGTGTTTATAAGAACTGTTCAAAGTGACCTCCCAGTACGTCTAAACATTTCTGTAGACGATTTTCGAATGACTACCGACTTTTCTTAATATATCTAAAGCAATTTCCTGAAAAACTTCCTTTATTTTTTCTTTCCTATTTTCTTTTGTAGTTATCGGAGCTTTGTACACTTGCTCTTTAACATAGCCCCACAAAAAAAAGTCTATTTTGGTCAAATTAGGGCTTCTGGCAAGCCAGCTATGGGGTCCTCCTCTTCCTATTCAACCATTTGGAAAAGCGTTGTTTAAATGTTCGCGAATAGCTGCATTGTGGTGCACAGGTGCTCCATCATGGAGGTACCACATTCTCTCCCTAATATCCCTGGGGACATCCTCCAGTAATTCTTCCAAGCTGTCTTGCAAAAATTCCGAATAAATTTGGCCATTCACACGTCCATCAAAAAAATGTGGTCCTGTGTTGTAATAATGATAATTATGACGATTGACATGTCCATTTATATGAAACATCGCTTCATCGCTGAACAAAACAGAGTCAAAAAAACTTCTTTGTTGTCCTATTTTTTGTTTTGCTCATTGACAAAATTGTATTTGGTTTTCATAATCCCTATCAATCACTTCCTGCATTAGTTAATTGAACGTGGTAGGGATGAAATTTGTTTTTTTTTTTTTTGTAGGATTCGATGGACTGAAGATCGGTTTATATCGTTTTCTCTTGCCAATTCTCTTATACTGCGATGAGGATCTTCAGTCACGCTCAAAAGTATGATTGTTCAAGATTCGGACTGATATGGAAAACCTTGAAAATATGGAAAACTCAGGGAATTTTAAAATTACTAAAAGAACATGGAAATATTCATAAATTTAGCAAAAAACCTGGAATATTAAGTCTCGATATGGAAAACAATGCATTTCCTAGAACTCCCGATTGTTACTTTAAATTGTTTTCAAAATTACGGTTATAGATTTAATTAAACAAAAAGTAATTTAAAAAACTCGGCTACGTCACTGCATTCGATCGGTTATTGTATTGTGCGAACATGACCGCGTGCCTTCGTCTAATAACGAATGAGGATATCTGTTTATAATTTTGTCAACAACAACATTCTAGTGATGGGAAAATCACCCTCACCCCCCCCACAAAAATTTTTTTAAAAAATGCGCAAATTTTCGTCACGAATGCTTCCTACAACAACGTATAACACGTCTATGAAAAAAAAAATTCGTAAAATTGCAGAAGACACCCCCTTCTTAAATCTGTACTCAAGTTTCGAAGTAAAATTAAGTAGTAGTTATCATACTTAAAATTATGTTTAATATAAGTGTCAAAAAAATTTTTTTTTTGTCATGGAAAACATGGAAAACTCAGGGAATTTTTTCGGCTACAAGAAATCCGAACCCTGTTGTTTCGTTTTTTCCATTTACTGCATTTTTTGTTCGTTCTTTTTTCTCATATTCCACTTTCCCCGTATTGTTAAATCGTTCCATCAACCTCTCAAATGATGTTTTAGAGAGCTGTCTTCTTTGCGAATATCGCTCCTTATAAATTCGGATTGATAGCAAACAATTTTTATTACTCGCACCCAGAACATAAACTATATCGACCTTTTCTTCTCTCGAAAAATTAATTATTGGAAAGTGCGAATTTTAAACTAATTTACAACTTAAAATAAGTGTAAATACTTTGTCACAATAGTTAATAATTAAGCGTCAATAGGATAACTTTCAATTATTCTCATTTTATGTCAAAATCATGGCTACTAGATCTTTCAAAATGAAAAGTATTATTAGGTATAAGATATTATTCACAAAAATTGTAGAGATTAATAAAATTCAATAATATACAGAGTGTTCCATTTGATGAAATTGAGAGAATTTATTTTGAAATGTCCTGTATTAGCGCTAGTATAAAATACACCCTGTATAATTGTAATTAATATCTGGTGGATGTGTCGTTGTAGTACATCCCTTGTCTGCATAATTGCAAAATAAATCTTCTTGATTAATAACACGCACAGCGAATTAATTTGTTAAACCTTGTTCCGACCAAAATTTTCATATGTTTTCGAATAACTCGGCAACGCCACGTCAAAAATCTGTAGGTCGTTGGAAAGGTAATTTTACATTGAATTCATGAATGTAAAAATATATCCGTTTAAAAATAATGACCTCGAAGATGCTCCGCTGTAGCGAGTCGCCCTGTGTATTTCAAAACGTTTTTAAAATGTACGCCTTTTGACCTATACCACTTCTCTAAAAAAATAATTTTCCAAAGTCTTCTAATAAGGCCGATATTGGACTTTGACGTACTATTGGGACACCCTGTATGAAGAACTTTCTGAATACCTTTCAAAATTCAATAATCTCTTTCAATAAGTCCAGTTTTTGATAAGGATTCAGTATTGTAGAGGAAAACGATAAATGAAAACAATTACAGACGTAGTGGGAATAGTGGTGGGTAGTGGCGATGCATCATCACGTCTTACGTCTTTTATGTCGCGTGCATTAAAATGAGAGAGAAGGTCAACTACGTGTTTGCAGGGTCTGCCTTCTTAGCGTCTCACCTCGCACTCCCTTCTCAATTATAGGTTTCCCGCACTATACTTCTCTACACTACTAAGTAGTAAATGAACTTAATTATTATCATTTAAAAAAAATGTAAACCACTAAGTAAACAACTACCTGCACGCTGATTGGACATACGTCTAACTCTTTTTTATAGCTGAATACCGTCCTATTACCAGGTAAAAACCTTAAATATCTAAATCTTGATTTATATAGGTAGTAGCAGTAGGTATAGTTTTTTCAATGTATTTTAAATTCCCCTCAATAACTAAATCTTATGTTTTTACTCAAAATAATATTTGCTTTAGGCTTTGATCAAGAGATATTCAGGTTGCTAGTTTTGATATGAAAGCATTGTGATCTTGTCATTGTTTGCCCTCAGGCGAAGTGAATGGTCAACTACGTGTAACACCTTCGTCAATTCTCTTACTCAAACCATTTTTTTAATTTAATGAATGCAAGTTGTTAGTATACTCAGTAAAATCCTGCTCTGCGGCAAGTACTGCTAAATCTTTTCAACTAGAGCATAACATTTTAAGATATTAAAAGTCCGTCGCTAACTTAACAATAATATTGTAACTACAGTGGAAAAAATCTGCTGATATATCGCGACAGAATAAAGTATGGCACTTGCGAAATCATCGAATTAATTTCTGAGTAAAAGAAAAAACATCAATTACCGCATACGATGGATGCAAATAAGGTAAAGAACTAATTTGCATGTTACCAACGGCGATTATTATTGTAGAAAAACCTTCGACAAAATCGTTTTGCAATCGTACTCAAATGCTATTAATTAGACAGATATTTAGGTTAGATCTAAGCATGCGTTTATGGAACGATTTAAAGATGTATCTCTTTCCACGAACGAATAGTCAGGAGAACGCCGGTAAACTGGTCTGTTTTTACGATTTTTAAGCCCGAAGAAAGAAACAGTTTATGATAAATGCAGGTCATATTTCTTAAATGACACGCGTTGTTTATTTTTATATCATTAATTTCAGCGTAAAATTTTACTTTCATTAGTAATTGTTGCTTTGAGGACGTTGCAGTGTTGCCAAGATATTGCGAAAAATGTGAAAATTCAGGAGAAAATATCACAAATGACATCAATTTTTTTTTGTTAATGACAAGCATTTGGTAAATGCAAAGATGTAGATGTGTTGGTTGTAATGACTGAAAGGAGCGAAAGATTATTGTTCAGGATATGTACAGGAAATTTTATACAGGGGCATTAACTTTGCCTTTTTTACACCTATTATACCTATTCAAATTAAGTATCGTGATATTAGTCCTTAGAATTGATAGTTTTTGAGATATTTTCAATTTAATTGATAACCTAAAATTATTTGCTTTTTTGCACAAGTGTCATTTAGTAATTGCAGTCTTTAAATCTGAAAATAAACACGAAACGGAAGCGATTCAAATTATATATTATTTTCTTCAAGCGTCAGAAAATCATGACATTTCTTATTCATTTCATAACATTAAAGTTTGATATTTCAGATGGCTGTGCGTTGCCATTAACAACTGAAGTAAAAGTACTTTTTCTTCCGCTCGAGTTGACTTTTACTTCCATTGCTAATGGAAACGCACAGCAATTTTTTTTTCAACGTCAGAAAATCATGACATTTCTTATTCATTTCATGACATTAAAGTTTAACATTTCAGTCGGATGTGCGTTGCCATTAGCAACGGAAGTGAAAGCACTATTTCTTCCGCTCGAGCGGACTTTTACTTCCGTTGCTAATGGCAACGCACAGCTAATGGTATATTGTTTTATTAGGAGTAAAAGTGATACTTTTGTGACGAGTCTGTATGTTTGCAATTACAGAGGAGTCACAAAAGTGGTTTTTAGTCCGAATAAGACATACGTCAGAAAATTATGACATTTGTTGCTCATTTCATGACATTAAAGTTTAAAATTTCAGACGACTGTACGTTACCATTAGCAACGGATGTAAAAGTACTTTTACTTCCTTTGCTAATGACAACGCACAGCTAAGTTTTTTATCTTTATTTTTTATAGCTAATCGACGTTTGAAGAAAAAATAACATGTCTTATTCGGAGTAAAAGACACTTTTGCACTTTTGTGACTAGTCACAAAAGTATCACCCTAATAAAACAATATACTATAACTGTGCGTTGCAATTAGGAAGTAAAAATCCGCCGAAGCGGAAGAGAAAGTACATTTACTTCTGTTGGCAACATTAATGTCATGAATTGTGTAAGAAATGTCATGATTTTCTGACGTTTGAAGAAAGAAATAATAATTGAGAATTATTTGGTTTGACTTATCACATCTGTTTTCGATAAAAGTTGACAGAGATACAGCGTTTTTAAGTTTATGATCTTTTTTCGTTCGTTTTGGAGAAATAATAATAATAGTAAATCGTCTTTATTCATAGGTATTAACAAAAATAAGTGGTATAAGTAAATATTTAACAACTACTACCTACAGAAATGACGAAGTGTCAGCCGAAGGCTGATTTTCCACTTAACCAGAGCAACAAATACATAAATTTAAAAATAATATAATTACGAAAACATGGATTGCAAATACATATTAATAATACAACTACAACTTAAAATTAATGACACGCGTGACATAAAGAAATGGAGACTAAAAAGTAAAAAAAAATAGAAGAAACAGTACCATTAAGCAAAGCATTGTAAATATAATACGCAGACCATTAAGAAGGAGATAGATATATATTTAGTTTCTTTTTAAAATTATAAATTGAGTAGTGCCTAAAGTCAGAGGATAAACTGTTATATAAAAGGGGCGAGCATAGGTGCGTCTTTACTATGTACATACTTCGGTATGCGATGTAAAGCAACGACAGGCGCAGTTAGTACTTGGATGGTGACCATTCCAACGGAAACCGCGTTCTCGCCTCACACATCTTCCAGCGGCTTGTATATCAGTGTATGCGCGGAAGCTATACAACCTTAGGCGAGGGTTGTATAGGAGATATATCATCCTTCGGAGGGGATGTAAAGCCGTCGGTCCCTTGTCTATTAAATGTTAGGCAAGTAAAAGATCCCTACTCTTCTTAAGGGAAGAGGTTCGGCAAAATTCCTGGTTGGGAGTAGCTCGTCTACAGCCGTCGGTGTTAGGCCTCAGTAGCGGAAATAGGCCGACGTTAAATAAATGTATAAAAAAAAAAAACTTATATAACTTGCTAGTATTAATTTGAAAGCTACGTTTAAAGGTAACAGAGAAGTGTTTCGGTATTGCCGGAAAATCCCGCTTACATGTATTCACTTGATTACATTTATAAATATGTCGGAATTTGCTTATCAAGTATCTTGTGGGTTAAGCAGAGAAAATGAAGATAACGTAGCTCGTCTAATTTTAGCCAGCCGACTTCAGAATATTTATAACTAACATGGTCAAATCTACGAAGTCCTGTTGAGAATCGTAGGCAGGTATTTTGTAATAATTGAAGTCGTTTGGCATCAGAAACTCTCAATGCAGAGCCATAGATAGCGTCTGCATAAGATATCTTAGAGAAAATTAGACTCACATAATTGAAGTTTAATTTTAGGATCTAAAATATCTTTTTGGGAAAATAATTTCTTCAGTGTGCAGTATGAAACTTGACACAAATAACTAATATGCTTGGCGAATCTTAAGTCTGAATCTATCCAAAGACCCAAATTTTTATAATGATCAACAACAGGTAGTTGTTCACCATTTAAATTAATGTTTAGTTGGTCCAAGGCGTTTCTCTTTGCTTTTGACCCCAAATACATTACCGCCGACTTGTTATCATTAAGTTTTAAATTATGTGCTAATGAAATATCTAATAAAGATTTTAAATCATTATTAATAGCCTCAGATGCTAGAATATATTCGCTTGGAAAAATCATGTTTTTTTTTAAATTCTGAAATGAGTAAAGCGGTTTGTTTTACAAGCATACCTAATTATGTTCTAAAACACTCATTTGGAACAATATTATTGTCCGTTAACAATATTGCGCCTTGTATGCCGCAGGCAATTAATATTTTGAAATAGTAGCATATAGATAAATACTCGTTCAAGTGGTACTTGCCCAAGCAATTGCTAAAGTGGTTGTTTTGTCACTCCAATATCTATCGTAAGTGACAGGAAGTTTTTTCATCAGCCGAGTAAAGAATGTTTCTCGCGTTATTACCACTATTAAACGAAAAAATGTATGCATTTATTACATTATAATTAAGCATAACGTATCGGATATTAACCAAAAAAAAATGTATTAAAACCGATTAAAAATGCATGTAAGGAGAATAAAAAGTTAGAAAGCTGATGTAGTAATATTGGCATTGCCGTGGTCTCTGCGGTATTATAAAATTAAAATATTTTTTTAAATATTAGCTTAAACGCAATCATTGTTGTTATCCTACAAAGGATGCGAGATGGGTTAAAATCGAATACTAAGAATTTTGTAGAACATCAAATTTTCAGTTAGAAATGTGGGTCATTTTAACCTCACCACAATAAAATTGTGAGAGGTTACTAAAATTGGTCCAAAAACGAAAATAGAGATAATATCAAATCTTTACTTTTTGAGGCCCCAGGAACCCAAAAAAGTGATTTTTGAAAAATGTCTGTGTGTATATGCGTGTTAGCACGATAGCGCCGAAACTACTGAACGGATTTGGATGAAACTTTGCATGAGAATTTCTTTAGTGCTCCAGAAGATCTGAGGTTTTGGTTGAGATCGGATTACGTTTAGTGCCTTTTTGGCACAAGTTGTTTATTTTATATTTACTTACAATTTGCAATCGAACCATTGAAAAGCAGTGAAAAGTCCAATTTCAACGATATATCACACTTGCACCCTTTCGATTTGGTTTTCGTGAAAAAAAAAAGTGAAAACCAAGCAAATGTGAACGCTTTTCGCGTGACACGGTCGATGCGCGGAGCAGTTGCGCCATGAAACTCGTCACACGTCGCGTCGCGTCACGTGCATTCCTCGGCTTCAAAGATTCACCGGGTGGCGAGGTTCCAGTAGCTGCCGATTTTTTACGAACAAAGTGGATTCACAAAAAGTATGAGAGACGTGGTTGAAGAAAGAAATTGTCAACACACAGAAAGGATACGTGTTATAAGTTTGACGAAATATAAACGTCGAAATCGGATGTCTCTGGATTCATATCTCTTGAATAGGTCATCCCGATTTTGATGAGTTTTTTTTATATTTGGAAGAGTATTTTATCGAGAAGATATTTAGCAAAGTTCCGTCTCGCTAAACTGCACTGTACATCATCTATATTTTTATTATTATTATGTATTATTTACATAGTACAATAACGAACTTACAGAAAGATGGACTGTAAAATATACAGATTATGAAAAAACTGAAATACAAGTTAAGAGAATATGATTGGGATGATTTATACAATACACCAGATGTGAATAAAGCAACAGAAATTATCATAAATAGAATTTAAAAAAAAAAACAAATAGACCAATGCACAGCTATTTTAAAAAAGAAAAGAGCGGAAATTAAGAGGAAATGCTGGATAACTGAAGGATTGGTAAAATCAATATGCAAGAAAGATAAACTATTTAAAAAACTACAAAGAGACCCAGAAAACACCGAGTTAGCTACAGAATATCGATATATCGAAACAAACTAAACGATCTAATCCAATAAACTAAAGCCAGTTACTATAAGAAGAAAATAGAAGGAAGCAAAGATAACTACAAAGTACTATGGAAAACAATTAAGGAAATTGAAGGCAGCAAATCAAGTAGAAAATTATAGATGCAGAAAGAACACATGTAACACGATAAGAGAAAATATGCGAAGTTTTTAACAAATTCTTTTTAAATATCGGTAAAGGCTTAGCTAGCAAAATCAAGCTGGTAAAGGAAAATAAAAGGAATAATGTAAACATCAATCCGTATTCATTTTTTTTTAGCATAAACTAATGAAGAAGAGATCAGAAAAACCATTAAGTTTAAAAGGTCATAAAACCCCTGGCGTCGACCAAATCAAATTTGAGACTTTAAAAAAAAATTGCAGAAACTATAAGCCGACTTTATGTTATTTAATCAACAGAATATTTTTACTGGAGTATGTCCTGATAAGTTTAAAATAGTGGTAGTGAAGTCACTATATGAGAGCGGAGAAAAGAGCGATGTATCTAACTATAGACCAGTATCTCTTGTGAGTAACATCTGTAAAATTTTTAAATAGATTCTGAAGGAACGAATTAACAACTTTTTCACTAAACACAATATATTATCAGACAAACAGTTTGGTTTTGAGAGGGCAGATCAACGCAGGAAACATTTCTCGATATAAAATCTTTAAAAACAATATACTACGGATTAATAGAATCCAGACTAAGATATGGGATCATTGGATGGGGCAGTACTACTTACAACCACATTAAACAGCTATTAATATTACAGAAAGAGTTAAAATAATGCGCGGTAAGGAAAACACTTGCTTCTCCAACGATCTCTTCCGCGAGGCACAAATTTTAGGCCTGCGACAATTATACTTTTTAATTGTGGCTACAAGACAATATAATTATCGCAATGAGTTAGAGCCTGTTGATCATATCTATGAAACAAGGTATAAGCATTCAGTTGAAACGAAAGTAACGACAAAAAGTATTGGACAAAGATGTTATACATATTTGGCGCCTAGATTTTTTAACTACTTACCTTTACACGTTCAGTTTTATACAATATTTTTAAAAGGAAAGTAAAACAGTTCATGCTAGAGGATGAAAAATCAGAAATTCATGTGTAAATGAACAAAAATAAGAAAACGCCAAGAAAGTGAAAGAATCATTAATTTTTGTTTTATATGTCCTAAATAAATATAGATGTATCAATAGACTTAGGAACTAAAGTCGAGGCAAGAATTCAAGCGATGCACGTCACGAGTGATCTCATTAAAGAAATTTTAATACTAACATAATTTTTAATCATTAATTACGTTAAAAAGAGTAATTCTTTTCTTTTTCAGAAATAGGGACAGTTTAATGGGGCTTCATGATTCTTAGCAGTATTGTCTTATTTATAGAATCGATCTGTGACGTGCATCGCTTGAATTCTTGCCTCGACTATAAGAAGAGATAAGTTAGGTATATATATTATACCTATTATTATATTTAGAAGTAGAAATACATAATGTTATTAGAAAATATATTAAAAAGATGGGAAATTTGGACCATATAGGTACTGCAAAATAACAAGCAGTATAAATAAATTACACAGTGGCCCACTATCAAGGTTTACCTTATATGGGACTAACGTGTTTATTTGTTTATATTATAAACCAATAAATGTAATAAAATATGTATCAATGGCAAATAAACATTTATTTATTTATCACCGGATCCTCCACCATTTCTTAGAAAACATTAGAAAACGCTACCACAAATACAATTTGATCAATTAATTTAAAATCTTCGCCATAATCAGTGAAGTAAGCAAAGATACATTAGATAAGAAATATTAGTATTAGTAAAAATTAAATAGATTTTAAAAATGTTGTGTGAACTTTGTGGTGATAATACACGATGGTCGTATGAGCGTTTAGTTTAACTACTATAAAGTATAAAATTAAATTAAAAAATTTAAGAAACACATGAATATAAGGCATTTAGATAAGGGACGCTCAGTTGTCTCAGTATCACTTGATTTCTCGAAGACATCGCGTGAAGTAATTTTTTTTATCGGAACGATGAAAATGCTATGGCGTTTTTTAAAGCCTACATATGTAACCGACGTCAGTTAGTATCTATCAGCAATCTTTTGCTCAATTAATTTTATCGGATGCTCCACAAGGATCTATTCTAGGACCATTGTTGTCTGTTTCCATACAGCCAGTTTTAACCAAATTAATCATTTTCTCATTTGCAATCATATGCTGATAACACGACTTTACTCAGAAATAACACTAGCTATTAATACTTTATTAAATGGCGACATACATTCTAATCGCAAATATTTCAAGGAGCATAATTTAAAAATCAATCCAAACAAATCGATAGTAGTACGTTTCGTTGAAAAAAACAGAGAGTTTCTAAAAACGCAGCTTTCTGCCATTACAGATGGTGAAAACAATACATCTTTAGATTACGCAGAGAGTCTTGGTGTTTCTTAGATCAAAATTTACAATTTAAAGGGCATATAAAATTATTATTCCAAAAATATTATGCCAGAATGAATTTTTATACTCAAATAGACACATTTTAAGTTTTAAAATGTTTACTGTACTACCTATGTTAAGACCAAACTGCAAAAAATCGCTTATAAATTGTTCAAAACATATGTTGCCACCCCATTTTGAATTTACGAAAATACGATGTATCAGAAATAGTTATTTTTTCATCAAGGCCGTAAAGTTGATCGTTCTCGGCCGAATTCGAAGTTTGCGACCGAGGCACAGCCGAGGCCAAGCAAACTTCGGATAAGACCGACAAAGATGATTTGGCCGAGGTGCACACAACATTTTTAGGCAACTGTCTCAAAAGTAAAATAAAAATATTTTTAAAATTTTGCAAGAAGGCTACTAAGCTGACAGTTTTAATTCGTTTTCAACGAAAACAAATGAAAACGTCACTAAGCCGTGACATATGTCAAATATTAGCGTTAATCAAAGATATGCGGGTGGGCGAGCGTAGGTGCGTCTTTACTATGTACATACTTCGGTATGCGACGTAAAGCAACGACAGGCGCAGTTAGTACTTGGATGGGTGACCATTCCAACGGAAACCGCGTCCTCGCCTCACACATCTTCCAGCGGCTTGTATATCAGTGTATGCGCGGAAGCTATACAACCTTAAGCGAGGGTTGTATAGGAGATATACCATCCTTCGGAGGGGATGTAAAGCCGTCGGTCCCTTGTCTATTAAATGTTAGGCAAGTAAAAGATCCCTACTCTTCTTAAGGGAAGAGGTTCGGCAAAATTCTCCTGGTTGGGGGTAGCTCGTCTACAGGCGTCGGTGTTAGGCCTCAGTAGCGGAAATAGGCCGACGTTAAATAAATGTATTAAAAAAAAAAGATATGCGGCCGTGAAGTAAAAACGGCCAAAAAAATAAAATTGATAAATGAGAACAAAGAGATGACACATTAAGAATGCTGTCGGATCCGATAAACGTCATTTTTTATGACAGTTGCCTATAAAAAAATTATTGAATTGAGGCAGTTGAAACTGAATAATACAGTGAAACTTCATTATCTCACATATCAGTACTATTTATTTCACTACTTTGTCTATTCCTCTGTATCTTAGAGAAAACTCATCCTTTGAAATGTTTAAGCCAATGACGGTATCATTTATAAAAATGTTTAATAGCAAAGGCCCAAGCATAGAACCTTGGGGAACGCCTGATATTGCTGAGATATCTATAGACCAAAATCCACAGTATTGCACATCCAGTCGACTATTTACTAAATAGGATTCAAAGAAGTTTAGGAAGTGTTCAGTTAGTCCAAATTCGGATAATTTGTTCAGCAAAATTCTGTGGCCCAGTTTGTCGAAGGCCTTAGAAAAATCTGTATAAATGACATCTACGTGGCCTTCAGCATGCAAATGTTCAGCTATGAACTGAGTAATAATAATACTTTATTAATAGCGTAAGCTAGATTTCATACATTTTTACATTATTGTATATTAACGAAATTCATTATAGTGCAGGCAAACTGTCGAAAAAAGCCTAAATTGAAAGAACTGAATCTAAATGATCTCATGTTCAGTATTTTGCTCATATCCCTCTAATTTTGACCATAGCCATAATTTTACAAGAATTCAATTTTGAAGCTCAGGAAATTCTACACAAATTTTATTACAAAAACATTTTTATGTGAGCAATATTGAGCGCACTATAAAAAAATGTTTATAAAGTTTTTTTACACTATGTATTAATCCAATTGTTCCCGTATATTTTGAGTATGTTCAATTGCAAACTATTTATTCCTATGTATTTTGAATTATGTCGATTGTTGTTGTTTAAAAGCGAGTGTGATTATAAAAAAATGTCTTTTTTATAGAAGTTTAGCATGCTCATTTTCGACTTATTATATTTTTCCAGATCAGACAGACATTTATTATATTCTTATATATTTTTGTACGTTAAATCCAAATATCTGTCGAAAATCACTAATAGTTAATAACAATTGTTTAAATAAATTTTCAAAAGCTATTCCATTATAAAATAAGTGTATATCATTATTATAGGCATTATTGTAATATGGGTAATTTGCGAAAAACTGGTCGTTAATGTGTTACAAACTGTAAATAATGAAAAAATTATTGAAGTTGCCTGCCGAAAAATTTTTTTTATACTTTGTTTAAATTTTTGTTCTCTTTTGGTGCAAGAAGCGATCATTTTTTGCAAATTACCCTTATGCAATAATGCAAAACCATTAATTATAATAAATTTTACAATGTATATTATTAACTTCGATTAACAGTATAAAATTTAATGATTAAGCAGGCCTTATTTTTTAATTTTATGAAATAATTAATAAAAATAATTATTGTAAACAGCGAAAAGCGCATCAACTAAAGGGTCTAAAAAAGGAATTTATACGCGAGAGTTCATTATAAAATTAATTGTTTATTTAATTGCGTATTGTTTAAAAAAACAACCTTTTGTAATTTCATCTCTTGTGTAATATACACAAAATGAAATCTGAAACAAATTTCGTAATACTCGCATGTGAAAGATTATCATTTTTCGATAGGCACTTTGTTTAATTAAAATAGTCCAATTTAAACAAAAGTTATGATTAAACATAATATTTTTAGTCGCAAACTCCTCTATAAATCCTTATTTTACTATAAGGAAAGTAACCAGACTGCAACCAAAGTTACAAATCTGGCGCGTTAAGTGTAATAATTGCATATTACCATCAAAACGCTAATGCTTCGATTGCAACAAACACCAGCCGAAAGACTGATCCTACTTAAAGGAGCTCCCTTGCCAGTCGTCACACACCACTTGCAGACTGCAGTTTCGAGCTGTTGGCTCTCGTCAGTGCAAGGTAGGTATGCGACGACCGACATGAGAATCCTTTGACTATAGTACATCCCGGTATTTTTACAATAGCGACATGCAAAACAGCCAGCAGGCGCCATCTAGCGGCCCAGTGTCTGTTGCAATCGAAAAATAAATAGCCTGACCTGGCTTTGCATAGTTCAAATGTGCTTTTAGAGGGCGGAATATTAAACATAATATTTTTAGTTGCAAACTCCTCTATAAATCCTTATTTTACTATAAGGAAAGTAACCAGACTGCAACCAAAGTTACAAATCTGGCGCGTTAAGTGTAATAATTACATATTACCATCAAAACGCTAATGCTTCGATTGCAACAAACATCAGCCGAAAGACTGATCCTACTTAAAGGAGCTCCCTTGCCAGTCGTCACACACCACTTGCAGACTGCAGTTTCGAGCTGTTGGCTCTCGTCAGTGCAAGGTAGGTATGCGACGACCGACATGAGAATCCTTGGACTATAGTACATCCCGGTATTTTTACAATAGCGACATGTAAAACAGCCAGCAGGCGCCATCTAGCAGTCCAGTGTCTGTTGCAATCGAAAAATGAATAGCCTGACCTGGCTTAGAATAGTTCAAATGTGCTTCGGCTGGTGTTTGTTGCAATCGAAGCATTAGCGTTTTGATGGTAATATGCAATTATTACACTTAACGCGCCAGATTTGTAATTTTGGTTGCAGTCTGGTTACTTTCCTTATAGTAAAATAAGGATTTATAGAGGAGTTTGCGACTAAAAATATTATGTTTAATATTCCGCCCTCTAAAAGCACATTTGAAAAGTTATGATGTTATAAAGAAGCGCGTGCGTTCCTCCGCTCGCTAGCCTCGCTACCCACCACGCCAGAGTTATACGTTATAAACTAGACTTTCCGCGCTTGTTTTTGCTCGCTCAAAAATGTTTTTATAATGAAATTTGCATAGAAGTTCCTGAGCTTCAAAATTGAATTCTTGTAAAATTAAGCTATGAGCAAAATTAGATATGAGCAAAAAAACTAAACTTTTTTTAAATTTGTTTATAACTATTTTTCCCAGGCACCATTGGCAGGTGATTCGACAAAGAATATTCATATACATTATAACAACAACTCCTCAAAAGACGAGATCACTTAGATTCAGCTCTTTCAATTTAGGTTTTTTTCGACAGTTGCCTGCACTATTATATGAACGCAATTAATTATATCAATGAAATTAATTATGTATATAAACTTATATTAAATAGTGACATTTGCTACAACTTACTTAGAACAAGCATTCTTAAATAACATATTGTTTATTTTTTCCTATTATTTGGGTTTTCTACCACATGTAATGTTTTCACAGTTTCTTACAGAAATTATTATATTGCTTAAATCCATTGTGGAATAGGCTAACTTGACTACATCGTCCTGTATGTATTGTTGAGATATATACATTTTCTCTTAACTTTGTATCGTATTCATGAACGTTCCTCACGAAGGTACAATATTTTGATAAATATTTTGGCACTAACTCATATACACACACACACAAACAGGCACACCAAATTGCTGGTGGTAGAGCGATTTGGCATGATTCGTGTTGATTGAGGCACATTTGAGATTTGACATGATTAAAGAGAATTATGTTTTCAAATAATTAATTAAAATTGCATAATATTATTATTGGTCTATAGTTTTCAGCAGCACATATATCATAATTTGTGTTGGCTAATCTACTATTGGTTAAAATGGATAAAATTTTCTGTTCACCTCTAAACTTTATGCTCTCATGTTAAAGTCTGGCATTATTTTAATTAAATATATAGAAAAAATAAACATTCATGCTATTTATAAGCATATCCTTCGTTCCGATAGATTTGCTGCTTTAATTACGGTCCAACAGCGTTCAGTACTGTCGCAAATGCAAAATAAAAACATGCCTCGAAGCACTGGGTCAATTAGCAATTTCCTTCAGGTTACTAGCCAGATCGCTAATAGTCTATTATCTATTAGCAATGTTATTATATCTCGAGGATACCTGTGCGATTGCCACTGATAGAGAAACTGCAATAACGCCATGAACGGCCGGATATAGACCGAATGCAAATTATCCAGCACTTGTGGCTCGTAATTTCGTAATAAATAGACGTGTCGAGATGTGATCAAATGCCTATAAATACACTCTAAGCGTACGCGGCCTTGATAAATCAGTTTTTAGAAGCAGTTTTGTCAAACAGAATGGTTTCTCGTCATTAAATTAAGGTAATTATTAATGGTCTAATTAACAGATCAAAATAAAGTGAGTTCGTAATCCAAAAATAGCGTCATGTATTTTTTTCTTTAAAGAGGAACGATAGCTTAGTTGTTAGTACCTGACCTTTCTGAACATACCAAGCAAACTGAGGTCGAGCTCCACCTATCGCAAGATAATTTTCAGTTATAAAATTATCCCAAAGAAGTGGTTCGGATCCCACTATAAACACTAGGTTCCCGTCTTCTGCAAAACCTCTAGACTTAAAAGGATGATTCAGGTGAAGCGGTTAAAAAAACATTTTCAAAAGTATTCACCGAATTTGTATGCTCCTCAAAGATGATAAAACAGACGAAAAAATAATCAAACAAAAAATTCTTTGTTTCGACATCAATTCAAAATTAATTAAAACCATGATTAAAGTATGGCTCGTTCAGCAGTTGCTTTTATAATCGACCAGGTACTATTGCTGATTGGTTATTTATTAAGTACCTACTAGTTTTGCAATAAAACATCTGTTTTTAATCCAACTTAATGTATTTATTTTCCACGCTTTCGAATACAAAAATAAGGAAAAGTTATGTAATTACATTCATATTAATCCAGTCGCCATGTACTTCGTACCTTCGAGAAATTCCGAACTTAATAAAACTTTGGGATATTGTTTTGTGGGTGTTCAGTAGTGCTACACTCAATGTATCTAACAAAAAAAAACCTGTGGAATTATGGGGAGGGAAGAAAATCCCCAAAATTTTTGCACTTTTTTCATTTTTTTTTTTTTTCGAAATATTTGGAAAACGGTTGATTTTAGCGGACAACTTCAAATTAATAAATTGTAGCTGATTAAATTTCCTGCAATTTGCATGTAGTCCGGTCAATTTAGACATTCGAAGGTGCATAAAGTCCCAACAAGCTGAAAATCAGTAAAATTGTTTAAAACATAATTATAAATAAAATTTAAAAGTTCCCCATCATTCCCGTGTATGGAAAAAATTTTACTCGAGGTCAAAGGTAAAAAAAAAAGAGTTTTTCGCGATTTTCAGCAAAACGGCAAGTTTTATCATAAAAGTACCCCAGACAAAAATTGTAGATCATAAAATTATCTATAAGAAATGGTCCAATACTTCTTTTCCTACGAGCCACCGTTTCTGAGATATAACGACTCAAAAAGTTGTTATCGTCATAATATGCACACGTTTCCACGCCACCTATGAAGTAGTGTACTTAGCGCGTTTTTTTTAACGTGGTTTCCCCAGTAGGCCTACTCCACGGGTCAGTTGTGATCCTGTTTAATTTGAAACTATTGCAAAATAACGGAAAATTTTGGAAAAGATAAAAGCGATGTAAATTTTAAAAAAGTGGTGAAGTTCATTCGTCTGATTCGTAACTTTCATATTCTTCTTGTTCTTCTTCTCCTGCTTCTTCTTCATCTTCATTTTGGATGCAAGTAAATTGCGTCAATAGCGATGTATCGTATGACACTTCGTCGGAATCAAACGAATCCTCCACTGTTGGAGATTCAACATTAGAGCACGACCGGCCTTGACAATTTGTGCATGCCAGAGAACAAAACAGTCCGACTTTTTTGCAACCACATTTAGCACTGCATCCCTTTTTGCAGTTGCAAAAAATTGTGTTCAGCAGTTTTTCCGGCGCAGGTGGGAGTAAAGTTTGAACTGGCTCTAATATATTGTTGACCAACTTCCAATCCCAGTCTGTAGGGTCTAGCTGATAACCAAGCCACACTTGAACTTGGTAATATACCCGAAAAAGATGTTGATGAGCAGCAACTGAGGTTGGAGGAAGACAAGCTAATTGAACTTGTTTTTTATTTTTAATATTTTTAACGAAACATGCATATCGATGCTTATTATCTAAACAGGTAGTTTTTTTAGGAGCTCCGTACATAGAAAGAAGAAAGCGGATGCCGTTGGTGATAACTTCTTGTTGAGTTGAATTACTTTTTTTAAAAACTTCAGCACATTGGATTAAATCTTGTTTTTCAAACATTTTGAAAACTGCTGTTTTACCCCTCCTGTAAAATGCAGATGTCGTATCACAGCCAGTTATTGCGTGTAAAAATAGTACATGATTTTGACACTTTACAAAAGTAGATAAACTTTTTGATGAATATATATCCGATTGATGTTGAGCTTTTCCTGGTTTCATTTTACCTGATATTCTTGTAGTTATAACTTATGTATATTTTATATTTTAAGTATAAGTTACAATGACCGATAGAAAAATATTTCAACATATATAACAACTCTAGAGATGTATATACGTGGCGTACTCATGCATATTATGACGATAACAACTTTTACAACTTTTTGAATCGTTATATCTCAGAAACGGTGGCTCGTAGGAAAAAAAGTATTGGTACATTTTTTATAGATAATTTTATGATCTACAATTTGTCTGGGGTACTTTTATGATAAAACTTACCGTTTTGCTGAAAATCGCGAAAAACTAATTTTTTTGACCTTTGATCTCGAGTAAAATTTTTTCCATACACGGGAATGATGGGGAACTTTTAAATTTTATTTATAATTATGTTTTGAACAATTTTACTGATTTTCAGCTTATTGGGACTTTATGCACCTTCACTCTAATTTTTTGGTCTAAATTGACCGGATTAATGGTAAAACGTATTTTTTGACCACATAGGTACCGAGATACAGAGTTCCGAAAAGTGCAAAATTTCTCAAAATCGTAAAAACTGCGGAAAAGTCTTGTTTTCGATATTTATTTTCCATTTTTCAACATTTAATGGACTTTTGGTATCTACTTCCATTTACATAGCTTCAACTACCCCCTCTTCTCCCCCCATAACAGAATCGAATCACCCACTTCACACAATTCAGTTGTGTCCCAGCCGTTGAAGGCGTGTGCTCGTTCGTTTCAATGTAAATGATATTGACAGCCCTAGCCTCCACTTCCCACAAAAACATCTATTTCGGGACGAGTGGGAGAGGTAATGCCTCATCATTATTATATTCAGCAGCTTCATGCAAGATCGACCCAGAAGATATTCTCTTTCTGCATGCAGTAAATGGGTGCGACACCACTTCAACCCCCTTCGGACAAGGAAAGAAGAAGGTCTGCAGAATTTACGAGAAGAGCACTTCCCTACTTGACCTAGTAGCTGTGTTCACAAAGATCCGGAGGCCACCCCCACCAGATTTCCGAGGCAGGCGAGAAGTTTCTGGTGGCACTGTATGGAGGGAACATGGAAACAGTTGAACCTATGCAATATCACAAGTCCATTAAATATGTTGAAAAATGGAAAATAAATATCGAAAACCAGCTTTTTCCGCAGTATTTACGATTTTGAGAAATTTTGCACTTTTCGAAACTCTGTATCTCGGTACCTATGGGGTCAAAAAATACATTTTACCCTGCAAATTGCAGGAAATTTAATCCTCTACAATGTACTAATTTGAAATTGTCCGCTAAAATCAAGCGTTTTCGAAATATTTCGAAAAAAACGAAAATAGTGCAAAAATTTTGGGGATTCTCGCCTCTCCCCAAAATTTCACAGGGTTTTTTGTTGGATACATTGGGTGGAGCACTACTGGACACTCACAAACAACATCCCAAAGTTTAAGTTCGGAATTTTTCTAAGGTCCCCCCCCCCCCCCCCAGATTTGAACCCATGACGTCTGGCCTATATGCAGTTAACATCAATTATACATAATGTATGTATAATTTCACCGGTTTCATTGCAACAATTTAAGTAAATACTGTATGTTATGTGGCAAAAGTTTCTCAATGAAAAATAACGTAAATAAATTATATAAGTAAGTATACATATAACACGATAGAAATTTGTATTTGTTTATAAACCATATGTCTTGATTTACTACTATATACCAACGTAGTAATTAGTATTTATTAATTATTAATATACACTCGAGAGCTTCTTACCGAATGCTTTATGGTAAATACTTAAGTACGCATACGAGCATGCCAACGACCGATAAGTTTATTTATTCAAAGAAAGTTGGAAATTCCAGTGCAGAATTATGTATGAATTCTATCCAAATAAAAACATAAATCAATTTATGAATACCTGATCCATACACATATGTCAACAGGTGATTCCAAACTGTCAGCCATATGCGGATAACCATCCGCGTTCGGCAGAAATAAATTGTTTGCGCTGTTTTGTGTCAGGATTTTCTGTTAAGCTGTTGGTTCTGGTAACGCATCTTTTATGTTTCATTTTAATAATGCCATAACGTATAAAAAAATTAAACCACGCTTTAAAGGGAAAAAATGGTTCAACAATGACTTAAAACAATTACACCATCTTTTGTGTGAACTACATAAGCTAAGTAAAGATTATCCTTACGATATAATAATTCAAAACAGGTATATTAGGTTAAAACAGCTGTATTCGGAAAAGGTTGTGATGGATGAAGCCAATCACAACAATGAGCGTATAAATAATACACAAAATATAATGAAAGAAAGTTGGAAAATAATTAATGAGGCAAAAAATTATCCGAAACAAAATATTACAAGGATAACAGTTAGACATTTGCAATGGTTTTAATAATTTCTTTTTAAATTTTCAGTGTCTTAAACCAGATTCTAATAAGTTAATATTACCTCCAAATAATATATATAATTTCTTTTTATTACCGACCAGCCCGGCAGAAATTAGAGAAGTGTTGCTCAAAACAACGAAAAAATCTGCTGCAGGGTTAGATGAAGTAGGTAGTCAAGTACTAAGGGCGGTAGTTGATGAAATCTGTACCCCACTGTCTTATCTGATTAATGAATCATTTGCCAATCGCCAGTATCCAGATGTTCTTAAAATTTCGAAATCCATACCGATTTATAAAAATAAGGGATCCTAGACTAGAAGCATGTAATTATAGAAATGTTAGTGTTCAAAACCAGTTAGCTAAAATTTTTGAACTTTGTTATAACAATAGATTAATCAGCTTTTTAGAATTTCATAATATTTCACCCTCATGTCAGAATGGGTTCAGAAAAAACAAGTGAACCATAACAGCTATTGAACAGTTATGTGAATATATTTATAATGCACTGAACAACAAACAGCAACCAATAGCCTTATTTTTTTTATCTCAGCAGATCTTTTGATACCGTTGATCATGGTTTACTTTTAGATAAACTCTTTAGATTTGGAATACGTGGCGTGGCCCACGAATGGATCACTTCTTATTTAAACAGGCTCATAGGCTCATACAAATCGGATGTTAGGGACGTTGCTACTGGTGTGCCTCAAGGCTCTATTCTAGGTCCCCTATTGTTTTTAATTTTTGTAAACGACATGCCCAAATCTTGTACCTCACCGAATGCTGCAATTGTTTATGCAGATGACACAAATTTTTTAATATCTAGTAACACCTTGGAGTTGACAACCAGTAGAGCCAATAAATCAGTAAGTGAATTTTCTGATTGGTGTTTGAGCAATGGTTTGGTTCTAAATGCTGGCAAAACATTTTGTATGTCATTTTTGCCCAAAAATGTTGGTCACAATTCAAGTGTTTTAGTTAAGGCTGGTCATCAGTCAATTGTACAAACAGATGAAATAAAATTCTTGGGACTAAGGATAGATCACAAAATGACATGGGAGAAACAAACTGATGATTTATCAGAGAAATTAAGTAAATCCTGCTTCATTATTAGATATCTAAAATCCACTGTATCACATAATATGCTGAAGCTAGCTTATTTTGGTCTGGTTCAGTCTAAGATATCTTACGGATTGATGTTCCGGGAAAATTCTCCACATGCTTCCAAAGTTTTTGTAGCGCAAAAAAAAATTATACGGTGTATGCTTGGTTTACCTGCTCAGACTCACTGTAAAGAGGCATTTATAGCACTATCAATTTTAACGTTACCATCTCTGTACATATTCTTAATTACAACAAATATAACCAAAAAGGAAAATATCTTTTTAAAAAATAGTAATGTTCACAGCTATGTTACTCGCAGCAACAATCAGCTTCGGGTGCCTTTTTCGAGACTAAGTGTGGGCCAAAATTCTCACATCTTTCAAGGCATTAATTGTTATAATAAATTTACCCAACTGTTCGGCCCATTCCATAATTTTAATTTATTTAGAAATGCTCTGCTAAAATTTTTAATGAGTAGAGCTTTTTATTCTGTAGATGACTATTTACACTTAGTTTTATATTTAATTTTACTTAATATGTTTCAGTACTGTATGTCATATTGTTGTTATACTTGTATGTTTTATTATTGTTATTATTGTCTGTTTTTTACCTTTATGTGTTATTTGAATAATGATTCTAGCCCGTAGTTCTTGTACAGTTGTGGAATTGCTTTTTAAACTTTTTTTTCCATTAGTACATCAAAGGAAAATATCGAGTAGCATCAAGTCTGGGGATCTCGGCGGCCACTCAATCAAAGAACTGTTTCGCTCTATCCAACGATTTTCAAAATGTTCATCTAGTCATCTTCTTACCAAAACAGCGGTATGAACAGAACTTCCATCTAACTGAAACTTTGAATTAAGGAGATTCTGTAGTCATAAATCATTTAATGCGTTCCAAAACTCGTTCCCATGGGAATTGAAAAATACATTCGCATTCACATTACCCTCAAAGAAAAAGGGACTAATTATTTTGTGAATGCTGTCTTTTTGCATTTATGACTAATTTCGGATTCTCAGCTGATCACTGTGGACAATTTTGACTTGAAACTGCCCCATTTGTGGTAAATGTGACTTCATCGCTAATAGACCAGGGCCAATCCTGTTTAAGGCAATAAAAATTCTTAGCAGTATACGAATGGTCGGAAAATGTAGTTAATGGTGTAAATAATTAAGGAAAAATCGTTCAGACTGAGTAAAAGTTCTGGAAGGGGGGTTGGGGTGGTAATATATACGTTTTTAGGGGTTGGTACCCGTTTTTTGCGATTTGCGGCTAAACTATGCATCCTATCGAAAAATGTTGAATGTAAAAGTGGTAGATAATAAAAAAATCTAAAACATTATTGACCAGAACCTCAAAATTATCGATAAAAATGCAAAAAACCGTTTTTTCGGTTTTTAATTTATAACTATCGCAAAAAAAGTTATATTTTCATGAAAATCGGTAAATATGTTCTTTTTTGTGTTTGAAACAAGCCCAAATTTTTTCAAAGCGAAATATTTAATTTTCGATGTTCTATGAAGAAAATTTTAAAAAAAGACCTAATTTTCAATCGAAAAATTTGGTTAGCAAATTTTCGATTAATGAACTTTACTAGGGCTCATTGTTTTCGTTGAAATCTCAACTTTAATATAGAATTAAAATATAATATTGTTTATACACAAAAATATCGTTAAAAAGCGAAAAACCGAAAAAACTACTTTTTTAAAAATCGAGTTTTCGGTGAAAATCATGAATTTTTTTTTCTTTATTGTAAATAAACGTTTACATTCATAAAAAGCGTTAATTCTCATACAATACTATATTATACAAGTAATGTACATGTACGTAACTATTCTCAGCTTTCAAAGTCCCGAAAATATTATTTAAACTGCAATTAAATAGGTAAAAATTCAAAAAACACAAAGGCTGTGAACTGAGAAAATTTGTTAATTATTTCTTGTGATTCGTAAGTATTTACAAATTATCACGTCAAAGTCTTATATTTGATTATAAAATACAAAAATTAAAAGTAAAATAATTTTATTGAAATCTTTTTTTCTTCGTGGGCAATTCTTCATCGCCAGAACTTTCGATTTCTTCACGTTCATTTTCTATATCTTCAATTTCTTGGAGTTCTTCTGGATTGTCCAGTTCAGTATCATTATTTTTATTATTATTTATTAGACAGTGGGTACTGTCTTCGTCTTCGATGTCCTCGAGATTACAATTTTTTTCGTACAACGATTTTTCGGCTTTAGAACATTTATCAGAACCGTGACAGTTTGAATACAAATTTGTGCACTTTAAGCCATGCTTGCGACACCCACATTTGTTATTACCGCATCCTGTTTCGCAGCTGCAGCAGATAATTTTCAATAAATTTTCGGGAATTAATTCTTGTTCTGTAAATATAGGTACAATGCCATTAACGTGATGTTTCCATCCCCAATCTGTAGCTGTTAATTGATTATCAAGCCAACTTTGTATTTGAAAATACACCCCATAACAATGTTGCTTAGCTGCCCCTTCAGTTGGAGGTAATTATTTCAAATGAAATGTGGATTTAGCAGTAGCCGTTCGGTAGAGTTCAAATCTTAAATCGTGTAGAGATCTATATATATTTTTACTTTTGTAAATAGAAGCTATTATTTTTAATCCATTTTCGGTAATCGTTTGTTTGTCTGCATTTGTATTGTAAAAAATTTCTGCAAGAATAGATAAATGTTTATCGGTCAATAATGATTTTATAATTGTTTTTTTTTTCTTTCCCAGCAAAACTGGAAGTTGTATCGCGGCCAGGAAAACAATGCAAAAATGCTACAATATGTTTATGTGGTTTATGTTTAAAACTATTGGAGGTGTAATAAGTATCATTAGTCTTTCCTGCATCAGGTTTGTGGAAATAGATATTCAATTCATGTGAACTGAATTGATTTAAAAGAACTAAAAGATCTATGTCTTGACCAACAACTACCACTATTTTATCGGAGTTTTTTGCTACTTCAAGGGATGTATTGATAATTAGGAAATCTGCATCTTCTTCGGCTTGTTTGCAGACAAAATTGTTTAACATTCCCATTGTAGTTTAAAACAATGTTTTCGAGACTTTGAAAGCCGAGAATAGTTAGGTACATGTAAATTACTTGTATAATAGAGTATTGTATGAGAATTAATGCTTTTTATGAATGTAAACGTTTATTTACAATAAAGAAAAATAAATTCATGATTTTCACCGAAAACTCGATTTTCAAAAAGTAGTTTTTTCGGTTTTTCGCTTTTTTAACGATATTTTTGTGTATAAACAATATTATATGTTAATTCTATATTAAAGTTGAGATTTCAACGAAAACAATGAGCACTAATAAAGTTCATTAATCGAAAATTTGCTAACCAAATTTTTCGATTGAAAATTAGGTCTTTTTTTCTTATTTTCTTCATAGAACATCGAAAATTAAATATTTCGCTTTGAAATTTTGGGCTTGTTGGAAACACAAAAAAGAACATTTTCACCAATTTTCATGAAAATATAAACATTTTTGCGATAGTTATAAATTAAAAACCGAAAAAACGATTTTTTGCATTTTTTTCGATAATTTTGAGGTTATGGTCAATAATGGTCAATAAAAAAGTTTTAGATTTTTTCATTATCTACAACTTTTACATTCAACATTTTTCGATAGGATGCATAGTTTAGCCGCAAATCGCAAAAAACGAGTACCAACCCCTAAAAACGTATATATTACCACCCCAACCCCCCTTCCAGAACTTTTACTCAGTCTGAACGATTTTTCCTTAATTATTTACACCATTAACTACATTTTCCGACCATTCGTATACTGCTAAGAATTTATCGTCTATTACGATATTTTGAACGGTTTGGCCCTGGTCTATAAATAAAATTTGGCGAAGATCAGTCAAGAGGCTGTTGAGTTTTGCAAAAAAACGAGAAAATAATTTGAACTTTGACACCCTGTATCTTTTTCCACAGCAACATTTTACTAAAGCATGTTTGGTTATATCCTCATATTTTGGCCCAAAGAATCTACCCCTGAACTATGGCCTATTATTAATGGTTCACCCTGTATACAATTTAAATAGAAAAACGGTGAAACTCGCACACTAAATAAAGATTTTACAGGGTGACTCCAAAACAAACGGGTCACACTGTATACATGAATTTTTGAAAGATAGGGGGATATTTTGAAAGTCATTAAACAATTTTTTTAATATTCTTGTTTGACATCGATAATGCGACCCGTATTTGAGCGTACTAGTAATTTTAAACAACGGCACTAAACTTGTGAGAGAAATTTGACAAATAGCAACTAATAAAGTGATAAATTAACATTAATTCTTAAGAAAATTGAAACTTAGTCTGTGTTTCATATTCCCATATCGGCCATAGCCGTACAAATTTTGTTCCAAATCAATAATAATAACAAAATGCCTTTATTTGTAAGTGTATAACAAATACATTATATTTCTAATGCATAAGGCGAAGTCTAGCCATGCGGCTATCAATGATTTACTTTTTTTGTTGCAATTGCATACATTAAAAGCTAACCTAAACAATATAATAGATAAATTATAAACGACTAACAATAGGGAAGAAAACAGGGACACCTTCTTCTGGCCCAGGGGTCTATCAGGGCATTTGTAAAGACCACGGATAAAATGTAATTAAACAAAGGGTTAAACACACAATGGAACAATTTTAAACCTATAGCATCCTATAATCATAGGTTTGTATTACACTAACTCCTTGTATATATGTATGTTCTTCAGAGACAAGAGATGCAGATTAGTTGGAAGAGATATCTTCAGTTCTAATAACCGATTAATAAAATCTTTTGTAATTCTTATGTAGCACAAACACCCAAAAAATATACGAATTCAGAAGGGACTCCACGTGATATGCATATATCTGTATCAACCACTCCTATCCTCTACAAATGTTTTGGAAAGCAAGCATGACCAAATCTTAATCCAGAAATGGTGGTAATAAGATTTCTATGTTCTTCTACATATTGAAACTACGAATTTTTATTTTTAATGTCTTCAATTTAGGTATACCGATTGTCTGGATGGTCATTTTTAAACTGAATGTAATAGTCGTTCCACTTAGTAAACATATGCATTCTGGTAAAGTTTAGGCTATCTTATAGACATATTTTAAATTGCAGTTTCTTGCCAGATATAGCACCTTCCTTGGCAAGTTTATTCACATGCTCGTTGTAGCAATCTACATGAGCTATAACCCAGATAAAGTTTACTACAACCTGTTCTATATATAAATTACAAAGAAGAAGGAATATACGAAGAGTATGATGGAGTAATTATTTGCAGTAGTTGGTTTTAGACTTAGTAGAACATTTAAGTCAGAGAAAATAACAGCTTGCCCAATTTTGTTTCGCTTAATACAGTCTAAAGGTAAGCTCCACCGAAAATGTTGGCAACTTCTGTGTTTGCAACTGTTTGCAATTCTTCAGAAAGTCAGCAACTTTTGTTTCCGCCTCGGTTTCCGCTTTGTCCACACCGAATTAAAATAAATCGTCAACAGTTTGAGGAACGTTTCAGTTGACAAAATGTCGTCGAACGATGATGATATTATGGTGGTAGCCGCAACTTTTATTATTTTTTTAAGCAAGAAGAAACAGAAGCATAAATGTTGAATACGACCAAGCATCAAAGAAAGAAACGTACATGGAGGAACTGAGCTAATAAATACTTTGAGAAGAAATGACTTGTTAGTAGGACGTATTGAAAATGGATCCAGAAAACTTTCTTCGTATGACTGACTCTGATTTTGTGCAGTCAAATTCTTTATTTTCCTTTGTATTTCAAGTTCGTGTAGCTCCATAACATCATTGATACTTTTCCATACATCCTTTTTTTTATTTTTATTTTTATAATCCACATCACTTGAGTCCCATAGTACACTTTGTCGGTTAATTCGTTCGTCCACATGACAGACATGTTTCTTTTTCCAATTGATGTTCCCAACTGAGCAAGCGTCCACACCGAGCATTTAAATATCTGAAACAGGCGTATTTCTTTGATGTTTACCGCCTAAAACGTAAACACGGTTCTCGACATTTCTTGACAATTTTTGTTGACAACTTAAGGTAATAAGAGAAACTTTTGTCACCAACACATATTGACAACATGAAAGTTAACGATTTTCCTTTGGTGGAGACCTACCTTAAGGCATTCAATATTGCTATTGTCTCACTGGTAAATATAGTCCTCGGCCAATTTAATTTTCAATTCATAGTTTGCAGATCTAGTATATTCCCCAATTTTAGAGTCATCAGTAAATATTTATAGATAACTGGAGTATTCCATTCTTAAGTTATTAACCATCAAGTTATTCGCAGTGAAAATTTTTGAGTAGGATGGAATTATACAAGGCTGATATGAGGTCGAAATAATCCAAATTAAAATGAAAAATTTCTGAATATTTCAGAAGAGTATTTAATTGTTTACTTATTTCCCAGAAACCGGAGCAAAAGTGTAGAGAGTTTTTTCAACCATTATTTATTAGTCAAATCCTATATACATAATTGTACAATCTTAGATGTAATAGAGAGATTTTTATATTCCGCTTTCAGAATATATTTCTCACTGAGAAACTGTCTACGTAATGATTTACTAGATTATACTTTTATTAAACCAACTTTGCGCTGTTTGCAACTGGATATAATCATGTAATTTCAGTGATTTTGTTGTAAGAATATGAGCATATTGTCTGCCTAATAATAATACTTATGGAAATCTCTACCTTGTAATTATTTAATAAATTGGTTCACTAGACAAGTAAATCTACGAACATATGTGAAGAGAAAGAGAAAAAGTGTGCATCTCTTAAAGAATAGCAATTATATTGTTCTAAATAACTATATTACTGACCTATTAGAAACAATAGTGTGATAATTAATTAATAACAAGTCAAAACCCACAGTGCGTCTCTTTATGGTAATGAAAAAACGAATTTTTTATTGGTTTAATTATATGGTTCTGTGAGATGTAATTACCTACTCTATTCATATTACATTATGTGAATATTTTCTATATAGCAAGCTGAGTGGGATCCTTATTTTGATGAAAAAATCTAAATAACAAAAAGTATGTACAGTACAGCGTTTGTAATAGTATTTAAGATTTAAACAAATTGTTCATCTATATATTTATATTATGAATAACAAATCTTAATTCTGTACCTCAGAAGCAGTTGGGTGGAACTCCGCTTTTTTAAATTTTACAGGAGACTGAAAAAACTCTTCAGTTCACATTAATAGTACGTGGCCAATGTAAAAATAATCCAATTGTTATAAGAAATTAAAATATAAACCCGGAAACATTCTTTTTATTATCCATTTTATTATTTAAAAAATAAAAGTTATTAAACTCCAACCAAAAAAAAATTTTTTTTAACTTACTGGACTTGCGCCCTCCTGCTCCTAACTGTGTCTTTGAATTTTCATGTATTGTTTGTTTCATTGGGACAAAGCATAACAATTATTATAAATCAAACTAAGTTCATTTGAAAAATATTAAAACAAAAATACTTCTTTGCGTTTATTACTAATTTACTATTATTAGGCAAAATACATTTTATTATTATTAAAGTTAATTTCTCATTATCAGATACCTCTTCCAAATAATCATTTTTTTATAGCCATATACTTCAGGCTCTTATAAAAGGGATGAAAAGCTTCGTCTACCCATTTTAAAAGTTCCATGATATGGTTATATTTTTCTATTTTTATAGGAATAGTTGTTTTTCACATGACTGGTACTTCTTCTGGAAGAGCCAACGGTCATATTTGAAGCCAAACTACTGTAGATATCCAGAAAAACAATTTACCTAATTCTGACAAAGTTAGATGGCCATGGATTACTGTAGATGGTAGCCGCCTTTGCAGACCTAAATTCAAACGAACTGTTTTTCTCTCATTTAATATGAGTCTATTCCTTTGACACCACATTCCTAATTCATCCATAACGTTATGAACTAGCCGTTCTACCGCTTCAGGAGTGTCGATAGATACAGTTACTGCGGTGTCATCTGCAAACATAGTTACATGTCCACTTTTTATAAAATAAGGCACATTTACGTAAAGTAGAAAAAGAAATGGACCAAGTACAGAGCCTTGAGGAACTCCAAGATTTAAATTTTTACCACAGAAAATTCATTATTTAATTTGACTCTTAATGTTCTCCCGTCCATCTAAGACATAATCCAATTCAATATGTTTCCTCAGAAACCCATGTTATATAATTTATCTTTTAAGTAGCTTTTATTATCAAACGCTGTTGATAACAGTGTAGTCATTTTAGCCCAAAATTTCACAATCAGTTTAAAAAGCAAGAGATTTGGCATACGTATAGTATTTAGCCACCCGACTAAGGTACTAAAAGTCCCTGAAAAATAAAGTTGTGCTACGGCCGCCATCTTGGAAAATGTCGGCAGGACTACAGACAAGATGGTTGAAACGTCAAGTATTCAAAACTATCAACGGAAGTGAACCCGGAAACCTAACAATGCAGTCAACAATTTATTTACCTCGCAATATAACCATAAGTGGTCATATACAATTTTCTCTATGATCTTAGATATAGAACTTAAGTTACCCCTTAAGTTACAATTTTTGCATTTTCAAAGTAAAATATGATAAAGATAAATTTTGTATTCATCTCATTAGTTAAGCATTTATTCATCTCAATAGTTAAACATTGCTTTTTGGGCAGGAACAAGCTAAACTGTTGATGCATTGTGTAAATTTCAATTTGAACAATAAAATATGTTATTTTTAACAAATTTTTATGTTTGTTGCAGGTGCACGGTTGTTCTTTTTAACACTAGAACGGAACAACAAAGTCATATAATCAATACATCTAGAAAAACCATCACATCACTTGCCTTTTCATCATGCGGACGATATATTGTCACAGGTAGGTCTGTCAACCCTTATTTGAATGTAGTGAATATAACTTTACCCGGAGTTCCTCCCCTGTCAGTGTAGTCTTTACCAATTCTGTATAAGGACGTGGATATAGAAAACTATTAATTTACTATATCTACATACTATATAATAAATGCTTACAAATCCTTTATTTTATCTGCAAATAAAAATTAAAGGAAATATATTTTTCTGGTAATTATTGTAAGTTAGCTGTAACATATCTTTTGCCTGCTCGATAAGATTAAGATTAAGCACGTGGTTTCAAAGATGACCATTATATTTTCCATTGATAACCAATGGATGTTTTTAGGAGAGTGTGGACATCAGCCCGCAGTGAGAGTTTGGGATTTGCAGTCGGACCCACAATCTGGTCATCCTGGCTTAGCTCCTCAACCACAACAGGTTGCAGAATTCTTAGGGCACAAATTTGGTGTAAATTGTGTTGTAAGTATATGAAGTTTTCAATCAATTTGCAAGTTAAAATTCTTTTATAATAATTAATAATCGTTAGATACTAGTCGATAGATTTTTCATCTCATTTTCGTATAAGTAACCCTAAAGTCATTTAAAAAAACCTTTATATTCATTTTGATTTGTAGCAGCGTTTCCTTTTTAAAAGTGATTTTTTATGATTATACCTCTCACTGAATAAAAGAGCAATAATTGTGATAATCAGAATTTACTGCCTTCTGCATGATGAAACTGATTGACTTGCCGTTTTTATTAGTTTACAGAGCACACAATTTTGTTTTAGGCCTTTTCCCCCACAAGCAAATATGTAGTGAGCGTGGGTACACAACATGACATGATAGTGAACGTTTGGGACTGGAAGAACAATATTAAAATAGCCAGCAACAAAGTGAGCACAAAAGTTAAGTCGATAGCGTTTGCAGATAATGGAAGCTACTTTGTGACAGTGGGAAATAGGCATGTTAAGTTTTGGTATTTGGAACATGGAAAGGCTAAGGTAAACTTATTGTGTCGTATTAAAATATCTTATATTTAATTCTGTTTATTATAAGTTTTCTATTTTTAATAACTGTTTGGATAGTATCAATAATACTAAGCGTTAATCAATGTTAATCAGTCCTTCATTAATTTTAAATGTAGTTACAAGCTATCTAACTCTTGATTACAAGATAAGAAACCTTAATTTCATGCAACCATTTATACACTGATTGATATTCCTCGCACAAAGTATCTCAATATCCGTTGCCATTCTAGTTAAAGTTTAAATACGACAGTCTTTGTATGTACACATAATGTTATTATTAGTTATAGTTGGTAAAAAATGTATTTCAATATTTATTTACCACTTTTTAGTATAAGGAGGCCGTACCGCTTATGGGCCGTTCCGCCATATTAGGTGAACAAAGAAACAACTATTTTTGTGATGTTGCTTGTGGTAAAGCGAATTGCGGAGACAGTACATACGCCATCACCAGATCAGGCTTACTTTGTGAATTTAATAATAGAAGACTTTTAGATAAATGGGTAGAATTAAGGGTAAGTTTTCAAGAGTACACAGATTTCTATTGAATTTGAAATATTTGACATTGTAATATGTGAATCTCAAAAAGTTTAGAGAAATACTGATACATACTACTACTAATCATATTATAACTTATTTTTTAGACAACAAGTGCCAACTGTATAACTGTAGGTGAAAAATATATATTTGTGGGTTGTGCCGAAGGTATAATAAGATGCTTTGACCCTACAACGCTCAGATTTATCACAACGCTTCCCAGGAATCACTATTTAGGTGTAGATGTCAGTCTTGGATCCAGCATACAGTAAGCCTTTTATTTACATGTGCTTTTAAGATAAATTTACATGTCATTCTTTTTGTTTTCTTTCAGGCATATGGCAACACCCCCACCAGATGCCAAATATCCCGATACTATAGCCATAACATTCGACGAAACAAATAACAAATTAACATCAGTGTATAACGATCATTCCATATATGTTTGGGATGTGTTCAACATACAGAGGGTAAGTTTAAATTGTCAAGAAAGCTATTAATCTGTCTAATCAGCACTAGCATTATTTAATTTTTAAATTTACTCGACAAGCATTTGTCACAACATTTACAATGTTTTAGGTTGGTAAATCATATTCCTTCTTGTATCATTCAGCCTGTATTTGGGGGGTGGAAATGGCGCCACCCAACAGTCCTCTACCTCCTGGTAGCTTTCTCACATGTAGTTCAGATGACACTATCAGAGTTTGGACACTGGATAAGATGAATGAGAGTAATGCCCGAGGGATCTACCAACAGAATATTTATAGTAATGTAAGTTCGATTTTTTTGAAATTGGATAACGGTGAATAATATTGTCTTTCTTCTAGGAACTGTTAAAGGTTGTATATGTAGATAAAGATTTATCTTATATTAAGGATCTAGACATATCAGGAACAAGCGAAAAACAAGAAGCAACGTCCTACGATGGAAGAAACGGTGTCAGATGTATTCGAATCAGTCCCGATGGCAAACATTTGGCATCGGGGGATCGATCAGGTATTTATCAACCAAAATTGTACCGGTATTATTAAGTCAAAAGTGTCAAACATAGATCAAATTAAAAATAGTTTGTTATCAAAATATAATGAATGAATAGAGATAAAAGTTAAACACATGAAAAATCGTCATTTTCAAGTGTATTTTGACAAATAGCTATTTTTTGATTGACTTTAGGCAATAATGACACAAAAGGTTTTTGCAGAGAATTAAATTATCTGTGAAATGAGCTCCAAGTGACCTTCATACGATGAATGGTTCACAAGTTACAGCTGTTTAAAGCTATGAGCAAAAATTTCTTTTTTATTATAAATTAAGATTTTCCTGCAAGAACTGTGCATAACAATTTTTTTAAAATTTGGGCCCAATATTAAAAAACTCAGAAATGCTCACAGAATAACTTCTGATACTTCAAAAAGTGAAAAAATATTATTAAATGTACTTTTTTGTACTTCAAATGTGACGAAAATTGCCTGTTTGCTAAAAATTAAAAATCAACCGCATTTTTAATCGTCAGTTCCTTGTCGCTACAATTAAAAATCATACACGAAAAAGTGTTTTTTGTAAGAAATTTTGTATAAGCTTTCATTTAGGTCTTATGAAATTTTGTGTTAAAGTCAAAAGAAACGATGATATATACTGTATATATACAATTTTTCTGAACAAAAACGGTTTTCAAGAATATTTTTTTAAAAGAAAATATACCTTGCGAACGACTTATGCTATTGCATTACTTTTCTATGTATATAAATTAATAAAAATAGGTCAAAACCAATTTTCCAAAAATTGTTCTTGCAGGAAAATCTTAATTTTTCAAGTCAAAAGAAACGATGATAAATACTGTATATATATAATTTTTCTGAACAAAAACGGTTTTCAAGAACCTTTTTTTTAAAGAAAATATACCTTGCGAACGACTTATGCTATTGCATTACTTTCATATGTATATAAATTAATTAAAATAGGTCAAAACCAATTTTTCAAAAATTGTTCTTGCAGGAAAATCTTAATTTTTAATAAAAAAGAAATTTTTGCTCATAGCTTTAAACAGCTATAACTCGTGAACCATTCATCGTATGACGGTCACTTGGAGCTCATTTCACAGATAATTTAATTCTCTTCAAAAAAACTTTTGTGTCATTAATTGGAGCCATATATCATGAGCCGCATTCTAATATCAATGAATTTCATAGGCAACTTGAGAATCTTATTAGTCTAGCAGTTACGTCATTTGATCATATAATCCTTATAGGTGATTTTAACATTGATCTGTATAAAAAATCATTAAACGCTGATAATTTTAATTCTATTTTGAATTCATTTAGTCTTAATCAAAGTATTAACTTACCAACTAGAATTGATCAAAATTTAAATACGTCATCACTAATAGACCCTATAATAATGAGCAATGATATTGAAATCATAGAATCCAATTCAGTGCCCATTTCAGACAATATATCTGATCACAACTTAATTTTCTCTGTAATCCAAATACCTAATATTAAAACTGAACATAAATATATTAGTTTTAGAGAATATAATAAAATTAACATGCAAATTTTTGAACAAGATTCTAATGAGTTAAATTGGGACGCAATATTTTATGTAAGAGATGTAAATGGAAAGTTGAATATTTTCAATAATAATGTTTTGTATTTAATAAATAAACATGCTCCGCTAAAACATAAAAAGATAAAAGAAAAACCTTTTACGCCCTGGATTACTGAGAATATCAAATTTCTTATGAAAATAAGGGATAAAGCTAAAATTAAATATTTGAAAAACAAAAGTCACATGAGTTTAGAATATTATAAACAACTAAAAAATTATACAAACCATGCTATACAACGAGAAAAATGTGTCTATTTTGATTCGTTATCAAAAAATAAGGATGCCAAACTATTTTGGTCTGAGGTAAGTAAACTAAATTTAACAAAAAATAAAACTAATAATAACATTCCAAGTGAGCTTGCCGATCCAGAAAAAATTAATAATTTCTTCTATACCGTCTGATAATGATTCTGCAAAACAAAGTATACTATACTATAATACTAATTTACATCAAAATAATAAAAATAATAAATTTAATATCAAATTATTAACAAGTGATGACGTTTATAAAATAATTAATAATATTAAAACTTGTAGTGTTGGCTCAGATGGTATCAGTGTTAAAGATCTTAAACTATGTTTGCCATTTTGTATAAAACATCTTATAAATATTTTAAATAGTTGTATTCTGGATGGTGTATATCCGAATTGCTGGAAAAAGGCAATAGTTAAGCCTCTTGCAAAAATAGCTAATCCCACAGAATTGAAAGATCTTAGTCCTATTAGTATTTTATCTACTATCTCAAAAATATTAGAAAGACATATTCATAACCAAATTTTCCCTTATTTTAATGAAAATTATTTGACTTCTTCAACACAATCGGGTTTTCGAAAAAATCATAGCACCTCCACTGCACTTATAAAAGTAACTGATAGCATTTGTCAAAGCATAGATAAAAATAAAGCCACTTCTCTCGTTCTACTTTATTGTAGTAAAGCTTTCGATACATTGAACCCATTAGTTTTGCTCTCTAAATTGCATTATTATGGCTTTTCTAATGATTGCATTAATTTTTTTAAATCTTATTTAACCAGAAGAGAACAGTGTGTAGCTTTAACTATAAATAATAAGACTAATACATCTAAATTTGTTCTATTAAATCAAGGTGTACCTCAAGGGTCGATTTTGGGACCTCTGTTATTTTTAATATATGTCGCAGACATGAATGACAAAGTTGAATATTCTAAAATGGTACAATATGCAGATGATTCCCAATTAATATTTGATATTTGCCCATATAATATAGTAACTGCACAAGATAATATTTCCTCAGGTTTACAAAAAATAAAAAAAATTTCTTCAAAGCATAATTTAAAAATTAACGCATCTAAGTCAGTTATATTGATAACAGGCTCTAAATATTCCAGGGATAAATTATCTGATTTTGTTGTCAAAATTGATAATGATGAAATACCTAAATTAAAAGAAGTAAAAAATCTAGGCATAATTATGGATGACGCACTTACTTTTCGATCGCATATTTCTAATAAAATAAGACTAGCTTTTAGTCGCCTAAAAAGTTTGTACCCATATAAAACTTGCATGTCATCTAGTGTCAAATATCATCTGTGTAATAGCCTCGTTCTCTCAATTCTTGATTATGGCGATGTAGTATATAATAATTTCATTAGTGCCGCTTCATGTCGTCTAATTCAAACAGTTCAGAACGCCTGCATGCGCTTTGCTTACAATATTCCCTTTCGGAATCACATTACTCCTTATCTAAATGAAAATCATATCTTAAATATGAAACATAGGCGAATATCCCACACGTATAGTCTTATTTATAAAGTGATGACCACAGGTGAGCCTAGTTATCTGCGAAATAAGTTCTCAGTTTATAATCATTCCCTAAATACAAGGCACGTGCAAGACTTTATGATACCTAAACACAAGACCTCTGCTTTTCAAAAGTCATTCACATATAATGCTATCCATATGTGGAACAAGTTAGACCCTGACATTAAAAAGTTATCAACAAAATCATTTAACTATAAAATAAAAAGTATGTTGCATACCAGTCAAAATCTTTAGTACCCTCCCTGCACGTACCTTCTAACATTTGTACAATATACGTAAATTCGAATGTTCTTGATTGATCTCCCAACCTGCACCACTGGCAACGCATTGTAGCATATATTTTTCTGTATATTTTAAATGTAAATAATTAAATTAAATCGTTTCCTTTATGTTTTGGGGCCATTGGAAGAACACCAGCTAGGTGAAATGGTACCTATTTACCCTTGTATTGTCTATGGTAAATAAAGATATTATTATTATCATTATTATTAAAGCTAATCAAAAAATAGCTATTTGTCAAAATGCACTTGAAAATGACGATTTTTCATGTTTGTTCCTTTTATCTCTATTCACTCGTTATCAAAACGATTTTGTGCATACACCAACATATTCAAAATTTGGTTCTCTTTAACTTTCATACACTATACGCGTACGATCTATCATTTTCGAGTTATTATCGATTTTATTATGAAACAAGAAGTGTTCTGATAGCGCACTATAAAGATGTTTAAAAATTCATGCCTCTGCCCATATTGATCGAATGGAAATGAAAAACGAAAGGAAATTATTCGTAATAAAATTCTCTACTTTTTGAAACATTTTGTGATCTGAACGACCATTTTTGAGATTTCAACGAAAAACGCGCGCGATTCTGTTGTGTCGCAAAACTGTCAAAATTTCAAAAAATCTATCTTGGCTCCAATGGGTTGTACAAAGTTTAAAAAAAAATGAAATTGTGCAGATTGTTATTACCTATAATTTTCATATGTACATATTTTACAGTGAAATTGATATTTTCCGAGTTTTTTGCGAAGAAACGATTTTTTTAAACTATTTTCTACCCCTTCCCCTCCGTCGGCGTCTACGAGTGGGGACTGTTGATATATTAAAAAGTACCACAAAATAAGGTTGTTCCCAAAATTTCAGCCCGCTCTGAATTATTTCATCCAAATTTTCCCATTTTATTGGACTACAGTCAAATATATGAGTTTATATTTCCTGCTGCAAATTTAAAATTCACTGTGATTTCTAACCACTAAGCTAGGCATATGAGGATACTCTTGAGTGAGAACAATTTCTATTTAGCGAAAGAAGTTTCCAAAAAAATTACTTTGAATGAGTAAAAACTGCGCGAAAATGTTTTTGTTGTTTTATTTACACATAGAGCTCTAATATTTACAGAGGACATGTCAGAGAAATCAAATTTTTAAGGTTTAAATGAGAAAATGATTGCATTTGTGCTCACCCAGCTACAATAATTATTTAAAAGTTAGGAGTAGTTAAAGAAAAATTAAAAATAAACCTAAACACTTATTCTACAAATGACAAACAAAATTCAAAAACATGTTGAAATTGTTTTTTGCAAAGTGTTCCATTTGGCGTCAAAATATTTATCTTGAAGAAATCAGTTCTATCAAAATCAAAAAATGATTTTGATATGATTATTCACCACTCAAAGAAGATGGTCAATTGACACAAACGTTTGACCATCAACTTTACAACATTGTACATTTACAATATCAGATTACACAGAATTTCAATGTTTCTAGGTAATATTCGAATTCACGACACTGGTACAATGAGGGAACTCTGCAAAATTGAAGCTCATGACGCTGAAGTCCTTTGCCTAGAATATTCCGACAAAAACCTTAGCCTGATGACATCTGCCAGCAGAGATCGCCTTATACACATTTTTGACATGAAAGACGGCTATGAGTTCCTGCAAACGTTAGACGATCATTCATCGTCCATAACCGCAGTACGGTTTTTGAATCACGGAGGCAACACACAAATGGTATCCTGCGGCGCCGACAAAAGTTTAATATTCCGGTCACTGGGGGAGGTGAATGGTAAACCGCAATTTACCAGAGCACAGAATGCCACTGGCAAAACGACTTTGTACGATATGGAGGTGGATACGGGCCAGAAACATGTTTTAACGGCATGTCAGGACCGGAATGTAAGGATATATAGTGTAAATACTGGAAAACATACAAAAAGTTTTAAAGGCAGCACTGGTGATGATGGTACTTTAATCAAGGTCTGTTCCTTATTATTAATTAATTGAATTATTATTATTAATTTATTGAAATATATTTTAGGTTGTGTTAGATAGGTCAGGAATATATCTTGCTACCTCTTGCACTGATAAATCTCTATCGGTATATGATTATTACTCTGGAGAATGTATGGCGACCATGTGTGGGCATTCGGAATTAGCTACCGGGTTAAGGTTTACAAACGACTGTAGAAGACTGATATCGGCCAGCGGTGATGGATGCATTTTCGTTTGGCGTGTACCACATGATATGGTCGTTACAATGCACGCTAGATTGAGTCAGCAGGCTATGCGGCAAGGGAAACAACTAGAAACAGAGGTGTTCAGCGATCCCAGCACATTCGATTTCTATGATGGTAACTCCCCTGCTGTTGACGCCAATTACAGGTAAGAAATTTTTATTTAGAGTAACACACGGTTAAACAAAGGAATAGTTGTTTCTAAATTTCAAACTGAATGTAATTCTCACAGGTTTAGCATTGGTCAGCTGCCACAATGGGCGAAGAAGCAATTTACAGAAGATACTAGTCAACCTCCTAGCCTTAATAAAGGTGTAGCAGCTCCTAAGGGACGATGGGCACAAAGGGCAGAAAATGCCATGGGAGTTAAATCATTCTATTCTAGGGATCCGTATCCATTCCCATCTCTTGGTAAGTGTTCGTTGCTAATGGACCTATTTCACAAAAGAAAATTTCTTAAAATGTGTCATGGTAGTAAACTTTATACGGGCACAATTGAAACTGGTCAGTGTTAAAGCACAGGACTGTGCTCACTGAACTTGATATTTTGTCTATATATTTAGCAATGGTATCGAGATTCGAACGGTAGTTGAAACTATGCAGGGTCCGAGACTGGCAATGTAATCAGCCTGCATGAACCATCTACGACTGCACTAGTTTAAAGATAATAAAACGGACAGGCCTACTAGCATAAAAGAAACTCGTAAATCGTTTCTTAGCAGTCAACGTGGACTTACGAGATGTGCTGTTAATATGCCAGTGCAATGCATAAATACCTATTATAATATCAAGCGTAGGTGTTTAGTTAGTCACTGTTCATATTTATAAAAGTTACTACTGTATAAAAGGTAAAATATTTTAATTATTTACTAATTTACCATGGCTTTCTGGAGACCACTTGAAACAGAGGATAATATAATGATGCCCGAAAATCCCGAAATAGTTGAACCGGTTATTGTCGAAAAAGCCAAAATAAATGTAGAATTTAAAAACCAAGATTTACACGTACAAAGTCAACGTATTATTTTCAATATACATGAACGTTTGAAAAGCAAAAATCCTGAACAATGTAAGAAAGAAATAATACGACGTATTAACGAATTAACTAAAATATCAAAATCGACAATTTATCGCGTAATTCAAGAAGGCGATGTTATAGATCACAGTGCAAAGGGGAAACGGAAAAATACGAAATTAAAAAATATTGATGATGCTACCAGAGATGTAATACGGTGTACAATTTATAATATGTATGAAGAAAATATAGTTCCTACGTTAAAAATGATTTTAAAAAAATTAAGCGATTATCCTGATTATAATTATAGGTCTTTAGATACACTACGAAATGCCTTATTAGAATGCGGTTTTAAACATAAAAAACTTGATAGTCGTATGGTAATTATGGAATCGCGACATATAGTTACACTTGGGGTAGATTATTTGGAACAAATTAGAGAATATCGTAAACTAGACAGGCATATAGTGTATCTAAACGAGACGTGGTTTGAGGTAAAAGCTCACATCTCCATGTAGTTGAGTTGTTTCACTTGGTCTGCCATCTCTGGAACAGTCTCTCCCTTGCTTCTGCATCGCCTCACAACACAAGTATTTTGTAATGAAAATATATGGACAATAATAGCGTGCAATACAATGAATTTTAACATCTGTCCCGCATATAATTTTACAATTCACCTCATGAATTTCTTGTAAAGGTAAAAGGGAACATCGGTTACGTTTTCCTTGATTAAAGTACTCATTTAATTTCATCACCATGTCTTTGGCTACTGCATTTAGTCTTTTATGCACTGCTCCCTGCTGAATTTACAGTGAACTGACAGAATACTGAACGTTGATTATGGCTACGACTAACGTTTGTAATATTCATTTGTAAAACGCATTGTTATGCTCAGAACTTCTATCGTAGCCTCAGTAGACGTGACTTTCTGTTATTCACATCCTATGCGATTTGTATTTGCAAAGATAGAAAAATCGCATGTCATTGATAAGTACATAAATTGATGACGTGAACCAAAACATTCGTGATTTCAACTTTATCTATCGGGAGGATCCCTGGGAGTGCCAAGACTGCTTCGTACATCACAGTTCTTTAAGCACTCCTAATGGTTTCATTTAGCTCTGCCTTTACTCCAGTTTCCTGTAACCACTATGGCAAGGTCGTCGGCATACTCTGTCATTATGACACTGCCCGACAGAGACAGCAATAAAGTAGGTTTGACATTAAATATAATGAAAGCACTGACATTATTTAGTGTATTTTAAGTATTCTAATTTGAATGTTGGTCAACATATCTAATGATTCACTGATACCTGTCTAATTCCCTTCTTGACGCTTTTTACTGAAATTTCTTTCATGAAATAGGTCAATTAACGGACAGTAATAACAGTAATTCATGTGTCAATTATTGGAAGAGATTCATTTGTACCCCATAAAAATAAATATTAAATATGTATTTCTTAGAGAGGCGGATCGACTCGGATGGGGGCTCAAAAGACAGTTCTTTAGACAGCGGAACAGAGGTGAGACACTACTCTGAAAGTCGCCAGGAAACCTTGACAGTATCAAAGGTTACGACAAGAGTGGAAAGTAGGAGAGGTATAATGACTGATGACAGCGCCATAGGGGATGCCGAGTCTACGGCGCATGATGGTGACATCGATTCTGATAATGAATATAGGCATCAACCTATATATTATCCATCTCAGACGGGAACTGCAAGGTAATTTTATTATCAATATTATTAATTTAGTATTAACAGAACCATTTTATTGTTTCATGTGTCACTTTAATAATGTCGAATAATTAAAGTACCAATTTCAGTGGTAGTGAATTTACCGTCACGAACATAGATGCAGACGAGCTGAGAAAATCCCAGCGAAAAAAGAAGGCACCTCAAATATTGATACAACCCGCAACTTATGGCAGCAACGAATCTGATGATGATGAAGACGATGTAATTAAACCAGATATATTCCTGGCGCTAGTTATTTACTTTTTATTCTTTTAGGCTTCGACTCCGAGTGGTGAAAACACGGACAGGAACCCAATGTCATTATTCTCTTTGAGTTCAGAATCTTTAGACCAACTGGTGAGCAGAGAGCGGTATCTGCAATCGACGTTTGAAAGTATGTCTGGCTTGGAAAATGACATTCACACACCTAGTAAGCAGAACATTTTAATCAAATTTTTAGGTTATGTTTATAGGGTTTAATTAACATTCCACTTTTTAGCAAATAAGTCCTCGATATCATCGAAATTTTTAACAAGGACTGGCGAGAGGAATTTAGAGGCTATAAATGCGGTGAAGCAAACCAAAAGTGATCCCGATGCCATGAAAAAGAGACAGGAATTAAACAAGAGGATAGCAGAGACCAAGAAAAAATTAGAAAGTGTAAGTATTTTGCCACCCGTTTATCTCATTAAAATGACTTTTATGTTTTATTGTCCAGGTTGGTCATTCGTCTCCCTTGAAATACAGCCAGTCGATACACGATCTCTCCCACATTCCGGAGCGGGACAGGTGGTCGAAAAAACAAGGTAATAATCCAAATGATACCGCTTTTGATTTCCAGGATAACAGTTGCTTATGTGCCCCTAAAGCTAACCAATCTCATCTTAACATAAGCAGTTTTCCTTATACTACTAATGTTACTAACAGCACTGATTTTTATCAAAATATACCTCAGAGCAACTCGGTACCGACTGATTTGCAATTATGCGGCTGTTACATGAAAGACATTGCCAAAACCACCTCACAGCTTTCTCATATGTTGAATTTGACTCATAGCTACACCACCACAAATTCTAATGTAGATGTAACCACTAAAGATAGCCTTGCAGGTGCCAAAATCTGCGACCTCACTAAAAGTCCGGAGAGAAATTTGAACGATTTAATACGGCCGAGGAAACTCAAGTTAGATAAGACATTGACTAAGTATAAGTTGCACAAAAGCCTTCCTGTAAGTCCCGTAAGTGAGGAACGTCAATTTTCAGATTTTGTAGAGCAGAGGCAAGACTCGGATGCCGGACGTAAATCTTTCAGTTACTTTATTGATTTTGACAGAACAAGCTCCACAGATGAAGGTTTCAAGCAAATTTGCAGCGACATCGAGAAGTTTAGTGAAGACTTTAATAAGAAGTATGAACAGCTGGAACAAAATTTTGACTGTCAAATAGAAGGTGCAAAAAAAAAGCCAAACGATGAGGATGATGGAAACTTCAGTTCGGATTCCTTAGAAGATTACAGCTTCCTTTCAGTAGGCGATAAAAAAGGCAAGAGGACAGTTGCGCCGAGACGTTGCGTTTCGAATAACGAAATATATAAGTACCAAGAGGAATTTTTTGAAGAGATACCAAAGAGCGAAAGTTTTTATCTGAACCAAAATATTAAAAATTCCCAAGACAGCATTTTGTCAGATGAAAATTTACTTGATTATGACTTATATACTGGAAAAACGAAAAGCTACTGCAACAGCATGGAGAGTGTATTATCTAATGAATCTGACTGTAAATCGGCACCACTAGAAATACTCTTTGAGTCGCACCGAACTAGCCAGAGCTATATGCCTCATTCTCAAAGTTTGCCTAAGAATATGTCCAATCAGTTTGAAGTAGAATTAAGCAGTAGTCTACCTAAAAATTATCCTGAATTTAGTTACGATAGTTCTGTTTATAATTGCGACTACTCGTCGCATGTTAAATGCGAAGTTCGAAGATCCCAAAGCATGTACGATGCACCGAAAGTTATCAAAGCAAGCGTAAAGACTTGCCAAACTCAAACAGATTTTGCCACGCCGCAGGAAATAGTTACCAAAAAGGCTCAACGAGGCAGCGAAGAATTTCAGAAAAAGCTGCTCAAGTTTGAGGAGAAGAAACCAGTGTCATTCTTCATAGAAACACCCCCTGTTAAGCCAAAGAGCTCTAAATGTAAAGAAAACGTGCCGCTTAAACAAAAGAATGACTCTGAAATGTACATTCCAACTTTGGCTAGCAAGAACAAACAATACAAAGCAAAATTTTGCAATGTGCTCAACAACAAACCCGAGTTTAATATTGAAATATTTGAAACAGGTGCAAAAGATCAAAGAAATGGTAATAACTCTTTTACCTTGTCAACAGTCAACTTTGAAAAAAATACAAACAAGAATCAGGTGCAGGAAACGTCAAGCCTTGACAGACATTTATTTACTAAGAGTTTGTTAACCAGCGAAAAGGTTTGTCATAAACCGCCAAAGGCGGTACGTAGGCACAGTTCTAAAATGAGGAAAACAAAAACTAGCTACGAATATATCAAAAAAGAGGATTTCTACAGTAACTCCAGTAAATGTAATAAAAGTAAAGATGCTTTAAATAATCGCACCAATCAGGATATTGTTACTGGAGAAAATACAATCGAATTAAATTATAAAGAAAAGTATATAGAGAAAGATTTGGAAACGAGCAATCATAAAGGCCAAAACATATTAAACGAGCTATACGATAGTCTAGATAAGAAAATGTTAAATTCCAAAATGGAATACGACTCTTTGGAAGTGAACTTAAACACTCAGGATGCTGACCAGAAATTGTATGACAGTTTGGAGGTCAATGTTTGGTCTAAAAATAGCTGTGTTTCTAAAAACACCGCGCTTCAACTAGAAAATGTCCTGAAGAAGCCGAATTCACCTTGCAAAAAAGACAAAATTGCCTTCGCTTTGGAAAACATCAAGATTTTAAATGAAATTCAAAAGAAAATACACAAGATTAACAACTTAGTCGATGTTTTTAAAAAAAACATGTCAACGGGAAAAGTTCGGGCCCTATCCAGCATGTACGAGTCCATGACGAGTTCGCAGAGTTATTACAATGACTTAACCAAGCTGCAAGCTACTCCGATTAAATTTAGGAGAAGGAATTTAAGCTTGCCTAGTTTTGTGGAGAGGAGGCTGAATTTTGACACTAAAGTTGAAAATAAAAATGCCAATGATGGTAAAAACATCATGGAAACGGCTAAGAAAGAAGAGAGCGCCTCCCAGTCCGAAGGTGAATAGAAAATATATATGTCAGCATGCCGTGCCTTGTGAAAAGCTCGAGAAATGGCTGTAAAAAGGCTGCTGTAAGAAAAATCTTATCCTGTCCAAGTGTTGCATGTCTTTTTGTTTTACCCCCACATACTTATCTGCATGGTTTTTCAATATTAAGCTACACGATAGATTTATTTATATCTCGTGAGTTGTATTTCACTTAAGATTTCAGATTTTAAGATTCACTTTTTTTTTATGATTTCGGCCCTCATAAATGTACAAGAATATTTTTTTGACAGATCGATGACGTTCCCATTGTATATACTGTAAAAATATGTGTTTTGTGTAGCTTGGTAGGATTTTTTTATTATTCTTTCTGCATGTTTTTTCCAGTCTATTTGGATGAAAGTTCCCCAGATAGCAGTTTACGTAGATCGTGCAGCTTAAGCGACTTAAGTATGCAAATGCCTGTTGTCCCAAAAAGAAAAATTGACCAAGGTAAGTTAGCTTTGTTTATTGCATGTCGGGGATTATGTGCATGGGTATTTCGGAATTGTACATTTCACTAAAATTTCATCATCACTCTTAGATTAACAACATGTTAAAATACTTTATCTATAGATTTATATGTGCTCTTATCTTTTCTATTGTACTTATTCTTCTTAATGTTACATATTACCATATACATATTAGAACCAATACCGCTAGCTTCCTATATCTTCTTTGCAGTAAAATTAGGCCAAGACTTAGCGTACCGTGAACCTTCTACTCATGCGCCAAACTTTTGGCGACCTATTTCATGGTTGGTGTATGCATATTATCAAATTACAGATGTACAAGATTACTCTGACATACATCATTAAGGGCCGGTTTTATAATATCGGATTAAACTGCAGAGTACAGGTTAAACTACGGATTCGAAAAAAAGTCTGTTTTATAATGTCAGTAATCTTTAGTTTACAGATTAATTATGTCACAGTAAGGTTAAACTTCAAATGGTGGATGAGGATCGTTTAAACCGTGGATTATCAAATGTCAGAATATTCATAACCTCAGAATTAATAAAATTCGGTGTATATTTGATGGATGTATTCGAAATACGTGATTATTTACAATCTGATGATGACAAAAATTAATAATACGCTCAAATAGTTCTGGGAATTTTAGAATCAGACCTATAGTTACATGAAAGAATGTAATGAGAAAACTTTGAGTTAATTTAGATTATCTAAGCAGTCAGTTATTATTTCATTCGAAACAATTGAAAATTTAATCTAACGTTATAAAACTGGGCCTAAAAGTTCATTAGCACAAATTGCAAGTTTCATAGGCTTGTAATGTGCCTCTAAAGATGTGGACTTTCCAGTACAGTATTCATTTATAGTTACAAATAGTTTATTCTATATAGTGGAGTAAATATAGATTTGTGGAGAAAATTTTACATGGATCAACGTGACATAGAAAAATAAGTTTGTTTTGGTGAAATTAACAATACCCTGAGTTTTCTACTTCGAGTAGGTGGGGAACTCTTTTCTCGGAAAGGGGGTAAATTGGTCATTTTTAAGGGTGGTTTTTCAGTTTTAATTTATTTTGGACCCTTTAAAATGCCAATTAAGAAACGGAGAATGGTGCCCTTTTATTGTCGATGGTCAAGGAACCTTCAGTTCAAATTTCGTGAAAATCAGTTCACTGCCTCCCATGATATGTATATAAATATACTGAAAAAACGTCAAAAATTGAATTACGGCTAACTTGGCCAAAATTAAACCGAATTTGGTGAAAGTAATCTATATAACTAAGAAATAGCCTGTTAAATTTTAGCAAAAAATATTCAACAGTTTGGCCGCAATTCCATTTTCAGTCCAAATTCCACAAAATAATTACCGTTCTTTCGGTATTATATGTATGCGCATGCAAATATATGCGTAATTATTCATTATAAAAATTTCAATATTAGTAATAGAAAGTGTTTGTGAACAGTGTTAAAGCCCAAATGTCCTTTTGTTTAGAGAGTAAATATTAACAGAGCCGACCCTGTGTGGTGGTGTGAGCTGCGAGCCATGCGGGTCGGGGAGCAGAACGAAATATACTGTTCAAGATCTAAGACGTATTGTTTGTCGATGTATTATAATTGTATAGTAGTTTCAAAAATTAAACAAAATATTAAAACCAGATACAGTCCACATCATTTATAACAAATAAGGTTAAACAAACAGGTTTTAAATATTTAGATTTAAAAAAACTCTCGAAGGTAAGATATAATTTTTTTTTCTAGAAAATTCACTTGATTTTTATTAAAGTTTTTACATATATTGATTATTATTTTATTCATGTTTCCTTTTTCTAGTAGTTGTACTAGATGTGCTACTACAAGAAGTGTCTACTTCCGAATCGGTAACTGGAGTTTAGAATATTTCTACACCCCCGTCATCGCTAAAATCGTATACATCTAAGATATTCTCTGATCCTTGAACATCTACAATAAAAGGGTACCATTTTCGTTTCTTCCCCCCCTTTACTCGCACCCTTGCTAGACAACGAGGTTAGTCTGAAGCCCAGTAGTGCCTACCCGGGTAATGCCAACCAGGCCTAGACCAGGCTACCTCCAAGCAGCACCTCCCAAGCTCGAGCCCCACGTTGGGCGCCACTGCTACGATTTACACGTACATAAACAAATAAATACGTTGGATATTAATGGTTATAAGATATTACATAACGAAATCACTTGGGCTACTGTAGCGTAGTAGATATCGTAGGGCACAACTTAACCCGGATAAGTGATGTACGTGCCTACGATAAAATTTCACTAGCTCAGACTATCTCAGGGTGTTAAGTCCAAGTTTACATAAACTATGACAAATTATTAGTTTACTTACTTAACAAATCAGTGAGGATTCCATACGTAGTGGTCGCAGACGAAATAATGACACTTTCTTTAAAAATGAAATGCACTATATTACACAAATTACAGATATTGGTTCTCTAGCATGTAACCTGGCGATGTTCAAAAGGTGTGGCAAATTTCTCGATTAATAAGTTACAACATTAATAAAATGCCTCGTGTAGCTACACATCGGTTTACAATGTGAGGATAAATGGTCATAAATTCTGCCACAATGGGTCTGATTAGAGAACCTCCTTAAATAAATATAAATGCATAAAATGTTTAAATATGTACAAGTTAAAATACAAAAGTATGAATCGAATATAACTGCACAGAACCACTGAAGGTGGTCCCCGGTAAATAAAAAGCAACACACTTATCTAGAGTGGTACGATACCAACTTCGACTTTGAAGAACTGTAGCCTTACGGAGGTGTCTTCAGGACGAAAGAAATTGACCCAAGAATGGGGTTGATTATAGCCTCTCCAGCCCTGGAACGTTCTACTGTGTGTGGATGACCCGTCCTTGGAACTTCACTGATGTGTGTAGAAGCCCCGTCCGTGGAACCCTAAAGATATCACGATTTAATTTGCAAAGTCGGAAATGCACGTGAAGCGTGCCTAATGTGGGCAATTCAAATCTGACATAACCTACAAAAGAAATATAATTTACCTCACTGATGAGGGAATAATCCACCAATGTTCCTAGAAAGCCACAGTTGGATGAATGGGGTCGAGTCTGCCTTTCAAGTCGACACGATACTTCCAAAGGAAAGCCTGCAAATTTGCGAAACACGTAGCGGTTGTTATTATGCGGCCCACATAATAGCAACCGCTACGTCCGTAGCACAGTTTCGCTACTGTCCACGAGAGGTGCGAGATACTTCCAGTTGGTGAGGAAGGCAATCATTTTTAATGGCGGTATATAGTTGACAATCCTACAACCTCGGCTTATCCAATGCATCCTGGTAGATTTTGAGATTATCAACACAGGAAAATTTTCCCAATCTGTTGTTGTTCTGTTTAGCAGAATATTTTGTTGTTGTGAGTAAATTTTAACTGCGGAAGTAGGATATTTAGTATACAAGGTAAGCTAACCTCTTCACGCCATCTTACCCGTTCTCTACCCACGTGTTTCGCAAATTTGCAGGCTTTCCTTTGGAAGTATCGTGCCGACTTGAAAGGCGGACTCGACCCCATTCATCCAACTGTGGCTTTCTAGGAACATTGGTGGATTATTCCCTCATCAGTGAAGTAAATTATATTTCTTTTGTAGGTTATGTCAGATTTGAATTGCCCACATTAGGCACGCTTCATGTGCATTTCCGACTTTGCAAATTAAATCGTGATATCTTTAGAGTTCCACGGACGGGGCTTCTACACACATCAGTGAAGTTCCATGGACGGGCCATCCACACACAGTAGAAAGTTCCAGGGCTGGAGAGGCTATAATCAACCCCATCCTTGGGTCAATTTCTTTCGTCCCGAAGACACCTCCGTAGGGCTACAGTTCTTCAAAGTCGAAGTCGGTATCCTACCACCCTAGATCAGTGTGTTGTTTTTTATTTGCCAGGGACCACCTTCAGTGGTTCTGTGTGGTGATATTCGATTTCGATTCATACTTTTGTATTTTAACTTGTACATATTTAAAGATTTTATGCATTTATATTTATTTAAGGAGGTTCTCTAAATCAGACCCATTGTGGCAGAATTTATGACCATTTATCCTCACATTGTAAACCGATGTGTAGCTACACGAGGCATTTTATTAATGTTGAAACTTATTAATCGAGAAATTTGCCACACCTTTTGAACATCGCCAGGTTACATGCGAGAGAACCAATATTTGTAAATTGTGTAATATAGTGCATTTCATTTTTAAAGAAAGTGTCATTATTTCGTCTGCGACCACTACATATGGAACCCTCAGTGATTTGTTAAGTAAGTAAACTAATAATTTGTCATAGTTTATGTAAACTTGGGCTTAACGCCCTGAGATAGTCTGAGCTAGTGAAATTTTATCGTAGTTACGTACATCACTTATCCAGGTTAAGTTGTGCCCTACGATATCTGCTATGCTATAGTAGCCCAAGTGATTTCGTTATGTAATATCTTATAACCATTAATATCCAACGTATTTATTTGTTTATGTACGTGTAAATCGTAGCAAACTAGCATTTTAAAGAGTCCAAAATAAAATAAAACTGAAAAACCACCCTTAGAAATGACCAATTTACCCCTTTTTCGCGAAAAAAAAGGGTTTCCCCACCTACTCGAAGCGGATAACTCAGGGTATTCTTAGTTCACCAAAACAAGCTTATTTTTCTATGTCGCGTTGCTCCATATAAAATTTTCTCTATCGCCTTATTTTGGGCTGTTTTTACTCCACTAATAATGAACATTCTAAAATTGTTTTTATTAATTTTATACTTGACGAAAATGATAATATGCATCCTGATTTAACCATCTGTCAGAAATCAGTACATGCACATAAGTTATCAAATGCGCTAGAGTCTTGGCATAACAACATATTATAAACTAGCAGTATTGGTGTAATAAGTATATGTATATTACATGATACAATATAACCTCAAAATTTGAAACGAGAAGTTATAAGTATTCCGCAATGCTAGAACTTCATATCGAAGTAATAAAATAAAGAGGATTTTACAATCATATCAAGACTGGTGTCATAGTAATACACTTATCTTAAATATTGGCAAAACTCAATGTGTATACTTCTCGCAACGAAGATCACCTTCAGAAGATCTCATCAAAGTAATACCTACCGAAAACTTCTCAGCAGCTATCAAGTTCCTGGGAACTATGATTGACAATAGTCTTTGTTGGGAAGAACAAATTAAACATGTTTGCAAAAGAATTAATTATGCATATTTCGCATTAAGACAGTTGAAGGGTATCTTTAATATAAAATCACTATTAAATGTTTATTATGCACTTGCATATTCATATTTATCATACAACATTGTGGTTTGGGGTGCTGCCTCAAATATAAATCGCGTATTTATCCTACAGAAAAGGCTTATCAGATTATTATTTGACATTGCACCAAGGGACTCTTGTAAACCTTATTTCAAAAGTAATAAAATCTTAACCATACACAGCATATATATATTAAACACCATTAAACTTGCCAAGAAAAATTTAAACATATTCGTAACAAATTCAGACAATCATTCATACAGTACTAGACAAGGACATCTATTAAAAGTAAAAAATCATAACACGACTATATAAGAAATCTCCATATCATGCAGGTATCAAAATGTATAATAAGCTACCTCCTGAAATTAAATCTATAAATTCACTAAACAAATTTACTACTTGTCTGAAAAATTTCCTTGTTACAAACAGTTTCTACTCGGTTGAGGAGTATCTGAACTATGAGCCACAGTGATACTGAAACATTCATGTACATAATCTGTAATTATTTCAATGTTGTATATTTACCTGTTTGTGATTATTTGTTTATTTTATGCATCAAGTGTATTACGATTATTATTTGTAAATTTTTGAACTATTTGAAATTATTTTTATTACTGTTGTGACGTTCATATATATACTCTGTATATCTAACATGATAAATATACTATACTATTCTATTCTATTCTATCAAATATCACAGTAAGGAACATTAAAGACATAAAAAAAACCAAAGGAAATATCCACTATACGCTACTGAATTGACAGAGAACTAACAACTGAACGTTGATTGCGGCTACAACTAGCAGTTGGCAACGCACATTGTTGAGCTTGGAAATTCTGCTACAAAGCAGACGTGACTTTCTGTTATTTAGATCCTGTGTGCTTTGTATTTACAAAGATAGAAAAAATCTCATACTGTTGATAAGTAGGTACATAAATTAATATTCTGAATGAACATTCTTGATTTGAATTATATTTTATGCATACATTTTAATGAAAAATAAACTACAGATAATAGTTACATATATGATTACCTCTGACGCAAAAATTGCGACCGAGCCAATGCCTTCTGTGAATATCACACCACTAGCGTTGAGCAATTACTTGTACAAAATTTAGACCCAAATCATATTGACTGTACTCATCCGGATTCATTTGGTAACTGTATTTTTGTTGAGGAATTAATAGTTGATGAACTTTACCTGGCTATGTCGCAACTTAAAAATAAATCTGCTTGTAGTGGTCTCGATGATCTAGGTACCGGTTTTTGCACTACAATTTATCTGGGACATGGTTCAATTTCCCTTATGTTACCTTTTTAATATGTCCCTGAGAACAGGAATTTTCCCATCTTATTTGAAAGCTGACAAGGTCACGCTAGTCCATAAAGAAGGAGATCCTGAACTAATTGAAAACTATAGATCTGTTATTGGACTATTGAGTTTTTCTGAAATGCTTGAAAAAATTATTGTCAACTGAATTGAATCATTTCTAACTAAACACAAACTGCTGTCAGTAAACCAACTTGTACTGTCGTGAGCAGAGAAAAATAGGACAACTTTTTTTTCTAATGTAAATCTCTCTATTTGAATATGTAATGAGTAGTCGAAATAAAACAAATATCACTTTTAATTTATTTTTTATTTTAATGCTGTAGTTATTGCTATAGTAAATGATGGATGGTTAATGAGACAAATTGCACTGCGTTATAACATTAACAAAAATTTGGTGTGTAACATTTTAAGAAAGTGGAGAATAAACGGTACGATTAGTAGAAATCCTGGATCAAAGGACAAAGGATATCCTACTTTGCACCATTTCTATTTATAACTTCTATAAGTCTGTTTGGCATAGAATTAAATAACCTTATACAATAATCATTAGTAATAATATTTTCCCATGCATTATTTACTATTTCCAGTAATTCTTCGGCATTCTGTGGTCTCACATTTCGTTTTTGGATACTTCTTATGAGTAGTCCCCATACTTCTTCCACAGGGTTAAGATGTGGACTATGACTGGGCCAGTTAAGAACATTGATGTTGTTATCTTGAAACCAGTTAGTTACGGTATGAGCAGTATGAATGGAACAATTGTCTTGTTGAAATATGAACTATTAGGAAATAATTGTGACACAAAACGAAGCATAATATTGTCTAAAATCCTAATATACGTCTCACTATTGAATCGTTCCTCATTATGCCACAAAACACCAGGACCACGTGCCGATATCCAAGCCCACACATTGACGGAAAATCTACCACTTTTATCATTGTTAGATATATATTTAAAATCGAATCTAGTATTCGGAGGGCGGTAAACACGAATACGACTGCTGTGTCTTGACTGGAAAGTTTTTTCGTCTATAAAGATTACATTGTTCCAAAAATTTACATCATGTACTAAAAATTTAAGCGCAAATCCTACTCGAGCTTCTTTATGTTCAGCTGTAAGTAAGTATTTTTGTGCTGCTGCATGACAGTGTAGCTCCGATTCTCTTACTCGCCGACGACCAGTACTACTCGATCCAGGAAAATCCGTTTCTTCAGCAGCCTGAATAACTAAATAAAGTGGATTTTCTACTAAAGCATTTACTAATTGCAAATCTTGTTGTTGAGTTGATATTCTGCGTCGCCCTGATCCAGGATTTCTACTAATCATACCGTTTATTCTCCACTTTCTTAAAATGTTACACATCGAATTTTTGTCAATATTATAATGCAGTGCAATTTATCTCATTGACCATCCATCTTCTGCTTTAGCAATAACTCCAGATTTAACTAAATCGCTTATATGAGGCATATTAGTTTTTGCACACTTGCAATAAATTATGACAAGTAATTGACAATGTCACAAAAATTAAAGTTAGATATACACAACTAGATTTTAGCAAAATGCCGTTATAAGACTTGTCGTATTTTTGTTTGCTCACACCGTACAAAAAAAGATAAATAAAAAATTCTGTCAACCCATTGAATTCCTGTAGGTCCATCTTTAAAAAGCATCATATCTTACGTCTTCCCTGTGTAGTCATTTATGTAGCATTCATTTTCGTTAAAACAAATCGAAGAAAGTTCCCAGAAAATAATTCAGTGCATGCTCATGATACCAGGTCTAATACTAATATTCACATTTCAAACTTCAACTTGTCAATGTATAAAAAGAATCCTTATTGTTTCTGTAGTCATATTTTTAATCATTTGCCCAAATCCTTGCAGATTAATAATCCAGTAAGCAAATTCCAAAGCCAAATCAAGCACTACAGTCTAGAAAATTGTTTTTACTGTTTCCAAGAATACTAGAACTGTAATTAATTTGAACTAAATACCTTATTCATACATTTTAAATTGTATACATTGTCTTCAAATTTTTTCTATGATCACTATTTTTATTTTACTTCTGTATATATAATTACTAGTAATGGATTGACGTTGTCAATATCTTTTATAAGATCTTACGACAATAAACGTATTATTATTATATAATGTAGGATGTAGATGTGGATCCCCATTAATACAACAACTTATTATTTTATTCCAGTAGCGAGAGTACATTATCAAATAATGTATTAACAAAATGCATATATCTCCATAAAAGTTAATATCTGGGAATGTATGATTATTATCTAATTTATGATTTGCAAAAGGTGACTCACATTTTAGTTTATTTTAACTTATAAATTGCTGTTATCTTTAAAAGTTTATATCAGATTTGATCACTTATATTATGTTATTTTATAATTAATGTTCTTTATTTGGGTATTAAATGTTCCCGACGATGTATCAGAGTATGTATTAATAATGATTTTTCTATTCTGTGAAAATAATTGCAATCATACATTTTTTACGTATATGCTCAAATTTAAATATTTTTTGATACTGATTAAATTGACTTAATTGTGACTTGAAACGTACGCAAACTTTTGCAATTTTTTATTGTAGATCACATCTGTAAAATCTATGGATAGATTGCGAATTTTGTGACTTCTTTAACAAAAGCACATTTTTAATTAATTTAATGTTTATTTACATCTTTTTCGATGCTTTACATGCTGTAGGCATAGGTTGATTTGCAAAATTACAATTAGAAAGTATAGCATATACATCTAAGGTATAAAAGTAAACAAACAAATATAACAAATTTTAAATTCTATTATTTGAATGCTGTGTATATACGAGGATAGGGGTTATATGTTTTTATTGCCATAAAGTTAGGGCACTTTTCAAATGAATCCTTTTGTACATATTAACGGCAATTTAACTGTAAATATACAGCTGTCAATGTACAAAATATATATTGATTAATTCAATGCTATTTGAGGTTCTATTGTAATCTACATTTGTAAAATTCTCTTTATCTTGTATATACTTACATAATGCCGTTACACTAGGCTTATTATTTACATCATTTGAAACAGTTTCAGGCAAAAAGAACATAAACTCTCGAAATAATTCAAGGTACATAAAGAATAACTCCATTACTCGAAGTAGGTCTAGCGGTGTGTTAAACCAGTCGGATTCTGATCCTGAGACACAGGAAAAGAAGGTATCCAGGTTGATGCGACCTACCATTAGTTCGCATAATAAAATCAACAATAAGAATTTGCAGAGTAGGAAGAAGCATTCTTATTCCACAAGTAAGTTTATTTCATGTTAAGATAAGACAGAACATTAGACAATTATATTGTCTTGCTTTTTTTAAAGGTAATTTAAGCACCGTCGGTACAATAGACAACATATCAACTTCAGATGACGAGTTACCAACTGCCCCTCCTAGAAGTAGAAACTATGATGGCGGTCAACCCGTCATAACACCCAGGCGGCATTTGAACAACAAAGAAAAATCTAGAGGTAAATAATAGTAATTCGTTTTTATATTTTATATACTACCTAATTATATTTTATTTTTTACTCATGGCTTCATTGCGCTTGTTTTTTAGCTGCAAGGCATAGTATTCATTTTGATGACACTTTAACAAATGAAGATATTGACTCTAATGAAAGTTTGTCATCGATAGAAAGTAAGTCATTTTACAATGTTCCCTGCATGATATTCGACAATTGTTCTTCTAGATATTTTTACTCCTTCTTTCCTGTTGTATTGTGTTTAAATCCAACTCATATTTTATTAGTATCGTAGAGTTCTCAAGAATGCTGAAGTTGTTTTATTTTGCAAATTTTAAAGGTAGTAGGATCATCAAAAGTAATTGTTAGTTATTAGTATATAGATTTAGTGACTTAAACTGCAATGTTAGTAAAGCTTTAAAAATTTTATTCAAAATTTTAGTAGAGCTACTTTTTGATCCAATAAAAACACGAATGTCTCCCAGAGTGTCTACCAACGGGTAAAAAAAATGGGAATATTTAGTCTAACTGGGAAAGAAACTGGTAGAAAGACAGGAATTTCGGAAAGTTACCAGAAATTGCAAATCATATAGGCACAGATAAAGTAAACAGAAATGACAGAGGGGCAATGAGTAATTTGAGACAGACAGGGAAGATCCCTGTTTAAAGATGCACATAATTTCACTGTTGTCAAATTGGCTACTGACGCGCTGAAAACACGAAGTCCTTTAACAGTTGTTGTTGTTGTTGTGCCCTTCCTAATATTTGAACACTCATGGGAGCAACCCTGTAAATATACTAAACGATCGTTTGGTTGTATTCGTTCTCATATTACATTAATGTATTAGCACAGGCGGTAATAGCACAGACTGGTCCAGTTTTTATTTATTTGCGAAGTAATGGTTTTCTTACTAAGCCTTTGATGAAAACTTAATTGTTTTAATGTGTATCAGTATTTAGTTATTTGAAGTATTGTATGTAAAGACTAATAATGAACGAGAGAAAATGACCTACGGGTAGCGGTAATGTTTGCAATTTCAAAAGCTATAAAGAATGAAAAAATTAAATGTCAATAGAAGAAAATTTGATAACTGAATGTGAAGAAACTGAAAAAAATCGTTAGGTGTATATGTTTCATAATTTTTTCTAAAATGTAATTTGTTTAAAAAATTCACACGTTCCAGTCCTTGCAACTATCGGAGTACATTGAAAATGATTTAAGGAAATTTGGAAGTATAGAAAACTGCTACAAATCCATAGTAGTCGGGGAACCCACTGTGCATCCATAGTATTCAAAGAAACCCATTGCGCATTCATAGTACTGTCGTGAGCAGAAAAAAATAGGACAACTTTTTTTTCTAATGTAAATCTGTCTCTATTTGAATATGTAATGAGTAGCCGAAATAAAACAGATATCACTTTTAATTTATTTTAATGCTGTGTTATTGCTATAGTAAATGATGGATGGTCAATGAGACAAATTGCACTGCGTTATAACATTAACAAAAATTTGGTGTGTAACATATTAAGAAAGTGGAGAATAAACGGCACGATTAGTAGAAATCCTGGATCAAAGGACAAAACATATATATTCTTAACAAGAAACTAACTATTAATATTTCGTTATTGCACCATTTCTATTTATAACTTCTATAAGTCTGTTTGGCATAGAATTAAATAACCTTATACAGTAATCATTAGTAATAATATTTTTCCATGCATTATTTACTATTTCCAGTAATTTTTCCGCATTCCGCGGTCCCATATTTCGTTTTTGGGTACTTCTTACGAGTAGTCCCCATACTTCTTCTACAGGGTTAAGATCTGGATTATGACTGGGCCAGGTAAGAACATTGATGTTGTTATCTTGAAACCAGTTAGTTATGGTATGAGCAGTATGAACGGAACAATTGTCTTGTTGAAATATGAACTCATTATTAAAAAATAATTGTGACACAGAAGGGAGCATAATATTGTCTAAAATCCTAATATACGTTTCACTATTAAATCGTTCCTCAATATGCCACAAAACATTAGGACCACGTGCCGAAATCCAAGCCCACATATTGACGGAAAATCTACCACTTTTATCATTGTTAGATATATATTTCTCATCGAATCGAGTATTCGGAGGGCGGTAAACACGGATACGACCGCTGTGTGTTGACTGGAAAGTTTTTTCGTCTGTAAAGATTACATCATGCGCTAAAAATTCAAGTGCTACTGCATGACAGCGTAGTTCCGATTTTCTTACTCGCCGGTGACCAGTACCTACTACTCGATCCAGGAAAATTCCTTTCTTCGGCAGCCTGAATAACTGAGTAAAATGGATTTTCTACTAAAGCATTTACCAATTGCAAATCTTGTTGTTGAGTTGATATCCTTCGTTGCCCTGATCCAGGATTACTACTAATTGTACCGTTTATTCTCTACTTTCTTAAAATGTTACACACTGAATTTTTGTCAATATCATAACGCAGTGCAATTTGTCTCGTTGACCATGCATCTTCTGCTTTAGCAATAACTCCAGATTTAATTAAATCGCTTATATGAGGCGTATTAGTTTTTTGCACACTTGCAATAAATTATGACAACTAACTGACAATGTCACAAAAATTAAAGTTAGATGTACACAACTAGATTTTAACAAAATACCATTATAAGACTTGTCCTATTTTTTTTGCTCACGACCGTACCCGAGGAAATCCACTGCGCATTCAATCGTCGGACGTCTATTATTTTCAGTAACATTGATTTTGTGTTTATAAGAATTAAAAATATTATTGAAGATGATGTAAATATGAACGCCTGTAGCAAGAATGAACTTTTGCAGGTGTATTAGATAATCTAAAATTTCAGTGTCGCCAACTCAAAATGTCACAAAATCAATACAATTGCATAACTAAAATGTATATCGATATACAATTTGTAGAAATATCCTTGGCGGTACATGCTGGAACTCACAATATACTCTCCTCCTCTCTTACGTATTTTATGACCGATTTTCGAGAAGTTTTTTTATAATAGCTACAAAAGCATTCTTATATCTATTAATATTCTTGGTAGGTTAGGTTAGGTTGAATATTCTTGGTAGACGTAGAGGGCATAATGTTGAACTTGTAAATCAATACTTTGCTTAAAATATTCACGTGGAAGATAATATCACTGAATGTAATTTTGCGTCAATTATACGGACACATTTTTAAACTTTTGGGCAAAAATTCAGACATGGATTACGAGTGAACAATTATAATTCCCCTTTACTGGACATAAAAAGCCTTAAAAACACTGTAAAATACTTAAAAACACTTTAAGAAGCAGTGTGACACAAACTGACCCGATATGAATTCAATCGATCGATTTTTTCCCATGAAAACTATCAGAGTATCTGGAATCATCATACTTTAAAAAAGTCTTAAAAACACGGTAAGAAACAGTGGAACCCAAACTGACCCAATATGAATCCAAGCGCTCAGCAGGATCATTTGGATTCCATCCCTCTTTAATAGTAACAGCTACATCTCAAATATGAACGCTATATGTCTATCCGTTTGAGAGTTATAAGAATTTTTCATGTTTGTGATAACATATGTGGGACTTATGTCCATCTTCCATCCGCAGATTTATTCGAACTCCATCCCAGATCTGTATTAGAACCTACGTGCCAAATATGATCTCGATATCTCTATCCGTTCCGGAGTTATAAAGATTTTTATGAAAAATTTCATTAAAATTCCTTACTACACTTTTCAAAATATCACCCTGTCTGGTACTTCAGTTTGAGAGGTCTGCAGACGATATGTGTTCGATCTGTCAAAAAAGCGACTGCGAGGAGAGAGCATACGCGCCAGCAGTGTATTTGACTATGTAAATCGTTGAAATACTTGAATTGAATCTCGTCGCCGGTCACTAATAGAAAAAAAACGTTATGTAGTTTTTTACAGAGAATTTTTTCTCTACAACTTTTGTCTAAAACTTTTTTTTTTAATTTTTCCTTTTTGACATATCGCGGTTTCAACCCTTAAATATATTTTTTACAACCCCTACACATCAATTTCTACTTTTTGACTACAGACGCTTGAGGTCCATCTCAAAACGAATTTCTGGTCAAAAATTCAGCCATGGAGTACAAATGGACATTTAAAAGTTTCCTTTTTTGGACTATATTGATCCTAATTTCTGTAGTATCGGATAATCTTTCTTCAATGCATAATATACATTCAAAATAATTTTTTTCTCTTTGTAGCTCGATGGAGAATTTTTAGGGTTATGAACTTTTACCACTCGTTTTGAACAGCCGTGAACCGTTTCCATTTTTCATATTTAAAAATATCACGATATCGCACAATTAATATACATATATACTTATTTTCACTAAAGCACTTACAACATAAAATTTTAAGGCACTGTGATACAGCAAATATACGTAATTTATAAACAACGAATTAATACCGCCCAATTCATAAACAACACACTATACACAAAGACCATTGATTGTAAACTAAAATTATTAACTGCTACAATGCCAAAGGACAAATATTTGCAACTGCGCCATTATAATACTTGGAGAAATATCAAGTAACATGCTTTGCCAGATTTAAGGAAAATGAGTTAACATTTTTTTTTACTATGTAGAGGATCCATAATATTTTAATTTAAAACACGGTAGCTCATGCATAATTAACACAATCTGAAGGCTTCCATTTTTCGAAATATTATGGAATTTATGAAATTCGTAAATCCGCATGCCCCCTACTATTTAACTCTTTTCGACCAGACTATATAAATGTGATGAAAACTAGTAGTACACCCATGGCCATGGTATCTTATTTATTACTCTTTCCCTTTGTCAAATAGATGGTGGGAACTAACTGTGCCATCAAGTGTTTGTAAATTGAGTTATGCAAATTATACTGGTCAAAACAAAAAGCTCATCTATATTATTTATCGATATCACAATTTTAACCTTGGACCAGTATCTAAGTCAAGTTTGACGTTTATTTGACTGCTTCGTCTTTTTTAACGGGGCATACTGTGCCAAGTTTATAGCGAAGATATAGAAAAGGTCTTTAAAACCGAAATTTTTCACTTATACAATAGTTTTTTAATAATAAACCATTGCATGGGAATAATCAAAAATCTATCTATACCTACACTATTCTTTCCTGTTTTCTGTGTCTTACATACTTATGGGATTCAAAAGCATCTGTATCACAGCCGAATCTATAAGGTGTTTTTATTTTTCCAGTCTCGAATCAGCTATGTGACGACCTAATTGAACAGCTCACCACCACCGCTGAAAAAGTAGTGAAACTATATGACCGTCTCTGTGAAAACGATGATGGTAATGAATCTCAAATCGAGAGGATAGATAAGGTGAAAATGTCCATGATCCGCACCCACAAAGTCCTCCATGACTGTATCTTTAAGGAATTAAAGCAGAATAATGGCAGTATCGATGTAAACCAAACAGATACTGTAAAGAAACTTAATGATCTAGTATCAAAGGGTCCAAGTGGCCCTAACTCCGTTATAAATATTATGGAACAATATTCCGATATATTATTGGATATGGTCCAACAAAAGATACATAATGCTAACATTTGATATCCGTTAAGCGTAAATTTCGAGTTAATATGTTAACCTGTGATCTTTTTTTTTAACTGTATTGTACATTTTATTTTACAAGTCACTTTTAGACATGTTAAATTATGTAATAATGTTTTGAATCCATGTCAGCATATGACTCTATTTTAAGCATCGTTTGTTTTGTTGTAAAAATATTAATTTTCTTAATGGTGAGGACTTTCTCCTCAGAAGAATGCATTCCAAGTAATATGGCTGTTAAAATAACTTTGTACTGAACAGATGAGAGCCAAAAAAAATAATGTGTTATATGGTGTCAGATCGTACGCCATATTTGTAGCGCCAAATTAGATTTTAGTAAACAAACGGAATTTATAAGGAATTTTTTTAAATGTTAAATATGGAATTGTTACGTTGTGCTTCCTCATAAAAAAAGCAAAACTAATTTTGTAAATTATTTTATCAGTAATATTTGCATATATTGTATAATTATGTTGTAATGATAAGGATTGTGAATTGTTTTTATGTATAGTTTATATTATTTAATGTCTAACGTTTAACTTTTTTTTAATAACGTTTTTAGTATATGAAATCTGTCAATTTTTTATGATAAGCTCATAGTGTACACTAATTAATATTTGTAACCATCAGACTGTATTAATTGTAATTTCATAATAAACCGTATTACAAAGTAGAATGATTTTCTTATTGATAGGATGAGACAATGAGGAAAAATAATAAACATGTCTTTTGTACTAATTTGTTACGGACCTCTAGCGTATGCGACCCACCATACGCTTTAGCGTTTTGTGGGCCGCATTATAACAACTGCTACACGTCCGGACTCGGTATCGTACCACCCTGAATAAGTGTTGTGTTATTTGTTTTCCTTACCGGGGACCACCGTCAGTGGTTGCGCTGGACATCAATTCATACTTGGCATTTTAACCTGTACATATTTAAATATTTTATGCATATATTTACATATATTTAAGGAGGTTCTTTAAATCAAATCTTTGTGGCAGAATTTATGACAATTCATGATCACATTGTAAACCGAAGTGTAGCTACACGAGGCATTTTATGAATGTGTTATAACTTATTAATTGAGAAATTTGCCACACCTTGTGAACATCGCCAGGTTATATGCTAGAGAACCAATTTTGTAAATTGCTTAATATAGTGCATTTCATTTTTAAAGAAAGTGTCATTATTTCGTCTGCGACCACTACATATGGAAAAACTCAGTGATTTGTTAAGTAAGTAAACTAATAATTTATCATAGTTTGTGTAAGCTTGGGCTTAACGCCCTGAGATAGTCTGAGCTAGAGAAATTTTATCGTAGGCACGTACATCACTTTCCGGGTCAAGTTTGCCTACGATATCTGCTACGCCACAGTGGCGCCCAGCTTAAATAGTGCAGTTATCTCAAGGGGATAGCAGTATCGCCCCTAATTAAGTTTTTTTTTGGTGATAATTTGAGTGTGGTTTGCATATGAAATAATAGCCAGATACATCGTAACGTTACGTGACACACATCAAAAGGGGGTTACTTTGCCTCAGCGTAATCGCTTCGCTTTTTTTGGTAGGGGGGTGACTTCGTTTTTTTGTCTTACTATTTCATGAGCGGATTAGTAAACAATAGTTGTTACGTATAAACCATTGGAAAGATTCCTAAGTGCAGCCAACAGTTTTTTGTTGTTGATACGTACCGACGCCCAGCGTCGTTTTGCTAATATACCCGATATTGTCATTTTTACACATTACTAAGTACTTACTAGTGTTAGTAAAGTTTTTCTGCGTCCATACAGGTACCGACGCCCAGCGTCGTTTTGCTAATTTCCTAAATTTTGTCGTTTTTATGCATTATTAAGTACTTATTAGTGTTTGTAAACTTTTTTTGCGTACCGACGTCTAGCGTCGTTTTGTTAATTCACCTGATTTTGTCATTCTTACTCATGACTAAGTACTTGTTAGTGTTGGTAAGTTTTTTTTGCGTCTATATACGTACCAACGCCCGGCTATCTCAGAGCATGAGACTCTTAATCTCAGGGTCGTGGGTTCGAGCCCCACGTTGGGCGCCACTGCTACGAGTTGAACATACATAAACAACTAAATACGTTGGATCTTAATGATTATCAGATATTACGTAACGAAATTACTTGGGCTACTGTGGCGTAGCAGATATCGTAGGCAAACTTGACCCGGAAAGTGATGTAGGTGCCTACGATAAAATTTCTCTAGCTCAGACTATCTCAGGGCGTTAAGCCCAAGCTTACACAAACTATGATAAATTATTAGTTTACTTACTTAACAAATCACTGAGTTTTTCCATATGTAGTGGTCGCAGACGAAATAATGACACTTTCTTTAAAAATGAAATGCACTATATTAAGCAATTTACAAAATTGGTTCTCTAGCATATAACCTGGCGATGTTCACAAGGTGTGGCAAATTTCTCAATTAATAAGTTATAACACATTCATAAAATGCCTCGTGTAGCTACACTTCGGTTTACAATGTGATCATGAATTGTCATAAATTCTGTCACAAAGGTTTGATTTAAAGAACCTCCTTAAATATATGTAAATATATGCATAAAATATTTAAATATGTACAGGTTAAAATGCCAAGTATGAATTGATGTCCAGCGGAACCACTGAAGGTGGTCCCCGGTAAGTAAAACAAATAACACAACACTTATTCAGGGTGGTACGATACCGAGTCCGGACGTGTAGCAGTTGTTATAATGCGGCCCACAAAACGCTAAAGCGTATGGTGGGTCGCATACGCTAGAGGTCCGTAACAAATTTTCTCTCATTCGAACCAATTTCCACTTTTCTGATGTGAGAAATTTTGCATATATCTTTCGTTTCATTTTTAGCAACTTTTTTTGTGACTCCTATGAGCAGGTAAAAATGGAAAGGTAAGTTTTTGTTTGAATTTCGTGCAGAGTTTCCACAGTGTGCATTAATTTCTAAACAAATGCCAAACAGACAGTATCGCTTGTTGTGTCAAATAGTGTAACCTGCTGATTGCCGGGTGAAAAAATAAAATGTGTTGTGTTATTAATACAATACAATTTATTCTTCTTATGTTACAGATTCACAATTAATGATATTTGAACATTGTGAGGTCGTCAGGTAATACAAAATAATGTCGTTTTAAGTTCAGTTAGCTGGTTGTATATTTTAACATGTGTATACTTATTATTTTGTTGGCCCACGAATAGTCTAGAGCAGGGTACGGCCACAACCTTTTTTTGTGCGATTATCATAATAGTGAATATCCTCACGTTTTCATAGTTTTGCTTTTTTTTATACATTATCAAAGATTATATTTAGAGAGATGGCTGAGTGGTGATACCTAATCTTTTAAAATGTTCTCTGCAATGAGCTGTTCTTGGCATATATTTACATACATTTATTTAACGTCGGCCTATTTCCGCTACTGAGGCCTTACACCGACGCCTGTAGACGAGCTACCCCCAACCAGGAATTTTGCCGAACCTCTTCCCTTAAGAAGAGTAGGGATCTTTTACTTGCCTAACATTTAATAGACAAGGGACCGACGGCTTTACATCCCCTCCGAAGGATGGTATATCCCCTATACAACCCTCACCTAAAGTTGTATAGCTTCCACGCATACACTGCTATACAAGCCGCTGGAAGATGTGTGAGGCGAGGACGCGGTCTTCGTTGGGACGGTCACCCATCCAACTAATAACTGCGCCTAACGTTGCTTTACATCGCATATCGAAATATGTACATAGTAAAGACGCACCTACGCTCGCCCCCTCCTGGCATATACTTAACCAGTATACCTAATAGATTTTTTTGTGTTCCGAAAACTTGAGTTGTATCATGTGCTTGTCCCCAGTAAATAATTCCATGAGACATTGTCGATTGCACTAGGCCAAAATATAGAAGCTTAAGGATTTCATTTGAGAGAGTATCCCTAATATTTTTAATAATAAAGCGATATGAACTAAGCTTCGACAGAACATTTTCGATGTGTATACTCTAGGTAAGCTTTTGGTTTATACAGGGTGGGGCAATAGTGTGTCGGACCTCGATATCTCGAGTTTTACAATAGCTAGAAAATTTTTAAAATATTGCAACTAGACAAAAAAGTCTATAACTGCAAATTAATTTCGAACACACAGGACGAGCCAAGACGAAATTACAGGTCCAAGTGCCTTTTTTTTAAATGGAATGCTATGTATATAGCAGTACATTTTTGTGAAGCCTCTTTCTAGGCTCTATTTATTCCTATATTAGCATTGAATATCTCCCAACCACTTGGATGTAATGAAAACTTATGTGAATACCAGTTACGAGACATCTTATTAATGTTTTTGAATCATTTTCATTTCCTAAAAATGTACAGGGTGGCCAAGAATTATTTTTCAATTAAGAACATTTTAAATTTAATTTTCTCAATTTCTTCAAATGGAACACCCTGTATATTTTTCGACGATGTGATGTAGAAATGAAAAACGAACATTTTTTGTAAGTACTTCCCTACGGCTAATTGCAACCATTTTCGTTTTATAAATAAATAAGCATTTACTTTTCAATTAAGAACTTATTAAATTGAGTTTTTTCAAATGAAACATCCTGTATATTTTTCGACGATGTGATGTAGAAATGAAAACTAACATTTTTTGTGCGTACTAGGGCCTAATCGCAACCAATTTCGTTTTATTAAGCAATAATTACAAAATTCAAAAATAAACTTAAAAAAAGAGGTTTCTTCAAATAATTCAGTAGAAAAAGTTATAGTAAATGTTCCACATGTTGTCAATTTTGATTGACACACATCTCTATGGGCTTTTGAAATGAGGTTCTCACTGTTTCTAAAACTGCCGGTGTGATAAATGTAAAGGCAGTTGTTATTCTTTCCTTCATAGTTTGTACTGTTGTTGGTGTGTCTCTATAAACAATTTCCTTCACGTATCCCCATAAAAAGATATCCATTTTTGTAAGATCTGGGGATCTAGCAGGCCATTTAGCGGGTCAATTTCTTCCAATCCATTGATGAGGGTAGGTATTATTTAACTAACTCTCTCTAACTGCATTTAAATAATGTGGTGGAGCACCATCTTGCTGAAACCACATCCTATTTTGAATTCTTTCAGGGAGATTTACCAATAATTGTGGCAGATAGTTTTTCAAAAAATGAAGATAAATAGCTCCTGTCAATGTGCCATCAAAGAAATGTGGCGCTATTACATGTTGTCCAATAATTCCTCCCCAAACGTTTATAGACCGTCTGTGTTGGTTATCAACTTGCATAAAAAAGTGAGGATTTTCCAAAACATAATAATGGAAATTGTGCCTATTAACAAATCCATTTTTTATGAAAACTTGCCTCATCACTGAATAAAACAGGATTGAAGAAGTTGACATCATGTTACATTTTACCTCTGGCCCAATTACAAAATTGCAGGCGCTTTTGAAAATCGTCATCAGATAATTCCTGGTGAATTTGAATATGATATGCATGCGACTTATTTGTTTTTAAGATTCAATCCACAGACCGTCTACTTATTCCTACTGGAATTTAGAATTGGTTGGGGAGGCGCTCAATAAAAATTATTGACATAGGCCTCATTGGGCCCCTTGTACATCCTCCCTGTAGTTAGACCCTCGCCTAGGCCACCAACCAACCTAATCTTGCGAAATAGGTGGTGATGCTGCCTAGGGGCATCTCCCTTATATCGTCCATTAAGGACCTGTTTATCAATACAGAGTTAATACTATCTAGAAGATAATATCCATTGTTTCGCTAAACACTTATCCTCTAGTTACGAGTTAACCTTGCGTTAATAAACCCGCCCTAAGAGAAAGTAATTACAGTCGAAGAAGTAAGTGAAGTCAAAGGGAAGATAAACATAGTCGCAAAAGAAGTAGAATGACTTAAATGGCAGCTGACGGTAAAAGGAGGTCATCAGGAGGTAGTGTCATCAGATCCTCGATTACAACCTCTATCCTTTAACAGTCAAACTTCATGGGCAACATATAGGTGTCTACTATTTGAGGCTGCTGCATGTGCCAACAACTAGAGTACCTAATGATAAAAAGGCTATGGCATTAGTTTTAACATAAAGCGGCCAAGCATCACAATTGCTTCAGACGATTTCAGTGGCACAGCAACAGGATATTATTAGAAGCTCCATTAGACTTGAGACATGTTCACCAACACCTCACCCAAGTATATCGGACCCAGTTGAAATCACATACACAAAAAGCTGGGGAGAGCTTACAAGAATTTGAAGTTGCTGTGGAGAGACTGCCACACTTGGCTTACCCAGATGCACTAAGGAAGTTCCAGAAGCAATTGGCAGTTGAGACATTCATTTATGGTGTAACGGACGAGGGGATTACGGGAATCTTTCGGTATAAACTAATAGGAAGGCTTTGATCCATGCACTTGGATAGAGGCCGCCTATGTGGATTCCCATGGCACAGAGTACGGTCGTGAGCAAAAAAAAGTAGGACGTCTTATAACAGTATTTTGCTAAAATCTAGTTGTGTAGGTACATCTAACTTTAATTTTTGTGACATTGTCAGTTAGTTGTCATAATTTATTGCAAGTGTGCAAAAAACTAATATGCCTCATATAAGCGATTTCGTTAAATCTGGAGTTATTGCTAAAGCAGAAGATGGATGGTCAATGAAACAAATTGCACTGCGTTATTATATTGACAAAAATTCGGTGTGTAACATTTTAAGAAACTGGAGAATAAACGGTACGATTAGTAAAAATCCTAGATAAGGGCAACGAAGGATATCAACTCAACAACAAGATTTGCAATTGGTAAATGCTTTAGTACAAAATCCATTTTACTCAGTTATTCAGGCTGCCGAAGAAACGAATTTTCCTGGATCGAGTAGTACTGGTCGCCAGCGAGTAAGAGAATCGGAGCTACGCTGTCATGCGGCAGCACAGAAATACTTACTTAAAGCTGAACATAAAGAAGCTCGAGTAGAATTTGCGCTTAAATTTTTAGCACGATGTAAGTTTTTGGAACAATGTAATCTTTACAGATGAAAAAACTTTTCAGTCAACACACAGCGATCGTATTCGTGTTTACCGCCCTCCAAGTACTCGATTCGATCAGAAATATATATCTAACAATGATAAAAGTGGTAGATTTTCTGTCAATATGTGGGCTTTGACATCGGCACATGGTCCTGGTGTTTTGTGGCATATTTAGGAACGATTTAATAGTGAAAGGTATATTAGGATTTTAGACAATATTTTGCTCCTTTCTGTGTCACAATTATTTTCTAATAATGAGTTCATATTTCAACAAGACAATTGTTCCATTCATACTGCTTATACCGTAACTAACTGGTTTCAAGATAACAACATCAATGTTCTTAACTGGCCCAGTCATAGTTCAGATCTTAACCCTGTGGAAGAAGTATGGAGACTACTCGGAAGAAGTATGGGGACTACTCGTAAGAAGTATCCAAAAACGAAATGTGAGACCACGGAATGCCGAAGAATTACTGGAAATAGTAAATAATGCATGGGAAAATATTATTACTAATGATTATTGCATAAGGTTGATTAATTCTATGCCAAACAGACTTATAGAAGTTATAAATAGAAATGTGCAATAACGAAATATATTAATATTATGTATATACTAACCATTAAATTAGTTTCTTGTTAAGTAGGATATCCTTTGATCCAGGATTTCTACTAATCGTACACTTTCTTAAAATGTTACATACCAAATTTTTGTTAATGTTATAACGCAGTGCAATTTGTCTCATTAATCATCCATCATTTACTATAGTGATAACTACAGCATAAAAATAAAAAATAAATTAAAAGTGATATCTGTTTTATTTCGGCTACTCATTACATATTTACATAGAGACAGATTTACATTAGAAAAAAAAGTTGTCCTATTTTTTTCTGCTCACGACAGTACGAGCTGTGTCTGTGTAAGAAGCCCAATCAGCGAAAACGAATTTGGACACCAAATTGAGGGTATACAACATGTTTAATCAATGATGATAATAAGCTTTATTCAATAAAAACCATACAAGGTATAAAACACGTCAAAACAAGAAAATGCAATCTGCAGTAATAAATATAAAACACCTTAACTAACAAATATTTTAGAAAATAAAAAAGTAGACACAATAACACATTAAAATTCATAGTCAGAAAAATATTCGTTCAATGTATAATAACATTTTTTTATTAAAATTTGTCTAAAATCTCTTTTAAAGGTAGTATTTTCAGTGTGTCCGGCAAGCGATTATATACTTTAATCACTGAGGTTGTTACACCTTTTTGAACTTGCGTGAGACTCTTGTTATACGGCACTAGGATATCTCAGTGGCGAGTTTCATGCAAATGCGTTTGTCTGTATTGTTCAGAAAATGTGTAGTTTTTTTTGTAGAACACTGTACACTCAAAGATGTAGAGATACATCAAGGTTAGTATGCTATAGTTTTTAAAATATGGTTTACAAGAGTCTGTTCTATTTAGACTAAATATGTTACGTATACACTTTTTTTGTAGAACTTGTATTCTCTTTACCTCCACAGAGTTTCCCCAAAAAATAATTCCATATTTTATAGATGATTGGAACACATATTTATGCTGATGTTGTCTCGTAAAGTGCAGAGTTGGTAACATAATGAGCTTAGCTTTGGGGCTAGTTCTTCAATATGTTTCTTCGAAGTTAATCTTGAGTCAAGATGTAAGCCAAGGAATTTTACTGTTTTTGCATCTTTGAGTACCATTTTATCAGTTTTTATATTGATTTCTTCTGCCGCTTCATATGATGAATGAAACTGCATTACCTCAGTTTTTCCAAATTCAAGGTGAGTAAATTCTGATCATACCAGATGTTTAATAAGATGATAGAATGTAATATTTTATTTTCTAGGTCCTCAGTAGTTTTTGCAGATAACATGGCAGAGGTATCATCAGCAAATGCTATCACTGCCTCTGGAATGACATCAGGTAAGTCATTTACATAGATTATGAACAGCAGCGGCCCCAACACTGAGCCCTGAGGTATTCCGCGATGCACAGATCTCCATTCAGAACTAAGATTTTGTCCATGTAAATTGACTGCTTCAACTTTTTGCAACCTATTTGTTAAATATGATTTTATAATATTATAAGCTACACCTCTTATACCAAGTCTTTCTAATTTGGCCATTAATCGACCATGATCTAATGCGTCGAAAGCTTTCGATAAATCTAGAAATATACCCTCAGTTTTGTTTCTTTCATTAATTGATTTTAAAATTTTATCTATTGCCTGAAAGACAGCTCGTTCTGTTGATCGTTCTTTTAAGTAAGCATTTTGATTTAATGAGAGTATATTATTTCGGTTGAAAAATGTTATTAGCCTTCTCGCTAATAGTTTCTCAAAAATTTTTGAGATGTTATTTAAAATTGAAATTGGTCTGTAGTTTTTTATTTCATTTTTTTCTCCTTTTTTAAATATTGGCCTTACAACAGATCTCTTCAGTCTTTCAGGAAATACTTGGTTATGTAACATTAAATTGGCTATGTGCATTAAAGGTGCAGCAATATATGTTTTTAGAGATTTTAAAATTTTTATAGGTATTTTGTCTTCTCCTACAGCATTACTATTTTTTTACTTATTATCTCTATGATTTTGGACTCACTTGTTTCCGACAAAAAGATAGAAACTGTTAATGTCTTGATGTCAAATGCATATTTGTTTTGTTTGTTTTGCATATATTTATATAATAGTCATTAATTCTGTTTAAGGCCTCTATACTAGTTTCTTGTTCGTTTTTAAGTTCATTTATATTAAAACTTTCACTTTTCTTATTTTTATTTGTTATAGTTTTTATGACCTTCCAAGTACTTTTGTTTTTGTTTGTAGATTTTTTAATTATATTTTCATTTTGCATGATTTTCGCATTTCTTATAACTTTTTTTAAAACATTTGTGTATTTGTAGTAATATTCTCTTGCAATAAATCCTTCTCTATATTGACTGTATAAGATTTTTTTATGTTCACATGAAATACTTATTTCTAAAGTTATCCAAGGTTTTCTATTGCATTTTGTATTAAGTGTTCTTTCTGGGAAGTATTTGTCCTGCAGGTATTGTAAGGTGTTTATTAAAATATTATATGCTTTATTGACATCATGACACTTGTAAATTTCATACCATTGATAATTTTTTACTTCGTTTATACAATTTCTTATATTTTGATCGGAAAAGAATCGTTTTTTATATTTAAACTCCGCATGTGTGTATTTTCCGGGATCACACTGTGCTATGATGATTTGGGCTAGGTGATCTGATAGAGAATTCGAAATATTTGTTGCATTCACTAAGTTAACTTTATTGTTTATTATTATATTATCAATGAGGGAACTTTGTCTGGTTGGATCAGTTATTGTGAAATTTAAGTTGAAATTATTAATTAAGTCCTTAAATTTGTTTGTGCTAGGATTTATATTTAAAATATTTATATTGAAATCTCCACAAATAAAGATGTTATATTTTGCTTACTTATTAAGGTATCTAATGTATTTTCCATTATGTTTAAAAAATTTTCTATATCACCTAATGGAGACCTGGAGTTCTTACACCAGAACCGCTGAGCAATCACAATCTAATTCTTGCCTTTTTTGTTTCAGAAAATGTAATTCCACAAAATTGTAATCATTTTTAACGAAAATGCAGGATCTGCCATGACTCATTTGAGATCTCGAATAACATGCTGCATTCGTATAACCTTCAATATGAATTGATTTGAATTCTTCAGTTTTGAGCCAGTGTTCTGTAAAAGTGAGAACGTCATATGGGACTCCATTTATTTACCTCTAAAAATGCTTCAACTTCTAATACTTTATTTCTTAGACTTAGAATATTTTGATGGAATATATTTATGTTTCTTTTCGTTGTGATTTTATTGAAAGAAGTTTACTCAATTAATGACAAAGACAGATTTTCCAAAACAGAAAAACCGACGAGGAGGTGTAAAGTCATGCGGAAGTGTCCAGGGCATATGAGCGAGATTATCGACAGTAGAATCCTGAGGAGGTAAATGCTGCAACAAAAGAAGAAATCCACTCGGATCAGACAAGATTGATTTTTATACTCTCGGACATACATAGAATGGTCGTGCAAGTACTGAGTAAATTAAATTCGTGACCAGACCAGAAACAGGAACCGCAATCGCTGAAACATAAACCAGGCATGACAATATTGAGGACAGTTCAGATGGAGGTTTCGAAAGACTGGACAAAAGAACAACTGGATGAGAGTGAAATTGGGCATATATTGAGGACAAAAGAAAAAGAAACTGTCCAAAATGGAAGGACATTCAGATAAAAGTGTCGGACTGAGGGCTTTACGGGACTCGCTCAAGGTTGTAGATGGGCTATTAAGGAGAGGGTGAGAGAGCCCAGATGGGAAGGGATTTTATGCGTCTGATGGTGATACTCAGGTGCTAGGTACCAAAGGTACTTCAGGAAAGGCAAGAGGGAATGTCTGGGGAAAATTTTGGTAAAAATAAGACCTGAGTCTTGTTATGCTACTGTTTGAAATAATTTTGTTTTAAATACCGAAAAGATATCTCTTATTTTATTGCATATCTATAAGATAAGGAACAGTGAGCAGCTACCAGTAAGAACCTGAAGATGACAGATGTGATTCTGTGAAAACAGACAACGATGACTGGAAAATATGCAGTTCACTCTACACATGCATCGGTCCAATAGGTTACAAACAATGCAAACAAAAGTTTATTTTGACAATAAAAAGAATATAATGTAAATTACAATAAAATGTATGTTCTTTCCTATTATTTGGGTGCTGACGTTTTGAAAATGGAAAGAGATTACTTTCCGAAACGTCAGCAAAATACATTATTTCTGTGTTTATTCCGATTTATATTATTTGCAAAACATAACCTCTGACTATTCCTTTGGCGTAAACGCCACGGGCGCAGAGGCTTTTTTCCAATAATTCTATTATTTTGTAGATTCGGCGATTTGTTTTTGAACAGGACAATAATACATGTGGTAGAAAACCCAAATAACAGGGAAGAATATTCGTAGAATGCCACAAATAACTTTCAGACAAAAATGTATGCTTATAGTAAAAATTCTTCTAAGGCATCTGCAAGTACGGTTTGTTTTTCTTCCTCTATGTCTTCCAAGCTTGTGTGGTTTTCAAAAATATGTTGATTCAACAGATACTGCCGAGCATATGATGCTTCACAATATTGGCATTTATATTTTTTTGCGCCCTCATGCTTTACCATGTGTTTATCTAATTCCTCCTTAGTTCCCATCCGTTTAAAACAAACTTCACAGCTAAAAGTAAACACCAAAATTACTTAGTAATCCAGCTTTAATTTTCATTGAATATTCACTCTCTAAGCTACTTTAACTATGCAGACTTGCTTTAGTGAGAGTTTCTAAATTAATCGACCCATCTCCTATATTTTTTCTATTCTAAATCATGAAATTTCATAAGAAAAAATTTTAAATTAATAGCAATAGTCTTTTTTTATATTTTTAATGAAAATTTTATTTAACAAAGTTGAATATTATTCTACATGTAAACCTCCTATTTGTACACACTTTTCTAATCATTTTTTTTAGATTATAGAGATTTTCTGGTAACGCAAGAGCTGGGTAAAGTACTCTGGTAAAGTGTTTTGAGTAGTACTTGAAGCACTATTAGAGCTTCAAGCACTGTGCTTCAATTACTTTCAAAAGTGCTTCAATTACTTTTAAAGTAATTGAAGTTTCTTTGAAGTGCTTGAGGTATTTCTAAAGTACTTGCAAGCTCTTGTTAAAATTCATTCAAAGCCCTTCTAGATGAATCTCATCATGAATTATCAGGAATACGGTAACTAATAGAAAAACAAAGCAAAGTGTTCAGTGTTTAGTTATCCATAGTCATAGTTGGTGGGGTGATGCAAGTATGTGATTACTTCCTGTTATTGTATATTGTACGGTAATAAATACTTAGTTTTCATTGGCTACATACACAACCACAATTTCATATCTTGAAAAATAAAATCGATTTTGTTTTGCAGCAAGATTCTGGTACATCCAGTATGGGCCTCAGCAGCAAACTAGCAACAATTTATTATCAATCAATACAGGCAAACAGGCACTCACCTACTTACCAAGATAGAGAGTTTTAATAAATCTATTTATACATATGATGTTTTAAATAGAAGTAAACCGGTGTTATACATTCGAAAAGTGTGTTTTGGCATCACTTCACTTCTGGCAAAACCGGACGGAAATCGTTCTTTTCATATAACGTGTGTCCTTTTTTAAGAAATTTACTGTTACTCCACACTACTATTAGTGTAGTATAGGTTTTACTTTTTTAGATATTTTTTTCATATGAAATGTTCATTTTAATTTGTACTATATTATTATGTACCTACACTACTCAGTATTCTAAGTAATTAATACATAAATAATTTTCATTTACAGCATTTATTTTCCCTGAATTTTTCATGATCCTTATATCATAAAGATGTTAATGATATGGGTGTGAAAATAATGTTGCCTTTGTTCAACGACTTCAGAATAGGATAGACAAAGCATCCTCTTGGTTTGTTGTGTATCATTTATTTGTTTGCATTGCTTTAAAAACAAATACTGGTACTCAGCAGTCTATTGGCTAAAGGCATGTGGGTATATGCGCACGCAGTCCCTCTCAACATGTTTTGTTTACAATCCCGTTGCAGCGTTGGCCGCCATTAAAGTGTTTGTGATACACCGAAGTTAAACGTTGTAATTACAGTGGTTTTGTAGTGTTTTTGAAGACAGAATTTGTTATTGTGAATAAACAATGGGAAAATATTGTGTTGTATGTAGATGTCTCTTTAAAATTGGAGTTAATCGATCTTTTCGCAGGTAGGTGTAATTATCTCATAAGCGTAATCTCGGGTTGGAACGACAAATAAGAAAAATTGTAAATGTTGGAAGTATAGACCATGTTTTTATGTTTTAAAATTGAGTAATATAGTTAAATGAAAATAAAGTTGAAGGGCGAAATGAAAAGATATTTTCTGAAAGTTATTTGTGGCATTCTACGAATATTCTTTCCTATTATTTGGGTTTTCTACCACATGTACTATTATCCTCTTCAAAACAAATCACCGAATCTACAAAATAATAGAATTATCGGAAAAAATAGCCTCTGCGCCCGTGACGTTTACGCCAAAAGAAAAGTTAGAGGTTATGTTTTGCAAATAATATAAATTGGAATAAACACAAAAATAATGTATTTTGCTGACGTTTCGGAAAATAATCTCTTTCCGTTTTCAAAGCTATTTTTTGAAGAACTCTTATTTTGCTGTGTATGTCAAATACACAGCTTTAAGATTCTGTTTATGTTATTTCCATAGATACTTACTACTTACACAGAACATAGAACTGATGATATTTTTTAGATAATGTTGAGTTTGTTAAGTTCTTCTTTTAACATTGGTAGCCAGGTTGTACAAATATCTACAGAACAATTCGATACGCACTTATCTTCATTTATTAAGATTATTGCTGATTTTTTAATTTTTCTTTTTTTGGTATCTGTTTCTTTTGTTAATATTTTTGCCGAGTCCCAGTTTATTCTATGTCCGTTTTCCCAAGCATGTTCACAAATCTTTGATTTCTGAATTTCATTCTTTCTAATGTAGTTCTTGTGCTCATCCAACCTCACACACACTTTTATGGCTTACCAAAGACACATAAACAAAATATTCCTTTAAGACCAATTGTTAGTTCTATTAATTCACCATGTCATAATTTGGCAAAATTTTTACTTAAAATTATTGATCCATTATCTGGAAATACCGATTCATATATTAAAAATAGTAAACATTTCATAGAAAAAATTTATGAAACCGATATTCATGAATCACACCTGATGGTTAGTTTTGATGTAGTTAACCTCTTTACCAATGTTCCGGTAGATGAAACATTAAAAATAGTTAAAGACAGGTTGCTAAATGATAATAATTTGGAAACTAGAACTAAATTAAATAGCATAATGGAACTCTTAACACTGTGTATAAAAACAACCTATTTTCAATTGGACAATGAGTTCTATCAGCAGGATTTTGGTATGGCTATGGGGTCTGCATTATCACCAATTTTAAGCAACATATTTATGGAGAACTTTGAGAACACACGTGTTCAAAATTGTATAAACAAACCGGTTGTCTGGTGGAGATATGTTGACGACATCTTTGCAATTTGGCCTCATGGTGTTGATTTACTAGATAGTTTTTTAGAAAATATAAATAGTAAGGAACCGTCTATTAAATTCACATTAGAAGTAGAAAGTAGGAATGAACTACCGTTTTTAGATGTTTTAATTAGAAGGATAAATAATACAATTGAAACAAGCGTTTATAGAAAACCAACACATACTAATAGATATCTAAATTTTAACTCAAATCAGTCAATAAATGTTAAAAGGGGTGTTGTAAAATGTTTATACGATAGGGCCAAAATAATTTCATTTAATAATGAAATATTAAATAACGAGAAAAAATTTATCAAAGAGGTTCTAGTACAAAATCAATATCCTGAAGCCTTTGCTGATAGAATTTTCATAAATGTTGAAAATAGGGGGACAATCAGGTACGACAAAAACCTGAACGTCATTATACAGCAATAATTCCTTATGTATACGGACTATCGGAAAAGCTACGCCGTATAGGTGACAAATTTGATGTTAGGACGATATTTCAAACGGGGAACACTTTAAGATCTATTTTAACAAAAACAAAACCGATAAACAGGGAGCAGAATTCAAAAAACTGTATTTGCAATATCCCGTGCGAATGTGATAAATGTTATGTGGGTGAGTCATCCAGACCTTTCAGTGTGAGGTTGGATGAGCACAAGAACTACATTAGAAAGAATGAAATTCAGAAATCAAAGATTTGTGAACATGCTTGGGAAAACGGACATAGAATAAACTGGGACTCGGCAAAAATTTTAACAAAAGAAACAGATACCAAAAAAAGAAAAATTAAAGAATCAGCAATAATCTTATTAAATGAAGATAAGTGCGTATCGAATTGTTCTGTAGATATTTGTACAACCTGGCTACCAATGTTAAAAGAAGAACTTAACAAACTCAACATTATCTAAAAAATATCATCTGTTCTATGTTCTGTGTAAGTAGTAAGTATCTATGGAAATAACATAAACAGAATCTTAAAGCTGTGTATTTGACATACACAGCAAAATAAGAGTTCTTCAAAAAATAGCTTTGAAAATGGAAAGAGATTACTTTCCGAAACGTCAGCAAAATACATTATTTTTGTGTTTATTCCGATTTATATTATTTGCAAAACATAACCTCTGACTTTTCCTTCGGCGTAAACGTCACGGGCGCAGAGGCTCTTTTTTCCAATAATTCTATTATTTTGTAGATTCGGTGATTTGTTTTGAAGAGGATAATAGTACATGTGGTAGAAAACCCAAATAATAGGAAAGAATATGAAAAGATATTATTTAAAAGTGCAATATTATATTATTTGTAGAATTCCAAGGAATATTAAACGCCGAAAAATATGGGTCTTTGCATTTTGAAACATTTGGGAAATGAAAATATCCCTGAAGATAGTGTTGTGTGCTCAGATCACTTCTCATCAGATGATTTCACAAGTCCCAGTGGAATTTGCAGTACCTGACTTACCAAGTTAATCTAAGGAAAATGTACAAGTTACAAGTATCATTTAAAAAAAGTAGTACATGGATGGGAATAATTATAACATGTTTTTATTTTTTGGGTTAGTAATGCAGTAAAAGGAAACTATTAATAATTTTGTTTATGTGAATGTGACATATATCTATACCAATTTATATGTGTAAATTTAATATTTAAATAAATCATTTAATAAAAAAGCAATGTTATTCATATTACTTTGAAGTCAAACTAGAAGAGAAATTAATATATTAATTATACGAAATAATCACCCTCTTTAACATATACACCACTGGCAACGAGTTCCAAAACATAAACAAAACTATCTCCATCCTTTTTTAATAATAGAATGTATGAGATAGTAGGGAAACACAACAACTCATGTGTTAATGTATAGGACATGCCTTGTCTATCCTATTCTGAAGTCTTTGCCTTTGTTTTTTAATCTCATATTACCGCTGATTTATAGGTGTATTATATTCCCCATTTGATAGTACCTGAAGTACTTTAAGGGCTTCAAGTACTTTACCAATAGTACTTTGTACTTGGCATTTATATCTTTGAAGGCTTAATACTTTATTACTTTTTCAAGTACTGTACTTGGTAATTGATGAAGCACTTTTGTAAATGAAAGTACTTGATACTTCAGAACTTTGACTAAGCGTTTAGTGCTTAAAGCACTTTGTCAGAGTACTTTACCCAGCTCTGGATAACGCCAATGAAAGCACCTTAAAAAAGCATCCTAACAATGTATTTATTAAAGTACCACCCAATTTGGGAAACTATATAATGAGGTGACCTTCATTAGATATAAGTTGTTATTGAAACGTAAAATTCTTTAATACAAAATGGTATTTCCGATCGCAGAAAAACATGCTTTACCTCAATTCATAATAAGGAAGTTTATGCCTTTGTTCATGCCTATATTTGTTTGAACTGCAACTAAAAGTAAGGCTACAAAAATTGCATTTATAACGTAGCCTCGTCATGTGGCTGAAAAGGTGAATTCTTAGGCTGTGCAATGTCTTGAATTGCTTAAAGCAGTATTTACACTCCACTACATCTAAAAAAAAAAAAAAAATTATAATAATATCTTACAGTGGCATTATTCTTAAGACTGTGGCGTTTTTTATGTTGTATTCAGAATGCCCTCAGACATACCTTTTGAAAGTAATGGATAATCGCTGTAACTGTAAATAAAGTATAAAATGACAAACACCTCGACATATTATGGTAAATTTTGCTCGGCTGGCTATTTGTTAGGCAGCGGATAGAGAATACTTTGAACAGTTGCTTTCAACAAGATCTTTTTGGTTTAAATATTTTAATTCCCAACTTGTTGCACATAATTTTTTCTAGTTAATAACTTCTCTGAATGAAAAGAGAACTAAAAAGTGTATCAGAAAAATAAAAATGTCGGCATCATATCCCAAAAACAGTAACAGTGTAACAGGTATTAAAATCGCTATACCCCTTGGAAGTACTTTTTCCAAAAAAAATCTAATAGCACAGGTTTGGAGGTAGAGCATAAATAATAATATAATAGTACAGGATGACTTGCGGGAATGGCCGTTTTTCAAATGGCTAGTACAAATCCGTTAACGGTGGTAAGGAGGCGGGGGAGGAATCTTTCGCTTTGGAGTGGCCAACTGTTTCAGTTTCTATGGAGCAGTGGATGACGATACACTGCCAATGATTCCATGGAAATTATGTTCCCTGGGAGCCTCATTTCACGTTTCGGTGACATGCTGTGGCCCTCAAAATTAGTGAACTTGTCCTCCTGTGACTTTTTCCTGTGGAGTTATTTGGAAGGACATGTTTATGATAACAAATCCTATACTTTAATGGAGTCGAATGATACCATTACACAAGAAGTGCATTTGATTGACCGAGAGCAGTTGGCCCCAGTTATGGATGAAATCTGCATTCAAAAGGATGGCCGCCACCTGAGTGACATAATTTTTATAATATATGTTAAATCAAATGGTAGATGTTGACCTTTCATACTGTAAAAATAAAATTTATTTATTTATTTATTTATTCACGGGAAAACCCCATTATACATAAAATGAAATAATAGCACAAAGTAATAAAAAGAAATAAGAACAGAAACAGTTCAAATGTGCTTTTAGAGGGCGGAATATTAAAACATAATATTTTTAGTCGCAAACTCCTCTATAATATCCTTATTTTACTATAAGGAACGTAACCAGTCTGCAACCAACAGCCACTCTGTTAAGTGTAATAATTGCATATTACCATCAAAACGCTGATGCTTCGATTGCAACAAATACCAGCCAAAAGACTGATCCTACTTAAAGAAGCTCTCGTGCCAGTCGTCACACACCACTTGCAGACTGCAGTTTCGAGCTGTTGGCTCTCGTCCATGCAAGGTAGGCATGTGATGACCGACACAGAATCACTTGACTATTTACTACATTTCGGTATCTTTGGGATAGCGACATGTAAAATAGTCAACAGGCGCCATCTAGCGGACCAGTGTCTGTTGCAATCGAAAAATAAATAGCCTGACTGGGCTTAGCATAGTTCAAATGTGCTTTTAGAGGGTGGAATATTAAAATATAATATTTTTAGTCACAAACTCCTCTATAAAATCCTTATTTTACTATAAGGAACGTAACCAGACTGCAACCAACAGCTACTCTCCGAGATATGTGCCCCGCCGAGCGCTCAATTACAAGTTACAAGCCTGGCGCGTTAAGTGTAATAATTGCATATTATCATCAAAATGCTATTGCTTTACAGGTGCACCCAAATCTAAAAATGGGAAGAGCAAATGCTCCACAAATAAACAACCCCCTTAATAATGCAATGCACTTCACAATACCATTTCAAGGTGACAAACTGCATATATTTTTAATTTATATCCACCCATTATCAAAAATCGATGAAAATGTATTTACCATGGCCATGCAATACAAATATGCTATGATCATTGGAGACTTTAATATCAACCCAGCCAAGAAAAAACAACTAAATCAATTCTTAAAAAACTCACACTTTATGAAAGTTGATACACCCCAACGTTTATCATGCCTAATACTCCGGATTCGACCCCCGACATTGTACTACATACTAATAACATTTCCAACAATTTCATAGAGGTTGAACTAATTCCAGATATTGGATCGGACCATTTATCAATTAAAATTGAATTCGACTTAAATAAAGTGATCGCACCAACTACCGAGGAAAACAATGCTAAATATAAATTTGACAAAAGTGACATGGAAAAAGTAAATAATAAAATGCTTGGGTACATATCGAGTATGGAAGACAAAGCAATTACCATTGAAGCATTAAAGCAATTTAATATGACACTAAAAGAAACAGTCCTAAAGAACACACCCCTATATACAAGGAAAAATTTTTTGCACGAACTGCCGCCATACATTATTAAGCTAATTAAAACCAAAAGGAAAATGTACCGTGAATATCAGCAACATCCCTTTCCAGGAGGTAAAACGAGAATAAATGAACTAAGTAAAAACATACATAACATGATACTGCAGTATAGAACAAACAAATGGTTAGATGCATGTGAAGAAATAAACAAAGCACAAAGCACGGGGAAAAAATTTCTACCAACAAATTAATAAATTGACAAAATACAATTATAAACAGAATGTACCCACTATCCAGGAAAATAACAAGGAACATCACACAGATCAAGAAAAAGCAAAAGTGTTTGCGGGGAGATTCGCAACACACTTTTCAGATACTCCACATCGCAATTACGATCAGGAACATTTTAACCGAGTTAATGATTGGTACAACGATTACTTTCGAGATTAAGATCAACTTACGCCCGAGGAAATCAACGTTGACGAAGAACTATACTTTAAAATTCTATCAGCCCAAAAAAACTCAGCACCCGGTAATGATAATATACCATGGAAAATAGTAAAAAAAATTGGAATACACTATTCATTTACACATCATCAAAATGTTCCAATTCTGTTTATCACATGCATATTTTCCTGACGATTGGAAAGAAGGGCATATCATAGTAATTCCAAAATCTAACAGCGATCACACCAAAACTAGTAATTATAGACCAATTACGCTATTATCCGTCCTCCGTAAACTACTGGAGAAGATCATTAAGCACAATATTTTGCAGTCAGTAGAGGAAAAAATCCCACAACACCAATTTGGCGTTAAAGCAAAAAGCTCTACAATGCTTCCCCTCATGGCTCTGGTCTCCAATACCCACTCGGCCAGACTAAATAATCTCAAAACAGCAGCTTTATTCCTCGACGTCAAAAAAGCATTCGATAGCATATGGCACAAAGGATTGCTATATAAATTAAAGAAACTGGGTACACCGGATTATCTCATTTATCTCCTCAAAAACTTCTTAGATGCCAGGAAATTAAGGGTTAAAATAAACAATGCATTGTCAGAAGAATTTGTTGCCGAACAAGGAGTGCCCCAAGGATCTCCACTCTCCCCTCTATTATTTAATATTTACTGTTATGACATATTCACCTACACAGAACACTTTAACAAGACAGGATACATGTTGCAATATGCAGATGATACGGCTTTGGTGGCACATGATAAAACATCGAGCAAAGCGATAAAGAAACTACAAAGGCTTTGCGATGAAACTTTGATATGGTTTAATGAATGGCGGCTCCAGATAAATCCATCTAAATCACAGCTGATGATATTTAACCACACACCATCGATCACCTCTCCAACAGTAAATATTTCCAATATCACAATTCACCCAGTAGCAAATGCTAAATACCTCGGAATTAACTTAGACAACAAATTAAACATGAACCTACATACAAAAATTATGAAAAGAAAAGTAGTTTCCAGAGCAAAACATTTTAGGGCTTTGACATACAAAAATAAAGGGATTAATATCGCTGCTGCTTCTAAAATATATAAATCAATTTGCAGACCAATCCTAGAATATGGACACACGATTTACCTGAACTGCAGAAACCCGGCTTTAAAGAATATACAAGTAGCAGAAACATCAGCTCTTAGAGCTATCACAAAAATTCGACATCCAGCAAATCCACTACATCACCCATCCAACAGATTACTCTACAATAAAATCAAAACTCATCCGATCACCCAAAGACTGCTAATTCTAACCACCAAATTTGCCAAGCAAACACACAACATGGAAAAACTGGAACCACTATTAATACCTAGGTCAGAAGCTAGGCCAAGATGCAAACATCCTGTAAGAACTATTCAAGAAATCCTAAAAGCACTGGCGCAAAGAAGATAAGGAACTATTTCACTGAATAAAATACATTAGAAATGTTCAATTATCGCATATGTCATGTCAATTTTTTTTTTTTTTTTACATATGTAATGTATTATAGAAACAAAACACATTGTAAATATTATAATAAACTATAGAAATGTATAATTCACACTGGCTGAAGGACCTCGGTCGATGGCCATTTGGTTGTTGTAACGTAACCAATAAAGCACTTTTACTACTACTACTACTACTGCTATTGCTTCGATTGCAACAAACACCAGCCGAAAGACTGATCCTACTTAAAGGAGCTCTCCTGCCAGTCGTCACACACCACTTGCAGACTGCAGTTTCGAGCTGTTGGCTCTTGTCAGTGCAAGGTAGGTAGTGTTACGGACCTCTAGCGTATGCGACCCACCATACGCTTTAGCGTTTTGTGGGCCGCATTATAACAACTGCTACACGTCTGTAACACATTTCGCTATTCTCCATGGGAGGGCGACACATTTGTGACACGTGATCAACAGTGAAAACGGAAGCAGACATTTTTTTGGTTGGCTTGGCTTGGCTTGTTGGTTAGTTGTTATTCTGTAAACCTTGATTTTATTCAAGTCATCCGCATGGATTTTAGAATAACCAACTCAAGAAAATTTCCTCAATCCGTTGTTGTTCCGTTTAGCGGAATATTTTGTGTTTGTGAGTAAATTTTATCTGCGGAAGCAGGATATTAAATTACACAAGGCTTTCCTGTGGAAATACAGTGTCAACTTTAAAAGGCGACTCAACCCCATTTATCCGACTGTGGCTTCCAGGAGTTTTGGTGGATTGTTCCCTCATCAGTGAGGGTTCCACGGACGGGGCTTCTACACACGTCAGTGAGAGTTCCACGGACGGGGCATCCACACACAGTGGAAGGTTCCAGGGCTGGTGAGGCTACCATCAACCCCATCCTTGGGTCCATGTCTTGTGTCCCGAAGACATCTACGTAGGGCTACAGTTCCTCCACGTCCGGACTCGGTATCGTACCACCCTGAATAAGTGTGTTTGTGTTGTGATTATTTTTACTTACCGGGGACCACCTTCAGTGGTTCCGCTGGACATCAATTTATACTTTTTGGCATTTTAACCTGTACATTTTTAAATATTTTATGCATATATTTACATATATTTAAGGAGGTTCTTTAAATCAAACCTTTGTGGCAGAATTTATGACAATTCATGATAATATTGTAAACCGATGTGTAGCTACACGAGGCATTTTATGAATGTTATAACTGATTAATCGTGAAATATTGGCCACAACTGTGAACATCGCCAGGTTATATTCTAGAGAACCAATTTTGTAAATTGTTCAATATAGTGCATTTCATTTTTAAAGAAAGTGTCATTATTTCGTCTGCGACCACTACATATGGAAAAACTCAGTGATTTGTTAAGTAAGTAAACTAATAATTTTGCATAGTTTATGTAAGCTTGGGCTTAACGCCCTGAGATAGTCTGAGCTAGAGAAATTTTATCGTAGGCACGTACATCGCTTTCCGGGTCAAGTTTGCCTACGGTATCTGCTACGCTACAGTAGCCCAAGTGATTTCGTTACGTAATATCTGTTAATCATTAAGATCCAACGTATCTATTTGTTTATGTACGTTCAACTCGTAGCAGTAGGAAATGCACTAAATAGTCAAGTGATCCTCGTGTCAGTCGTCACATGCCTACCTTGCACTGACGAGAGCCAACAGCTCAAAACTGCAGTCTACAATTGGTGTGTGACGACTGGCACGAGAGCTCCTTTAAGTAGGATCAGTTTTTCGGCTGGTGTTTGTTGCAATCGAAGTATTAGCGTTTTGATGGTAATATGCAATTATTACACTTAACGCGCCAGGCTTGTAACTTGTAATTCAGCGCTCGGCGAGGCACATAGCCCGGAGAGTTTATTTACACACAAAGTCGACGGCTTACGTAACAGAACTAATAGCAATATTGACATGGAATAATATAAATTACATTTATATTCTAAGGTTTACGCAGAGCTAATAATTCGTAACAGAATGGTCCCAGGGCCGACCCCCACGCGGACTGCCTCAGACATCCGTCGCTCCAACCATCCCACCGCGTTCTCCCTCCGAAGCACCCACTTCACTTCTGAAGAATAATTTTTTGTTGAGAACAAACTGAGTACTATTCATTTGAAAAACGTTCAGTTTGCGCCAAGTAATAATTGGTATAATTGAATTGATTATTTTTGACGATAACTTTCCAGGGGATTTTATTGATGATTCTTATGTACTTGGGCCTTCTTATTACGAGAAAAGTGGGTGAAGCTTCAAAAACTATATGCACTTTTCTGATACTCCTACTCGAATTTTCTACTTATCTGCGTAATATATTGCTTTCTAGTAATCAAATTAAAATATCAAAAATACTATCTTGTTTGCAATGAAATTCTTAACAAATGTAGATCTATACGATAATTCAAAGGTCAATCAGCCATCTTGGAAAAAAATTAAAAAACACAAATATGGTCGAAAAACTCAAAATTGAATATCTTTGCGATAAGAAGGAACGATTTCACCAAAGTTGGTAAAAATAAAGCGCATCTATGAGCAAATCGAGTACACCTAATAGAACAGTAAAATAGAACGGTAAAAAATAATGGACGAAGTATAATTTTTAATCATTTGCCAAGTATAAAGGACACAATGTACATCAATTTTTCAGGGTTGGTTCTGAGTTCTGAGGTCATTTATAGCTGCCTCTCGATCTCTACTGATTATTATTCATTACTTTTATTTAACCCTGTATACATATGAGATATTCCGTGGTAACTCGTATTACATCACAGTATTGTTATGTGCCGCCTTCTAACGGACAGAGGTTTAATCGATCCCTGGTGGTAGAGTGAAAGGAGGCCTGCCTGGTTGACTGTGCCATCTAGCGAACTGCCATTACCGTAGAATATACGAGTAGGGCCAGAAACGCCGCGAACAACAGACTGTATAATTCTAGAAGAATACCACGGATATATAAGAGGTGGATCTAATGCACACAGTAAGGTGGTAGAATCATCTGAAAGGACAGATTCGAAGGATCGAGAAGTGCCCGGAACAGTCTGGTGGCTCCACTGGCAGGAGATTCAACAAATAACGTTTATATACATTATAAACAACAACTCCTCAAAAGACGAAATCACTTAGATTTAGTTCTTTCAATTCAGGCTTCTTTCGACAGTTTTCCTGTACATGTATATGATTCCCTTAATTGTGTCTCTGGGGTACGTAGAAGTCTAGCATAAATACCAGTTCTGGGCTGTCTAAAATTCCATTACAGTGTTTAAATACCAAGATAATGTCTGCGTTGATTCTCTGTAATTATAAATTCTGAATGTTGAGAAGAGAGTATTTCATTATAGCAAATATGTTCACTGGGAATGTAGAGCTTATATGCTATATAGTGCAAAAATCTTTTTGCATTCTTTCAATTTTATCTATATGCATCTGATAATATGGAGACCAAATAGTTGAGCAATTTTCAAGATGAGATCTAACTATTGAGATATGAGATATAGATTCCTCTTTATTTGTTCAAAATAGTAAAACAGAATTTTACATGATACCCAATGGGCATAGAACTTGTCATATATAAAACTTAACACTAACGTTACCACTACACTTAACACTAATACAAGATTAAAATAAATGTATAAATTTATATATAAAATAATTAAAATAATTTGTACATACTATCTAACTAAATACCACAAAGTTTTATTATATTAAAACAAAAGTAAGAAAAACAATAAAAGTTTTAAATCTATATATATCACTCAAAGTTGTATGTTATCACTAAAATACTCTTCGATATTATAGTAGGCTTTATTTACTAGAAGAAATTTTAGTTCTTGTTTAAGTTTTCTACCTGAGAGAGCTTTAATTTCCTTTGGCAACTTATTGAAAATTTTTATTAGGCAGAATTGTACATTTTTTTGGATATAAGTAAAGTTAGGAATATTTGGTGTTATGAGGTCATGTTTATTTCTAGTATTGTGCGGGTGTGTTTTATCACAATCATTAAATAAAGATTTGTTTTCTGAGACAAATATAACAGCTTCTAAAATATACAGACTAAAGATTGTCAAAATTCTTTTCTTTATGAATACTTGTCGACAACTATCAGTTGGCTTCATGTTTAGTATATTTCTAATACATCTTTTCTGTAAAATGAATACTTTATTTACATCAGTAGAGTTTCCCCAAAAAATAATGCCATATCTGATCCGGGATTGAATGTATGCATGATATGCAATTAGAGCTATTTCGCAATTTATATTTTGTGATAGTATTTTGAGGGCATAGCAGTATCTTGCCATATTAGTTGTTAGGTATTCTATGTGATATTTCCAGTCCAGTCTTGAGTCTATTTTTATCCCCAAGAACGATGTATTATTTACCGATTGTAGAGATATTACTCCATTTGTATATACATTATCACCGTTCGATTTTTTATTGCTAAATTTAATTATTTGTGTTTTGTCTGCATTTAACTTGAGATTATGTGGTGTAAAATATTGCTCTAAGGTTTCTATACAGTTAAACATTTTGTTTTCCAAATTTTTTTCATTTGAATCGCTAATAATTAGAGATGTATCGTCTGCATACTGAACTATGTTTTCTGTTACTACTGACAAATCATTGGTGTATAAAATATATAACAGAGGACCTAATATCGATCCTTGGGGGACACCCCTTTGAATCATCATTGGATCAGATTTTACCACTGTGTTATTCTCATCCCTTTCTATTACGTATTGACTCCTGTTTCCTAAATAAGATGCAATTAATTTCTTAGGAATTCCCCTAATTCCATAATTTTCCAGTTTTCTAACTAAAATGTCATGTTCAACGCTGTCAAAAGCTTTTGATAGGTCTAAATATATGGCAACTGTTTGAGATTTATTATTGAGAGAGTCAAGAATTTTGCATAGAGACTGGTATGCAGCACGTATAGTCGATTTGTTTTTCCTAAATCCATTTTGGGTATCTGATATGACTTGATGCTTTTCTAAAAAATTTATAAATCGGTTATATATTATTTTTTCAAAAATTTTGCTGATATTAGATAATAAGGCTACTGCTCTATAATTATTAATGACGTTTTTTTCACCCTTTTTGTATATAGCTTTAATACATGCTGTTTTGATAATTTCTGGAAAGATACCAGTGTTTAACGTAATATTTATGATGTGCGTCAATGGATGTGATATTTCCGCAGCTACAAATTTTAACATTTTTACAGGTATTTCATCGTTCCCGACAGATTTAGTATTTTTTAGGTTTATTATAATATTGTAAACTTCATGTGGATTAGTCGGTTCTAAGAATAGATTTGTGCTCAAGACTGGACTCTTATTTTCTGGTTTTGTGTCTGACACATTTTTGGGACACTGATTTACAAATGAATTATTTATCATGTTTAGAACAGATTTTTTGTCTTTATTGTGTAAATCAATATTTTTTAAGACAGAATTCACATTCTTAGTTTTCGTTCCGTTGTAATGTTTCACTAAATTCCAAACTGCAATGCTTTTATTTTTTGCTGATTCTATATAGGAGATGTTTGACATCTTTTTTGCTTCAGATATGACATTTTTTAGAATATTTTTATACATATTATATTTTTTCCTTGTTATATATCCTCTCACCATTTGGGTATATAACGTTCTCTTTGTTTTACATGACTTTTTGATACCTTGTGTGATCCATTCTTTTGATTTATTTTTCCTATTAATAGGTTTGACAGGAAATATTATATTTAAAAGGTTTGATATTACGGTATTAAATTTTTCATATGCTATGTTTGGATCTACACAAGCAAGAATTTCATCCCAACTTGTATTTTGTAATTCGCATTTATATTGCCGCAATTTTGTGTCAGAGAAAATTCTCCTTTTGCCATTATTTTTACAATGTTCAATATTTTCCATTACCTCTATTCTTAATATTTGCCCCTCATGATCCGATAATGCAGTTGTAACAACTTCACCTTTATAAGAATTTTCAAAGTTTATAAATATATTATCTAGTAGTGAAACCGAATTCTTTGTGATTCTTGTTGGTTGAAAAATTGTTTGCAATAGATTATATGTCAAAAGCAAGGTTTTAAATGACTGAGCAACAGGATTTACAGTCTCCAGGTTTATGTTAAAATCTCCACAGAGAATCATTTTGTATTTCTTTAAGCTATTGAGATTTTGACACATATCTAATATTTCAGTTAGTTTATCAAAAAATGTATGTACGTTACCAGTAGGTGGTCTATAGATGCATAAAACAATACTTTTTACAGCTCTACATATAATCGACGAGCATTCTATGTGCCCCTCAATACTTTTGTTATTAAGATATTCCAGTTCTTCGGCTTCAACTCCATTTTTCACAAAGATACAGGAACCTCCATGTTTCGTATCCCTTCGGGTCCATGCAGATACCATAGCATATTCTTCTAATTTCATGAAGGATTTTTCTGGAGCAGTATACCAGTGTTCCGTAATGCAAATACATAGTGGTTTGGGACTAATATTTTTTGTGGCTAATTCCAGTTCTAATATTTTGTTTTTTAAACACTGTATGTTTTGATGAAAAACTACGAAATTACCAAATATTTCTTGGGGTTTAGTTTTTATTTTGCCAAATGGTGGTGTTTGTTGAATGTGAATATTTTGAACATTTAAACTAGGTTCCTTGGCCACTGGTTTCACTTCTTCTCTCGAATAGAATTCTATTCCTTGCTGCCCGAAAAAAATCGAACTTACATACGGATATTCCTGAGGCCCATGATTTAGGATTAAGTAAAATATCTTCAAGTGAAATGTCTGCTCCAATTTTAAAAGAGCTAAATTTAGGCCATTTGTGCTTGGGCCTAATTTTAAAGCATAGGAAATCATTACGTTGAAATTTTTTATTTAAATAGTTAGTCAAATCATCAGCCGTTAAGTCACGATTAAAATTTGCCACATGAATCCATGTTCTCTTGATAACTTGAACAGCAGAGAATTTCTCCTCATCTGGTTCAGCATTCCCGACAATGACTTGTTTCTTCTGATTATTTTTTAGGGAATTTTCATTGCTCGTAGCTGCCCGTTGTCTTCTAGATTTAACCTGCACAAAATTATTTTCATCGTGAATGTCAGTGTGATTGTTGGTATGATCACATGAAGGGGTACTTGCACCTAAATTAATAATATCATTCATTATTGTCTTCTGCTTGTCCAGTAATTTAATGAATTCACGTTGTTTTGGGGTCTCTGGTTTAATTATATTTGATGTAGTTTTTGTAGGAGTTTGAATGTTTGTCTTTTTTGTTGTTGGTTGTTTATCACTCTTGCTTTTTGCATCTGGATGTGCAGTTTGTGTATTAAATTTATCAAGTTTATTTATTTTAATTTTTACATTCTCTAGTTCTTCCTGGAGTAAGGCAGTTAATTTGTTCATCTCAGAACCAATATATAGTTTGAGTGTTTCACTAATTCGTTTCTCCGAGTCTGCCTGGCTGATGCATTGATTACTTTGTTTTTGATATTGAGAGATCTCACCTTCAAGGTTTTTATTTTTACTTTTCAGTTCATTATTTTCCTTTGTTAGATCCTTGTTTAATTTTTTAAGTTGCTTAATTTCGTTCTCAAGGTCTTGGGTTTTTGTTGCAAGATCATCCTCCTCACTATCACTGACAAAAACCTCGTTTTCACTGCTCATAGGCTTGTTATCATTTAATTTAGATCCACAACAAGAAACTCTTGTTGCACAACTATTATGATATGATTTGTCACATTTGGTACATTTAACTATCTTTTTTGATACTTTTTTACTACAATAATTGCACTGCTCTTTAAATACATCCAAGAATTTTTAGAGTTTTATTACAGATTGATCCGATGTGATATACAAAGGTTAATTTAGAGTCGAAGTAAATTGTATCAACATTATCGATAGGAGTATCATTTATGAAATACAAGTTTAGCGATTGGCAAACCCGAAATCCCTTTATCAAACTGTATATATATTTACATTTTGTGACGTTAAGAGTCAATTTTTTGTTATTACACCATTTCTGAAATCTGTCAGTGTCTTCTTGTAATTCTGTAACAGAGGTGGAATCAGTAATTTCTTTGAATATTTTTAAATCATCAGCATATTAGTATGCCAGAAACATTGTACATCACTGATAACTTTTTATCAATGATTAAATAATAATGGGGCCAAACGAGCTCCTTGAGGAACACCTGATATAACCTTGATTTCATCTGAATAATAGTTATTAATTTTAACAGTTTGGACTCGATCTTTGTAAGTATAATTCTAGCCATTGAAGGAGCATACCATGAACATATTGAGATAATTCTTTGAGTAGCAAAGAATGAGCAACTTTGTCAAATGCCTTGGAGAAGTCTGTATAAATTGAAACTACACAGTTATCCCTCTCCAAGGCACTAGTAATATAATTTTCATATAGTAATAGATTAGTTCTTATAGATCGGCTTTGACAAAATCCATGCTATTTAGAACTTATCCGGTTTTTCAGTTCAACTGTCAAATAATCGTTAACAATCGATTCAAATATTTTAGGTATATGAGAGATTTTTGTTATGGGTCTGTAATTAGTCACCATTTCTTTGTCGCCAGTTTTTTTATATGTATATAGGAACGATATATGATTTTTTCCAAAGTGTTGGAAAAATTCGTTCAGACAGAGATTTATTAAATAATAGCCACAGGGGTCTAGATAAAGCTAATTCATAGGAATTTAAGAAATACGAAGATATCTCATCAGGTCCAGTCCTTTCTTATAATCAAGGATAATCAGTTTGTTTAAATCCTCAGATATATTTATAAAAAAGCTACTGATATTGACAGAATTTATCTTATACAGAACATATATATAGAACATATATTTATCCAATAAGCATACAAAAGTATAGAATACGTCAAATAGCTAAAATATAATATGTATATGAAAAATTAAAATAGAATCATACATTAAACACTGATGCACAATTAAATACATTAAAATAGTTTTATTAATTAAAATCAGTCCTAAAAAAGTCCTCAATTTTATAAAATACATTATTACACAAAAAATCTTTTAAGTACTTCTTGTACTTTTTAAGCGGCATCTGTTTTACATGATTAGGTAATGCATTATATACACGTAATAATTGTTGTGGTGCACTTTTTTGAACTTTAGTTCTGGTTGTTTGCACTGGATTTAAATATGGGTTCACTGTACCTCTCGTGTCATATGTGTGTACTAATTCTTTCTTACTAAATAGTTCGTAATTAGTCTTGACAAAACATGCACATTCATAAATGTAGATAGAGGGTAGAGTTAGTATATTTTGATCTTTGAATATGTTTTTACATGTCTCATTGTATCTTAGTTTGAACATACTTCTAATGCAGGCTTTCTGGATTTTAAATACTCGTTCGGCTTCTACTGAATTACCCCAAAAAATGATGCCATATTTTAGACGCGAGTGGACATAGGCATAGTAGGCACTTAAGCTTGCTGCTGTATTAACCGTTGTTGCTAAAATTTTTAAGGTGTAGTTGAAACCACTTAACTTAGATGAAACATAACTGACATGTGCCTTCCAATTTAATTTGGAATCAATGTTTACTCCCAGAAACATTGTGTCATGGCTTGAGTGGAGTGTTTCAGTTTTGAAGTTTATTGTTACATTTTGATATTTATGAAATTCTATTATGTTAGTCTTGCTAATATTCAGCTTCAAATTATTTTGTTGGTACCATTCATTGAGAGTGTCTAACGCCGTCATTATTTTATCAACTGTAATTTGAGATGACCGTATTATAACTGATGTGTCATCTGCAAATGATGCTGTTATGTGGTTTAATAAATTTGGCAGCTCGTTAACATAGAGAAGGTATAAGATCGGTCCCAAAATAGAACCTTGAGGTACTCCTCTTTCTATTGTATATCCTTTCGATGTTAGTCGTTTACCTGTATGTTCATCTTGCATGACTATATTATATTGTTGTCTGTTACTCAAGTATGATTTGAGAAGTTTATTGTGAATGATTACAATTCAGTGGGGCAAGTGTCTGAGTAGAAAGAAGAAAAGTACTTTCCAAATAGGTTAGCTATTGTGGGCCCATTATCAGCAATTTCTTCGAGATATCTAATATTACTGGGAATAAGATCTTCTTTATTCTTAATACGTACATAGTCCAAGAAGACTCTGGAGTCAGATAATATACTGCGTTGTACATTATTTATATACTTAGCAGTTATAACATCTAACTGGCTGCTCTTTACAGAGCGCTCGCAACATGCTAAAATCGTTATAACCATCCTGGCAATTTGTATTTTTATATTTTCTATGTGTTGCTCGTTTATTTATTACATTTTGTTTCAATTCATCAACGAACCAAATCGGAAATTTAATTTTAGGTAAAAACTTGTCAAAACATTGCGTTAACAAAGTGTAAAAAACTTCCACAGCAGTAGTTGTTTCAGCATTTAAGACCAGGTCCCAGTAAACATTTAAGAGATATTCATTTATAGCATTAAAATCCCTATTTTTAAAATTGTATAAAAACCCTTCATATTCTTAATAATAATAATAATCAAATACATACCAAATGCAAAACGATATTTACGACGTGGGCTTCTCCTATTTGAAAGATGAACATTTACGTGCTTTTTTAAGTATGCGTGACGAGAGAATCCCCTTCCACAAACCTCACAAATGTGGGAGAAGTTATCTGAATGTTTCAATCTACAACAAAAAATTTAAGAATATGTTTATTTATGGTATTAAAGATTACTTAGTGTATCAATACATTGTCAATGTTAAAGAACGCTATAACCCCGATATACTTTTCGACGTTGTAACAAAATCCGACTTAGGAAATACTTCGTACGAAAAGCGTGCTTCACGTAAAAACGCCGTGGAAGAGGTTTTTAATACTTGTAAACATATTTTCGCTCTTCGGAGCGTTTTTTATGCCAAATTTTCGCTAACTCTTCAAGGAGCGTTAATTTAGAAAGTGTAGCAAATGTCGCTGCACAGGGACGTAATGTCGCCCCGACCACCTAATTTCAGAAAGTGTACTAAAATTAGAATTTAACTTTGAAATTTTCAAGATTAAAAACCCTTTTACGAATCCACGTTGTCAAGCACTGCAACTCTTACGAGGTATTGAATATGAGGACAAGTTAGTCCAACGACTATTCAAAGTATATCGGAAGTTATAGCGAAAATAGCCCTTAGCGACATGGGACCCCCATCATTTCCTAGCAGTCGGATTTGACGGGGAAATGATGTATTTTGACGGGGTTTGCCCTAAACCGGTTCCTCAGTGATTCGGAGTCAAAAAAGTATCTATACCATGTACTCACACGTGCATGGGATCCGCCTTACCTGAACGTAAAAAGTTGTTATTGTAGAATACAAACGAAGTAGAGACGCTTCAAGCAATTTTAAGCTCCGAGGAGCGACCAAAATTCATGTGAATTTAATAATACGTTTATAAGACAGGCAAACAAAAGCCCACCAAAATTTCAGTTACATTGAACTTTTCTTGAACCTTTTTGTGCATCGTTAGCTTATAAAACCGCATATTGGATGGTAGTTGGTAAAGTATAAATCGTTCCGTTCCTCACCATGTGTTGTACACGGGCCAGACTAGTGTTTGTTAACATTTTCTCTTGAAAAAGTTGTTGTAAAAACATAATTTTTTAAAGATTTAATATATATATTTTTGAACTTTATATTGTCTTTTAGTTGTTTTCTAACAAAATTCCTTTTCAGGTTTAATTTTAAGAGAGTGTGGTACAAACAGTGTTAGATTTATAGTGTTACGACGTCCAATTGATACCATCAGAGCAGCAGTTAAGTATAAACGACAGTAAGTATGATTTTTTACATTATTCTCCGTCTGAAACAGTCGTGTTGAACCCTAAAAATTTTGTGAACGTAATATTTATTTATTTAGAGTTAAGAAAAGGTTGAGGAAAAAGAAAATTAATTTTTTCTTTTTCCTATTTTTTTAAATTTTTCTAAGTTTTTAAAAGTAGAAAAGACGTCCTTCAGACTAATAAAACATGGATCGTTCACATCAACACTGTCAACAAACAAAAAAGTTATTTGCCTTAAACATAACACATAATTTAGTACAGTCTTCGTACTCATTTTTTAACATATAATGAATAAACTATTATGAAAGTAATACGAACTTTTGAAATAACCTACTTGTAATGTTCCTTCAAATAGTCGTTCGTACTAAACTTCATCTTACACTCAGTGCATTGATACTTTCTAATTCCTAGATGTATGGTGGTAATATGTCGCTTCAGTTGGCCCTGGGCCGTAAAAAATTTAGGACATTTATGACACATGTACTTCTTCGGCCCAGCCTCATGGGTTTGCAAGTGAGCATACAAATTTGTCTTCATTTGACCTAGAAATTGAATGAGATAATTTTAAGGAGTGCCAGGAATTATACACCCGATTTTAAATTATGATGCTCAAGTTTGCTAACTTGAAAAAATAATTGTAGATTCGTATATAATCTATAATCAAACTGTGCTGTAGCTTTTCGCTCTTTAAATTAGATTTATGGTTGTCCATATATGTTCTTTTATTAATCGTGGTTAATGCCAGACATGTAAAAATGGATTAATTGAAATCCCGACTTAATGTTTTGATATAATATGAATTGTTTTAGTCCATTTTTTCGTATTGATGTATAAAATTTTCCTCAGATATTGTAAAAATGAATGAACATATAGTCCTGCATTTTTGACATGAATACATCTTATAAACTGTCAAAATAGCATGCAAGAAATTTTGACGAAATGAAATCACGTTTAGTGATGGGTCGTATTCGTATGAATCATATAATACAACTCTTTCCGATGAATCATATGATACGAATCTTTGCAACCGATACGGTTTCGTACCACTTGTACCTAAAGTATACACTGACCGAATGAGAACGCGTGCTGTAAGAAAGAAACTACTACTGCTACTGGTTCGTATTTCGTATTGATATAATTCGTACCTACTTAAGGTAGACGATAGTATATTATATTAGTAGTATTTATTTCGTATTTGACTTGAGATGAGTCAATGGTAGCGCTGTAGTAATTGTAGTATCGCTATATGATTACTAATATTACATTAGATAAATAAGATGTAGATACAGAAAACAACAAATAATGTATGAAGCTCAAACCTCATATTTGTTTTTCATGCATTGTTTAGGATACCTTGAGTTATGATTGACTAATATAAATCACCCAGTCAATACAGATATTTTCACGTTTCGTGTCCTAAAGTACTAGCATCGTGAGATGCGACATGCGCTTAGGTATTTAGTAAGAAACTAAACAGAAATATTATAATGATCAAATCATAAATTCTTCTAATAAAACTAAAAAAACATGGAGTATAATAAATAATAACTTGGGGCGTAAATATATAAAAATAATAATATTCCTATAGTTTTAAATTACAATAATGATATGGTTAAGAATAAATCGGAAATAGTCAATATTTTTGGTAATTTTTTTTCCACAGCTGCCTCGGATAAAATTCGTGAACATTTTGGTTCTAATTTATCTTTACCTTGCACCTTATCGGAATATAATACACAGTCGATGTATTTTGCTCCTGTTACTATTGAAGAAGTGAATGACGTAATAATAGCTCTAAAAAGTAAAAGTTCTGCAGGATTTGATGGTCTTACATCTAATATTATAAAACATATTAAAGATAGCATATTGATTCATTTAGTATATTTAATAAATAAGTCGATTGAACATAGGCAGTTCCCTAACGTATTAAAATTAGCTTTTGTTATACCTTTATTTAAAAAAGGTTGTCCTGAAGATGTAGAGAACTACAGACAAATCTCTGTACTAAGTATATTTTCCAAAATGATTGAAAATTTGTTCATAATAGAATTTGTAATTACATCGAACATAAAAATATTTTAACGAGATCCCAGCATGGGGTTAGGTCTGGAAAATCTATTGAAACGGCTAGTTTGCATCTTTTGGAATATGTATATACACATATGGATCAGGGTCATTATGTAGTATCACTGTTCTTCGACTTATCCAAAGCTTTTGATACCGTTGACAAAAATATGCTTAAAGAAAAACTGTCTTATTTAGGAATTAGAGGACATATCCAATCCTGGTTAATTTCCTTTATGAGTGACAGATCTATGATGATTAAACTGCAGGAGACAAATTCGGAGATCTTTGATGTATTACTGGGTGTTCCGCAGGGATCGGTTTTGGGTCCTCTACTATTCATGTTGTATGTCAATGAACTGCCGAACCACATTAGCCACGGCAGAGTAACTATGTTTGCCGACGATACTACTATCACTGTAGCCTCTAAAAACTTGGATGAACTGCAACATAATGTGTCAACCATAATTATGGAATTAAACTCTTGGTGTCAGAGAAACAGACTAGTTCTCGATAATAACAAAATGGTATGTTTAAATTTTAATATACGTAAATCAATACCTCCCACTTTAAGCCTGAATGACAATCTGACTATCTCTGATTCGGCCAAATTTCTTGGTACTCACCTCGATCCACAACTGACATGGACATTGCATACTGGACATGTCTGCAATAAATTAAATTCTGCATATTTTGCAATTTTACAAATGAAAAGTTCACTGGATGTAAATGGTTTACTTAATATATATTACGCGTTGGCTTACAGCCATATGTCATTTAATATATTGTCTTGGGGTAGTACCAGAGATATTGAAAGGTTTTTTATTATTCAAAAAAGAATACTTAGGCTAATGTTCAACATGAATTTTAGGGAAAGCTGTAGAGACATTTTTAAGAAAAAACAAATTTTAACACTCCCGTGTATATATATCATGAAGTGTTTAACATATGTCAAACTAAACTTGAGCAGTTTTCAGAAGTGTAACGAGACTCATGTATATAATACTAGACATGGAGACCTCTTATGTATCCCTAAGCATCGTACAACTACATTTAAACTTTCTCCAATTTATAACTGCATAGTATTATATAATGCTCTGCCTAATGAAATAAAGTTTGTTTCCACATATGTAATGTATAAAAAAGCTGTGAAAAAATTATTATTGGAAAACGCATTTTACACAGTCACTGAGTTTTTAAACAGAGGAGCAGGAGCTCTCGTGCCAGTCATCACACACCACTTGAAGACTGCAGTTTCGAGCTGTTGGCTCTCGTCAGTGCAAGGTAGGCATGTAACGACCGACACGAGGATCACTTGACTATTTAGTACATTTCGGTATCTTTGGGATAGCAACATGTAAAACAGCCAGCAGGCGCCATCTAGCGGTCCAATGTCTGTTGCAATCGAAAAATAAATAGCCTGACTTGGCTTAGTATGTGCTTTTAGAAGGCGGAATATTAAAATATTATAATTATTTAGTATATTCTGCATTTGTAGTGAATAATTTATTGTTGACTGGTTTTTGTTTGTTGTGTGTGAGGATGTTTTTGTGGTCTTAAAAGAACTGTTATCAGTAGAATTACTTTTTGATGTACTTTGATGTAACTAAAAAAATATTTTGTTGATATTATCAATAAATCTTAATCAATTATTATCGTATTATGGTCTGATAATTTTGGATTTATTACATAGGTTTTGTACAAAATATCTGCACAATCGGATACATTTACAAATGTGTTATCAAGACAATTAGTATTTGTGATGTTTTCCTTAATCGATTTTTCCATGAGAAAATAAATAGTGGATAATGCATATTAATTTGAACTTACCACAAACAGGGCAAAGCTGTTGGTTATCTTTCTTAATTCGATGTTTTACACTGTGGCATTTCAAATGATAGGCCGTTACAAATGCTTTACCACATTCATTACAAACAAAAGATTTTGTGTGGGTCTTACTGTGACTCCGATAATCTTTCCGGCTGATCCTGGGAATAAAAATTAGTAAGAATGTGTTACCCCCATTTTTGCGAAAACTTTGATATGTATTACACTTACATTTCTGAGCAAAAATAACATTTTCGAAAATCACAACTTCCAAATTCCTCATATTTTTGTACATGTCTTGCTTGACTATATTTGGTCTTAAAACTTGCGCCACATTTATCACATTTATAAGGTTTATAATTTTCATGGACGCTATTCAGGTGTTTTATTAATAGCCTGTTTGTATAAACATTTATTTTACAAACCGGACACGGGAGGATAGCTGAGGATTTTTTGCTTTTCTCCTTGGTAAGGGCATAATTACATGCTTTATTATTTTCTCCTATGGTTAACTCCATATCACAATGTACACTTTCAATATGATTCTTAAGTTCTCGGTCATGTTTAAGTATGATTTTGCATTTGGGACATTGAACTATCACTGAACCGAAAAAAAGTATTCTCTTATTCGCCACTTCTCCTTTTGTCGTGTCATATCGATATATATCAATATCGCTATTTGTCGCTTCTGCAAGTATTTCATTTGTTTGGGTTATACTAATAACTCTATCATGATTTTTTATCGGATAGGGAAGGCCTGCCTCAATAATTTCAAATCTTTCATTACCCTCTAGGTCTACGGTTTGATTGATTGTATTATTATCATCTTCAGTGATGACCTCAACTTCTTCAAATACCTCCAAATCATTATCACCAATATCAATACTGGTGTTATCAAAGGTATCTGTAACAAAACAGATATATTATAAAAATAATATGAAAGATATAAAACCTGTGCTGTTAGAAACCTATCTATATGTTCACAGACAATACAAAAGCTTATATTAAAATCACCTCCTATTACTAATTTACAATGTTTGAAGATGTTAACATTACCATTTTGTTCTAATAAATGAATAAAACAGAATAATTAAGGTGTTGTCAGCAGTGGCGTCCTGGCAAATTTTAATTAATCCGCGATTTGAGCCTAAGGGGGCCCTTTTTGAGTGGAGTGAAGTAGTTCAAATAATTGCAAACATGATATTTTTTATGGCATGGTCTGCTGTATGTTTTCCTGACAGACGAGCAAAGAAAGAGGAGTATAAATTATTTCGTTGTTCTGTCCTCGACGTTCAATCCTTCCATTTATTATTTATTGTTAAAAAATGTTATATTACTGAGAAAATTGAAATAATTTATACAGGTATTAACAAATATTTATTTATAAAAAATAAACAATATATTCCTTGGATTCATAATGTTAACAAATTAAAAATACAGAACAACAATTCAAAAACTTTAAAAAACAAAATATAAATTCATATTATAAAACAAAATAAAAATCACATTCAAGTCGTAAATCACAGAAAAAGGTAATATAAGTAATAACAATAATTAACTGGCTCGCGGTTGTTCGCAGACTATACAGGGTGTTGCATCATGAGAGGGACATAGCTTAATAGGAGGTAGAGAACATCAGTGGTAACCGGAACCTCCCATAGAAATGTCTCATTGGGCCTTCATTACGAAGTTACAGGGTGTTAAATAATTTTTGGCCAAACCTGTTTTTTGTCATAACTTTGACAGGGAATGAAATAACGGATTCATATTTGGTACGGCTAATGTACTAACGAGCCCCAAGAGGTAGGTACATGTATAAAAAAAAAATATATCCAGGTCCGGACTCACTATAATTTAGGTTTCTTCTTTGCATCAATAAAACATCACCCTGTATATATTTTTTTGAAATTTCGATGCGATATTCGAAAAGAGCAAGAAAAAACAAATAAAATGGCCTATTTCATTTTTTTGTTACACTTTCGTGGTTATTTAAATACGTTGTTAAATGTGCAAGAAAATGGATTACAGAACCCTATTAAATGAGAGGCACGTGAAATAAATAGTTTTATAACTAAAATTTGCAAAAATTCTATTGAGCCTAGGTGGTCTGGGTGAATCCTAATTCCGGCACGTTTTAAAGGTCCATTTTGGTAAAAAACTGTGGTCCTAATAAGTAATCGGGTATGAAATAACAAAATTTTTAATCAATCACAGTAGGCTTGTTCAAAGAATAAAAGTGACAGATAATTTAAACCATTTAGGCCTAAGCAACCAGTTACTTTGATCAAGAAAATCATCAACATTTTATACTTAATGAAAATTGGAAAAGAGAACAAACTAAAATCTAAATAAATAAAATATTTTCCATTCAATTAACAATAAATAACAAAACAATAACTAAATGTGTTTAAAAATAAAACGTAATTGACACTAAAGTAAATTTTCAAAATGTCCTCCCCCACATTCTGTGCATTTTCTTGCGCGTTTAGAAAGGTCACCAATTGCTCGACGTATCATTTCTGGATTATTCCGTATTTCGTCGCAGGTTGTAACGATGCGCTGGATTAAATGTTGTCTACTTTCAATTTCAATGCTATAAACCTCGTTTTTTAAGTGGCCACATAAAAAGTAATCACAAGGGTTACAATCAGGAGATCTTGGTGGCCATTCATGTGAACCCCCGCGTCCAATCCATCTATTAGGATACACATTGTTTAAGTGTTCTCTTACTTGAAGGTTAAAATGTGGTGGGGCCCCATCATGCTGAAACAACATGCCTCTTATACCGATATTTTCTAACATATTCGGTAAAATGTTTTGAAGAAAATCAAAGTAAATTTCACCATTCAATCTTTCTTCAAAAAAATGTGGCCCTATCAAATGTCTATTCACAAGTCCGACCCAAACATTTACAGAAAACCTGTGTTGCGAACGGCGTTGGCGTACCGCATGTGGGTTTTCCTGTGCCCATTTATGTTATTTCGTGAATTGTTTACTCCATCCCTTGTAAATTGTGCCTCATCCGTAAATAAGGTTCTGTAAATGACTGGGCGATGGTTAGACAACCAATGACAAAATGCCAGGCGGGGGATATCGTCGCCTTGTTGAAGACGCCGTACCTGCTGGATATGATATGGATGGTAACGTTCTCTTTTTAGGGTTCTTCATACTCGCCAATGAGGAATACCAGTTGCCAAACTGATTCGTCTAGTGCTCATATTTGGGTTTTCTTGAACTACGTTTATAATATTATTTTGTTCCTGCACACCTTGTTGTAAAACACGCTCCACAACTGCAGAATTAGGAAACTTTCCGTGTTGTCTTGCATACTGGAACACCGTAATAAAGGTTTTATGATTAGGGCATCGACGACCAGGAAAACGCAGCCGATATTCTCTTTCCGCCGACCTACCATTTCCATTACAGAAACCATAGATGAATATTATGTCAGCATATTCCACGTTTGTAAATTTTACTGGCATAGTTAAAATATTTTCACAAGTTTTCACTAACTAAATGCGGATTATTGACACATTAAATTACTAACAAACAATTATTCAACTGTTTAGGAGATTTCTTTTTATTATCTGTCACTTTGAACAAGCCTACTGTGATTGATTAAAAATTTTGTTATTTCATACCCGATTACTTATTAGGACCACAGTTTTTTACCAAAATGGACCTTTAAAACGTGCCGGAATTAGGATTCACCCAGACCACCTAGGCTCAATAGAATTTTTGCAAATTTTAGTTATAAAACTATTTATTTCACGTGCCTCTCATTTAATAGGGTTCTGTAATCCATTTTCTTGCACATTTAACAACGTATTTAAATAACCACGAAAGTGTAACAAAAAAATGAAATAGGCCATTTTGTTTGTTTTTTCTTGCTCTTTTCGAATATCGTATCGAAATTTCAAAAAAATATATACAGGGTGATGTTTTATTGATGCAAAGAAGAAACATAAATTATAGTGAGTCCGGACCTGGATATATTTTTTTTATACATGTACCTCTTGGGGCTCGTTAGTACATTAGCCGTACCAAATATGAATCCGTTATTTCATTCCCTGTCAAAGTTATGACAAAAAACAGGTTTGGCCAAAAATTATAAAACGCCCTGTAACTTCGTAGTGAAGGCCCAATGAGACATTTCTATGGGAGGTTCCGGTTACCACTGATGTTCTCTACCTCCTATTAAGCTATGTCCCTCTCATGATGCAACACCCTGTATAAGCAATATTTACTTCAACTCGTTAGACGAGTGGGCAAAGCTGTCAATAATTTCCTTAGCAGGAATTTTATCATTTTCTACACTAAACAAGAGCAGTGGTTCCAACAATTCTTGAAATATTGACAATCTCAATCGGGTTTTAATTAGTAAATGATCGCTCGCAAGTTACTTGCGTACTGTCGTGAGCAGAAAAAAATAGGACAACTTTTTTTCTCTAATGTAAATCTGTCTCTATTTGAATATGTAATGAGTAGCCGAAATAAAACAGATATCTCTTTTAATTTATTTTTTATTTTAATGCTGTAGTTATTACTACAGTAAATGATGGATGATTAATGAGACAAATTGCACTGCGTTATAACATTAACAAAAATTTGGTGTGTAACATTTTAAGAAAGTGGAGAATAAATGGTACGATTAGTAGAAATCCTGGATCGAAGGTCAAAGGATATCATACTTAACAAGAAACTAACTATTAATATTTCGTTATTGCACCATTTCTATTTATAACTTCTATAAATCTGTTTGGCATAGAATTAAATAACCTTATACAATAATCATTAGTAATAATATTTCCGTGGTCTCACATTTCGGTTTTGGATACTTCTTACAAGTAGTCCCCATACTTCTTCCATAGGGTTAAGATCTGGACTATGACCGGGCCAGTTAAGAACATTGATGTTGTTATCTTGAAACCAGTTAGTTACGGTATGAGCAGCATAAACGGAACAATTGTCTTGTTGAAAGGGAGCATAATATTGTCTAAAATCCTAATATACGTTTCACTATTAAATTGTTCCTCAATATGCCACAAAACACCAGAACCACGTGCCGATAACCAAGCCCACATTTTGACGGAAAATCTACCACTTTTGTCATCGTTAGATATATATTTCTCATCGAATCGAGTATTCAGAGGGCGGTAAACACGAATACGACCGCTGTGTATTGACTGGAAAGTTTTTTAGATTTCTACTAATCGTACCGTTTATTCTCCACTTTCTTAAAATGTTACACACCGAATTTTTGTCATTATTATAACGCAGTGCAATTTGTCTCATTGACCATCCATCTTCTGCTTTAGAAATAACTCCAGATTTAACTAAATCGCTTATATGAGGAATATTAGTTTTTTGCACACTCGCAATAAATTATGACAACTAACTGACAATGTCACAAAAATTAAAGTTAGATGTACACAACTAGATTTTAGCAAAATACCGTTATAAGACTTGTCCTGTTTTTTTTTGCTCACGACCGTACTATAATATGTGCGAAAATACTGGTAGGTGGTACTTTGGTAGCACAATCCCACAAACAATACCTACCTACACCAAGTAATAATAAATCAGGAAGTTCGGAAATTCCAATGATACAAAACCAAGATAATTTTTTAGCAGTATTTTCAAATAAAGAGAAGCTCATTAATTTTTTAGATGCCCATTTTGTTAATGTCGTTATTTCAGTGCAAGTAGCAAAGACTGCAGATTATATGATTGCTAAAACACCTGTGGATTGTGCCATAGAAACTAACAATCCCGTAATTGTTGTGGCACAAGATACAGACATTATGATGTTGCTTCTAGAGGTTCTAGAGCCTTGTGCAACTCAAAATATTTATATGCTGAGACCCGGTACATCTGGTAAGCCAAATAAGCTAACAAATATGTACGCATTATAAAATATATCAGATAAATCAATTCGTCAAAATATATTATTTCTTCATGCTATGACTGGTTGCGATACATCAGCATTTTTTAAAAAGGGCAAGAAAACGACGTTAACAATTTCAAAAAATAATAATGCTCTTTCTAACAATATTACCATATCTAAAACCGATGTTCTTAATCTATCTGATTTAATAAAAGCAGGCCAAAATTTTATTTTAAAATGGTATAGCAGTCACACAAGCCAAAACTTAAATGAATTAGGGTATTATAAATATTGTCACACAACTGCCCATCAAAATTTATTTCAAAATTTTGAGCTAAGCTACATTGCCACCATCTGAAACTACTGAACTTCATATTAAAAGAGTTTACTTGCAAGTACAGCTATGGATGGGCAACGAATTAAATAAGGTGGATAAGATAGGATGGCGCACTACAATCGCAAAAGAATTCAAAAGAAATTGCACCCAAATTCATGTTGAAATTTTTATTTTGTGGATGCAAATCTAATTGGTCCTATACTTGCAGCAAATTTAATTTAAAATGCACCGCAAGTTGTAGTTTTTGTCTGGGACAATATTGCACTAGTATCGCATCAGATGTGTCTTTTGTTGAAGATGATGAGGATTTTTAGATAATATTGTTTGAATTTTAATTCATCTTTTAATGAAAATGTTTTGTTTTTTTGCACTATTTTTATTTTTCTTACTCTTTATAATGTATAACATTTGGATACTGGAGTGACTGATGGAGAATCATGAAAGCCGTTAATATTGTGTAAAAGTGACTCACTCCATTTCTCTAATAAATTTCTAGCTTCTGCCGCTGTTTCGCCATCAGCTTCTCCATCAAACCAAATCGAATGAAGGACTTCTAGTGGTATAAAAATCAAACCCTTCTGTCATTATCCTAAACAGATGAATGAAATATGGCTTGTGATGCAGCATCCTTACTGTTCCATCTGGTTTCTTAAGTTTCCGCAGTTTCTTCTTTCTTTTTTCATTTTCCTACATTTTTCTCCATACATTACTTCTCTTGTAAAAGCGAGAAATGAATACTGCAGTTTGTTGACAATAAAAAAACAAATTTTTAGATGAAATGCAGCAATTCGTTATGTTCCCTATAGATTAGATTAGATGCATTTATTAACCTGTACACTTACAAAAAATACAACTTTGCTAAGGTACGTCCAATTTTACATAAAAAATTAAAAGGAGATAACATCTCGACAAGCGCAGTTAGTACTTGGATGGTGACCATTCCAACGGAAACCGCGTTCTCGCCTCACACATCTTCCAGCGGCTTGTATATCAGTGTATGCGCGGAAGCTATACAACCTTAGGCGAGGGTTGTATAGGAGATATACCATCCTTCGGAGGGGATGTAAAGCCGTCGGTCCTTTGTCTATTAAATGTTAGGCAAGTAAAAGATCCCTACTCTTCTTAAGGGAAGAGGTTCGGCAAAATTCCTGGTTGGGGTTAGCTCGTCTACAGGCGTCGGTGTTAGGCCTCAGTAGCGGAAATAGGCCGACGTTAAATAAATGTATAAAAAAAAAGATAACATCTCCTATTACATTCTAAAAACATTTAAGACAGATTAGTACATAACATTGAGACTTTATCAAAACAAACAATTCTTATTATTATTTTTTTAAAACCCAGTTAAACTCAAAAACTTAATAACAACTAAAGCCCTCTTAATGGTACATTTTAATTTTTTTTGTGAGAAATCCTCTGCCTCTGGTAGTGTATTATAAATATTTAATGGTAAAAATTCTGATTGCCTAGTGGTCTTATATAATTTTACTTTTGGTAGGCGTAATACATTTTTATTTCTTGTATTATATTCATGTATCAATGTACCAGTGGTATATTTACTTTTGTTTTTATATAACCAATAGCTTCTAATATATACATACTGAGCAGGGTGAGTATTTCCATCCCCACGAAAATAGGACGTGCATGCCCTCTATATCCTGCATTTGCCATTTCTCGTATAGTCTTTTTCTGATATAAGAATGGTTCATGTGCCACTGCACATGCCAACCAGATTAAAATTCCGTAATTGAGATGACAATGTACAAGTCCATAATATGCTGTCTTTAAGACATCTTTAGATACAATGCCTCGCAATTGACTCAAAACAAACTGTGATCTGGATTTTTTTTTACATAGCTCCTGAGTATGGTTCCTCCAAGTGAGGTTGTAGTTGATATGAAAGCCTAATAATAGGGATGTTGACAACAAAATTAAATCCTGTTTAAACATGATAAAATGGTTAAAAATAGTCTTACAATAACATCTACAAAGTTTTACAAAAATCAACAAACCCCTAAAGAAATATGAATATTCATTTGAATGCGCGAAACGCTTTTTGATTGGTGTGACATCAGCTCACCCAAAGTTAAATGCGCGCAAGTATACTGGCTAGGGTTTCATGCACGTTTCATATGAGAATTAGTAGTAGTCTGCATTTACTGACTTCTGCGAACACTTGTGTCCGTGTAGTTCTTCGTTTTGTGACTTTTAATTTAAGGCATACTACTAAAATGGAGGCAGGTTTTCAAAAGGCGGACTCGCATAATCTGCCAACTGTGGACGTTACCATGGTTTCAGAATTTTTGGCCATGGTGAAAGACTTCAATCAGCCTCAGTCTAGTGGTGTAAATGTGAAATTATAAATACTGTTAAACAAATACCACAATCAAATTAGATATTACCTAATAAATAAATATACAAGGTAACCAAATAAATGGTCTACTTTAATATAAATTATACTATAAGTTATTTATGGTACTTCTGCTACGTATAAGTTACACGAGAAAAGTTTTCTCAAGTGACTTATAGAACATATCACATGAGTACCATACAAAATTGTATCCAACACCTGCATTTCTCATATTTTAAAAGGTATGAAAATGTTGATTTCATTGTGTAGGACAGTTATTTTTACAACACCTCATTTTTGTCAATCTAAGTTATGAGTATGATTTGGTCAAGAAGGTGTGTTGTGTTCTTTTTTAATAAATATACTTATAACTCACTATTGTGTTATTAAGTACTGCAGTGGTCTACAACCAAATAAATAATGCCTCTATAAATATTGACTGTTAGATAAAATAATAAAATTAAGTAGGTATATATAACCAATATAATAAAACTTGTTATTCTTATCTAACCTTAAAATGGTCTTCGCAGCAATCAAAATGGGTTTTCATTGAAACGTATTTATGTTCTCGTCTAGCTGCATTAAACCAAAGCTTCCTTCTTTTTACATTTGGTGGCACAGACATAAAAACCTTTTCTGGGTTATTTACTGATGTATTTGTACATCCAGAAACAAAACAATACTTATTGTTATTAACTTTCACAATTTTTGAGTCTCCCATCATTAAAAAAACAGAGATAAAACAATAATGAAACAAACAATCCATATCATGTAGGTATACGAGTTCTGCTGTTAAGGCGATGTGACGTCACCGCGCGCTACTCTCACTGCCAGGATAACTCGTTAATTTCGGAGTTTTTATTTTTAGTTTATTTTCAAGAAAAAAGTTTTTAGTCGTTTTAATGGTTATTACGTGTTTCTGTAGCCTTAGAACTATCATTTTTTATTACAATTAAAAAATAGTGAACATCCCTATTTCACACTTTGGTCTACTTCTACATCGCTGCCATGTCTATTGAAAAAAAATGTATTGTTTGAGTTTTATTTTGATTTAAGGATAGAATATTTGAATTGAAGTAGTCTTCTGCTTTTGATAGTGTGTTTTCTGTCATCTCATCTAGTGCATTTTTATCTCTTCCGTGTAGTAAAAGAGTTGCATCATCTGCATATAAAAAAACGTCAATGTAACCTGGTAGGTCGTTTATGTATATGATAAACAATAGGGGTCCCAAAACGGATCTCTGTGGTACTCCGTGTTTTATAGTTTTAGTATCTGATTTCTTTGCATCACAAATTACATATTGTTGTCTATCTTGTAATAATGATTGTATTAACTGTAATGTACAGCCACGTACTTCGTATTTTTCCAATTTCATTATTAAGATGTCGTGAGACTCACTATCAAAAGCTTTAGACAAGTCACACATAATTGCACGTGTGTATGTTCCAACATCGTGGTTATTTACTATTGAATATTATAAATAAATTAAATGCGTGAGCATGACAGTAAGTGAAGTGATTTTGGTGAATCTTTTTTCAGATGTGCCTGTAAGCCAGAATATTGACCAGTCATGTTTGCTGCACAGTCGAATGACTCACTCACTACATTTTTCAAATCAGTAGAAAACTTTGTTAAACGCTCCTTCACTATCGGTGGGGGGCCCTAAAGATCTAGGGCCCAGTCCGCATTCGCGGACCTAGCCAGGATGCCACTGGTTGTCAGTTGATTGATGTAACTAAACAAGTATAGAAGAATAACAAAATGAACAAACATTAAAATTCACTAATCTTCAACATATCTGTATTGTACAAACATTGATCAGAACTTTGGCTTTTAGCTTTAATGCAATACTGTTTTAGACATATTAAATCGTCTTCCAATTGGCTTAATAACTTACCATCAACTTCCCCGTTTCTTCCAAGAATTTCCTTTTTCTGTTCACTAGCTTGTTTTAAAACATCCTCAATCGTCACACATTTTTTAATAAACCTCGCAAAGGATTTTAAAATTTCTGAGCAACTGAAACATATAACATCGTCTACCAGAATTGTAGTGGCCATTTGTGGAACAAACGAAAGTATCACTTCTTTAAATGATTTGCCCAAAAGAAACTTTTCTGTTATACTGGATGACAACTTTAAGTGCGATTTTTTACAACACGTTCTACACTTAATCCAAACCATTTCAGAATGGGAAGTTATATTGTTTGCTAAAAAATATCAACCTTTAATATTTAGAGCTTTATGCAATTTATTACTGTCTCATGGATGAATTATCCACATAAATTAATCTTGATTAAGATGGACTAGTATATCTGACACATACAATAGATACTATAGTCGGGGCATGAATTCAGGCGATGCACGTCACAGATCGACAAAATTACTATAATTATATGGTCAATCAAAGCGACTGCACCTGAAATAGCTGCAACCCCCAATTCAGGTCACATGTAAATTGTATTGCCACAACTGAAAATGTATCATTAAAATGAAGAATTGTGACAACATAAAGCTTTATGCTGTGCCTGTGATAACTGCAACGTCTGCAACCCACAATACATATAACAAAAATCTATCAAAATTCGATTAATTGCAACAAAAATAGATTATAAATAATTTCTCAAATGAACTTTATTTAATAACTGGACAATGAGTTTTATAATATATATTATAGTACCATCATAATTATAATTAAATTCTGCTAATTAAATAAAATTACTACGATATTAAACAATTATACATTTTTTAGTTATTTACTATTCATGATAAGAGAAAAAAGATTTACATATTTATTGTCGAGGATACCCCAATGAAATATTTTTTACATAGTTCTGCAAAAGTGACGCGGCTGAAAACAATATTTGGCAGTTCCATTAATCCTCTTCGTGGATTATCGTTTAGAAATTTGAAACCTATTTTTTTTCAATATTTTACCCAAGCTACTCAAACTTCCTTTGTAAATGTCCCGTTCAATCAACAGCTCTGAAAGGGATTGTCTGGTAACATGTTGTTCTAAAACAATAATAAATACTTTAATAAATATTTCCATACATTATTTTAATAAATACTTAATGTTTCTGTACATTTCATAAATAAAATTTCGAATTGCTGCTTGGTCAAAGGTATCAATGTCGCATACAGGCTTTGTTGTTGGTGCAGTTCTTTTAGGGCTACCTAAAGCTTCCCCAGTCTGCATTTTTTTGGAAACGTTGCTAACAGCACTCAAACTTATGTTTAAAGCATTAGTAACTCTCTAAAATTTACTGGTTATGTTACGATATATAGTTAACTTCTAGAACTACACTTACCTCTCTTACAGCAGTTAATGGTAACAGTGGTCCACCAGCATCACGTTCTCTCTCAAAATAATTTATTAAAGAACAAATTAATTCCTGGATATCTTTACCAAACGCCTTCGGCATTATAACAGATAACCTAAAAATATAATGCATTAATTTGTTTTCACACAAATAAATCTTGCTCCACTTACCAGAATAACACTAATAATACAATTATATTAGTTCTGAAAAGAACTGATGGTAAATAAAACAAGGAAACAACAATTAATTAAAAGCACGAGAGAATTAAATCAACAATAAAATAATTCGAATCAATAAAATAGACAGTAAATCGATTTAAAATATCGCGGTGCTTTTGTAAATTCAGTAAATTTATACTACCAACATTTCGCGACGAAATACGATTTAATTAACTTCTATTGTGAAAAATAAGACAAAAATGCTAAGGATTATGAAGCCACATTGAACTGTACTTATTTCTGAAAAAAGCTTAATAATTTGATGTCAAGAATTACTCTTTTTAATGTAATTCATACTTAAAAATTATGTTGGCATTAAAATGTTTTCAATTACGTCACTCATGACGTGCATCGCCTGAATTCTTGCCCCAACTTTATAGACAAAATAAGACAGAAAAGATACTTCTGCTAATGGTCACTACCTATACTGTATTTTTTACACTCTTCGCAGAAGAGCGTATTGTATTTGCAAGGAATTTTTCTAAACCCATCATAAAGGTTTTTTTTCTAAATAATAATAAAAGATCTTTATTAGTTGAAAAACCGCTGCCCAAGGAATCACTACTTTCGCATCCAGATTTTGTATCCAAGTCTTATGCACACTAAATCCCACTGTAATATTTTACTCCCTTTAATAATAGAGAGATGGCGGTAGAGGGGGTGGCTAATGTAAAAAAAAAAATTTAAAGGCCCTTGGTTCTCGTACATACACTAAATCCCAATTAAATTTTTTACTCCCTTTAATAATAGGATGGGGGTGGCAATGGGGGTCGTAGAGGGGGTACCTAATGCCAAAAAAATTTTTTTAGACGTTTCGTTTTTGTATACACACTAAATCACATTTTAATTTTTTTTACCCCCTTTAATAATAGGGTGAGGGTGGCAATAGGAGTGGTAGAGAGGGTAGCTAGTGCTAAAAAAATTTTTTTAGACGGTTCATTGTTGTATACACATTAAATCACATTTTATTTTTTTACCCCCTTTAATAATAGGGTGAGGGTGGCAATGGGGGTGGTAGACGAGGTAGCTAGCGCCAAACAAAATTTTTTAGACGTTTCGTTTTTGTATACACACTAAATAACATTTTATTTTTTTTTTACCCCCCTTCACTGGACGTGGAAGTAAATAACCAAAGGCCATCAACTAAAGGTCTTAAGCTTGTGTTTTACAATATACAATGTGTTCATGGCAAAGCTGTATGACAACAAATTTATGATTTAAAACACAATATTCTCTATGCTCTTGCTTCACCTAAAACCTATTTTGAGTTCTTTAAAATTTGAAATAATGAAAGAGGGTGCTCTGGTAACAGCTTAAAAATAGAAATCAAGTAAACTGCCTTTTCTGTACGAGATATTGTTAAATTTTATAAGAAAAATTTGCTCAGAATTGAAAAGTATAACATACCAAAGGATCTTATGGAAGTTGGTTCTCGGTTAAATTAGCCGGGACTGAAATATGTTACTATTTTCACAGTCCGGAATAAAAATCTCTCGGAACCCATGAAACTCAGTACATTTTCGGCTGTAGATGTCTAAGTGGAAAAATGTGTGTCGTGGCTAAATACTAATTATTGTCGTAAGCGCTTTCGTAGATTTAACCATAAACGCTACAGGCCCGACTATCAGAGATTGTTGTCGAATCATAAAATTCATAAATATAATTGAATTAAATAATATTTAAACCACTACTATGCACAAGAGACATCAATCACAGCATCAAAACACGCCAAGGACCTTCCACAACGTTCAATACTCCAACCGTCCTGCCATCTACACTCCCATCCGGTTTGACTCGTCGCATCGGTCCCAACACCAAATCAAGCCAGAGGCCGTCCACAACGTTCAATACTCCAGCCGCCCTGACGTCCAGAGCCCCGTCCGATCCGATGTCTAATTATATGCAGCAAGGTTTCTGCAGTGGCAGTTCTCGTCGCTACAACATCAACTACACCCATCAGTCCAGTGAAAGCAGATCAACAAGAAGCAACTAGTTCAGCCTACTAGTGTTTACTCCACGAACCAGCCCTCAATACGACGCTTTGTCTGCCGCCAGCGCACGATCCAAGGCTCTGTTGATGTGCAGAAGAGTGCGAACAGTGTACAGCGACAGTCGCGACTTACAAAGTTTCATGGGTGCATACTAGTGCGGGGCAAATTAAAATCAGTATTAGCTCAGTACAGTTAGGGCCTAAATAATTAAACAAATACCATTTTTGATGCCGTTCGAGTTGCTTTTAGTTATTTTTTTTATTATTATTTTCGTCTTTTATTTACTTAACCTAATTGCAACTATGGGTATTAGCACTGATAATAAAAATAGTCAACATCTCGGGAAGCTTGGCGCTGTAATCAGTCAGTCTGGGCTCTCCCGCCATCGTAGAAGCCACTAGAAGTCTCGTCATAAGCAACACCATCCTACAATTGGAGTCTCATGCCATATCTATAAAAATCGACCCTGAGAGCCATAGTTTGTCCTCACCAGCTTGTCGGAATCTTTAACTAGACTACTGGTGCCCTCTATCAATCAAAAAACGTAGTCTCAACCCCCATTCACGACAACAAGATGCAGCCTCGTATGTTATATCTTTTTCGTAGAGGTATCAAGGGTCTTCGTTTCTCAATTCAAAGTTCTTAATTGAAAAATAACCATTTATTTATTTATAAAACGAAATGTTCCAACTAGCTGTAGGGAAGTACTTACAAAAAATGTTCGTTTTTCATTTCTACATCACATCGTCGAAAATTATACAGGGTGTTCCATTTGAAAAAATTGAGAAAATTCAATTTAAAATGTTCTGAATTGAAAAATTATTTTTGGCCACCCTTTACATTTTTAGGAAATGAAAATGATTCAAAAATATGAATTACATGTCTCATAACTGGTATTCACATAAGTTTTTCTTAAAACCCATAATTGTGATTGTGGTGATCTTTTTAATATCAATCTGCAGATTGCATAATTTCAACAAAAAAATTCAGTACATCCAAGTGGTTGGGAGATATTCAATGCTAATATAGGAATGAATAGAGCCTAGAAAGAGGCTTCCAAAAATGTACTGATATACATAACATTCCATTTAAAAAAAGGCACTTGTCCTGTAATTTCATCTTGGCTCGCCCTGTATGTTCGAAAATAATTTCCAGTTATAGATTTTTTTATTGCTCTATTGCCCCACCCTGTATAACAAATTCCATCTGGAACCGTATCTTCAGTTCTTGGCCCAAAAGAGGAACCCTAACGAGGAGGAAAATACATTTTGAAAATAATGCCTAACATTGTTCGTGCTACAGGGAGCAACTGGGTTCGTTACCTTTTTTCTAAAAGTCCTAATAATTCCGTTGAGACATCTGGAGTTTTGAGTTTCGTAAACATGCAAATAACCATAGGGACATGCATCGACTCACAAAAACGGATAGTAGACGCCAGGACATAGGTGTTAAAACCAAGTATTACCAATTTACATAGAACAGCAGTGAGAAATTTCAAGTGCCTAAAAGAAGATCATTGCGGCGTCAGGACTGATTAATGAAGGTGTAATGGTGGGCATGCCCCTTTCCTAGATCATAAAATCCCATGAGGGTAACTTTCTCTTCATGTATAAACATCAAAATTTACCAAGAGCAACACACAATGGTGGAGAATAACTTCTGAAGGGCTATGTACATAAATCCCTTGTGGATGATCAAAAAGATTGAAGATTTAAATATAGCCAAAACTATTCCAGGCACTGTTGCTGATGGTCAGCCGAAGAAAGAAAGATAGGAGCCCCACCCAAGAGAAAAAATGCTCTCCCTCCAAAAAAACAAATCGCTTCCGACGACACCATAATCACATCACAAATCGAATATAACAGAACACAGTACAGAAACAAATGTTCTCATATCCGTGCAGGATTGGTTTTTTGCAACTTGAAATAATAACTAAACCATTGCTGGACAATTCCAAAAGCTATTTAACAATATCTCCAGTGTCAATGAAATAATTATAGATATAAGTAAACAAATTTGATGACTGATGTAATAATTATTAACAATTACACAAAAATTCAGGCACGTCCCTGGATAGAAACAGATACTACAGAATTTCACTCTGAGAGTTGGTAAGGCGAACATAAACTGAAAAGTCCCTAAGTGGACTAGGCAAAACAACAAATTCAATTTATAAATTACAAGGTTATAATCACATACCCCTGAAACTATTCTGCATTAAATAAACCTGTCTTTGATTTTCTTTATGTCGTTGCGTATGTTTTCTTGTAGAAAATTTTTTTTCTTTGCTATGCCACAATATTTTGATATTGTCGGTGAACAGAGTAAACTTTCCTGTGATATTAATTGTAACTAGGTCATTAATATACAGTAAAAATAGAATTGGGCCAAGAACAGAGCCTTGAGGTACCCCACAGTTTATGTTAAGTTCATAAGATTTAAACCATTCAAGGGTACTGCCATAGTGTTACAATTTTTGCAGCAATATTCCATGTTGATCACAGTCAAAGGCTTTTGACAGATCGCAGAATATGGCGGCAGCGATCTCGCCTTCAGTTAGTTTGAGTTAATCCATGTTTAGGAAGGAAGACATTGCGTCATTAGTGCTTTCATTGCATTGAAAACTAAATTGAATGTCATTTAGCAAACTGACAGATAACAAAAATTCAATAACCCTTTTTTCTAATTAGGTTTTCCATGAGTTTGGCTGGTGTGGAAATTAATGATTTGGGTCGGTAGTTGGATGGGTTTTCTACATTCCCGCCTTTATACAACTATAAATCTGAATAATTCATAGTTGTTTTTATTGAAGGTTGGTCTTTAACTCTAAACTCTAGGCTTATTATTTGCTTGTCCAATTCTAGTGTTGCAATAGCTTTCTTTTGACGCTTTAATTACTTTTTTGTAGATATTACAATATTTTTTATGGTAATTAAAGAAGAATTCCTCATCTGCCTATTTTCATACATAGAGTAAAATTCGTATATTTTTCGCAAAGTTTTCATGCCTTTCGCCATCCAAGGTTTTTATTTTTTATTTTAATGAATGGGAAAAGCCCTTACTAAAAGTGTGCATTAAACACTCATAGAATGCTTTGGAAACAAAAATAATTGTGACCAATTCTTACACTAAAAATGTCAACTTTACAAGAAAAAGTTTATCTCATAATATTAAAAAACATTAAAATTTTATATATAAAAAAATCTATTTGGTACGTCATATTTTTTAGTTCTGAGCAAATTTTTCTTATAAAATTTTTCAACATTCTGCACAAAGAAGACAGTTTACCTCGTGGTTTTTATTTTTAGGCTGTTATCAGCGCCCTCTAGAAATTTTTCAAATTCTAACGTATTAAAAATATATTTTAGGTGAGGCAAGAACAGAACACAGAAAATTGTGTTTAAAATCAATATATTTTTGTCATTCACCCTATACTTCAATACAATTTGTACTGTCGTGAGCAGAAAAAAATAGGACAACTTTGATTGATATCCTTCGTCGCCCTGATCCAGGATTTCTACTAATCGTACCGTTTATTCTCCACTTTCTTAAAACGTTACACACCGAATTTTTGTCAATATTATAAGGCAGTGCAATTTGACTCATTGACCATCCATCATCTGCTTTAGCAATAACTCCAGATTTAACTAAATCGCTTATATGAGGCATATTAGTTTTTTGCACACTTGCAATAAATTATGACAACTAACTGACAATGTCACAAAAATTAAAGTTAGATGTACACAACTAGATTTTAGCAAAATACCGTTATAAGACTTGTCCTATTTTTTTTGCTCACGACCATATAATGTAGTTAAATTTTTGCATGGTAGTAAAAGTTTTTATACTGTTAGTCATTGAATTCTGAACGATTTTCAAAATATCCATTTATCTGTCTGTCCGTCCGTCACGGTTCTTGTAAACACAATAAGGGAAGTGTCCGAATGTATTGAAATTTGTGTAGTAAGTTAAAATTAGCTAGAAGAACCCTATTTTTAACATTTTTGCAAGATTTTAAGAAAAAAATATACATGAAGAATGTTGCAGACTTGCAAGATTTTACAAAAATAAAAATATTGCACAGTACATTGATGAGCATTCCATCAACTAATCTGGCATGATCAGGAGATTATTAAACCTACAAATATAGTAATTGTATCTAAAAAATGTACTTATTGTCAAAAAATTGCCAAAAGCATTAGCTTATATTAATTAGCTTCGGATAGATGGTATATTAGTAAAAGCAGTCTAAATATGGAGAGTAGGAGAAGCGACATAACCATCAGCGCAGCTCTACTTCACTATTTTCTTAATGTTTTAATATCCTAACTTCAATAAACCGGCAAGGTGTGTCACAGTAGTTATAAAATAAATTTTTGTCCACCCTGTATATCTTATTTAATTATTATTTATATAATTATTATAAGGATCTCGGTCGATGATCTTAATTCAATAAAGAATATGTTTACTTATTTGTTTAATTTAGAATACATTACCCAGATTGAGATCTTCATCTTCTTCATCACTTATTTCTGGACTACCTGATATAGATTGGTTTTGAATAACCTTTCCAATATTACCTAAAACGGAAATTAATGAATATTAAAAAATTGCAAGTAGTCAATTGTTATCGGTAACACTACTGCTTATTGTGTGACCTGCGAATACTTATTCAATTTTTTCTGCAATTTTTTTTATAAATGAAAAAGAAACCATCACACATTGCAGATCGTACATTGAAATGAATCTACTCCACAATTAGTGTTATTTATATGGGTAACATGAGGTGAGACAAATTTAATTTCGACCAAACAACACGTACCAAGAGGGTTAAAGTAAATTGTTTAATGATTGTGTAGCAGTGTATGTCACTCTTCGGGTTGTTCAATAAAATTTGTTTCAAACCTTCTTTGTAGAATCCATGTGTAACCAAATGCTCCATCTGGCTCTTCATCAATAAAATTTTTGCTTTCTGTCGGTCCAAACGTTTCTGAAGGTAGCGGATTTTTTGCAAAAGTTCATTCCTTTCGTAATTTTTGGACCTTTCTCTTTGATAGGTAGTCTGTACCTCAACATTAACTGTTTCTTTTTTTATTTCCTACAAAACATTTACAAATCATTTAATTTAGCATACAAATAATAAAAAATAATTAAATTAATCCTTATAAAATGTTCTAAATTCTCAACTTGGAATATTTATAGAGGTATTAAATCTAAGTTAACGAAATGCATCAAAAAAGATAATAACAGAGATTAATTGTGTTAGTTTTTATATTCTTAGAGCTTTTAGATGTTTCAGGATTAATCCATTAATTTTAAATTTAGTTGCATTACAACAACAACAAAGAAATTTATTGAATCAATCGATTCAATAGGCTATTGACCGAGGTCCTTCTACCTATTGTTACAATACTGATATCATTTACAATTAAAACTTAAAAATAATATAATGCAAGATTGTGCATAATTACAGTGTTCCGTTAAATAGAGTGGAATAAATTATTATACACACATATATATCCTTATTTAATAAGATTTTCAATCTTCTCTAGGATGGTATGTTGGGGATGTTTGAGCCATGTTCTGATTCCTGGAGTTCTTCTAATACAATATTTTCCTAACGTTTCTATGTTTCGAGGGTTTTGGGCAAATCTTGTAGACAATTTAATAAGTCGTTCCTCAATTGGTGTTATATGGGTCAGTTGATAAACAAGGGGGTTGGGTGGGTTATGAAGTGGATGTCGGATCTTAGTTATTTTCCTAATTAAAGATGTTTCAACTACTTTAATTTTTTTTAAAGCTTGGTTTTTGCAGTTTAAAAACAAAGTATGACCATATTCAATCATAGGACGGCATATCAATTTGTAAATTTTACTTGCAGTTATGTGTTTATTCCGTTTCCTTTGTATGTCAAACTTTGAAAGTGTTTAGCTCTTGAAATTACATTTTTATTTTTGAGTTCTGTGTGAGCATTGAAATTAATCTTATTACCGAGGACGATGCCAAGATAGTTGGTGGAAGATTCAGGAGTGAGCCTATGTTGGTATATGTTGATTGTTGGAGAAGATACTGTTATTAGGTGATTAAATATAACAAAATGAGACTTTAGAGGATTTGGTTTAAGCCTCCAGGTGTTAAACCAAGTAGATGTTGAGTTAATGAGGTTCTGTAGATTTTCTTTTACCTTATTTGCAGTGATGTCATGTGAAATTAGGGCTGTGTCATCGGCAAATTGCAGAACATATCCTCCATGAGAGAAATACTCAGGATCTTTGTATTTATGATTGTAAATGTCTGCACAATAGAGGTTGTATAAAAGCAGTGACAACGGAGAACATTGTGGAAGTCCCTGCTCTGGCGTGAATTCATATGGATTGACATTTAGGATTCTAACTTTAGTTTTCCTATCATTCAATAGATTATTAAGGAGAAAGAGTTAACCCAAGGTTATTAAAGTTTATATAAAAGGCCTTTGTGCCATAAAAAGCTTTGCTATGAACAATAATAAAATAGAACAACTTAAAGTGGCTTAATTAATGTAAAATCCTATGCAATCAACTGATCGTGCTTAACTGTTTCAAACTGTGTTTAAGGCTATACAGGGAGATGTTAAAAAGTAAATGTCAATATTGTTACCTGTATGAACAATTCTAGAAATAGGTGAATGCATACCATAGTTACATATATTGATAAACTAAGGCAAAGGTTTGTAAATTTGGAGATTCTCTAGGAGGAACATGGATACCAATTTGGAAAAGTAAGCTCGGACAGTCAATATGAAAGTTCAAAATTTTATATAACATAACTATTTCCGGAATATTTTGCCGAGTTTGAAGTTCCGGTAATCCAGTTATAGATCCAATTTCCTTAAGTGATAAGTCTTCAGGTGGCAAATTGAGTTTGTATGCAATAAAGTGTAAAAATTTATTTCAGAACTTTTCTAAACTATAAACATGTGACGCATACGTGAGGGACCAGATAGTCGAAATATACTCAAGATTAGACCGCACAAGTGAATTATATAAGCAAATTAGTGATCAAATATTAGAAAAGTCTTTAGATATTCGACAAATAAACCCTAACATTTTTAAAGGTTTATTAGTCATATCATAATGACAGAAAATCTAGCTTAGAGTCTATAATAATACCCAAATCTCTAATCTTATTAACATTATCTAACAATGAGCCATTGATACTATAAGTATATTCTAACCTATTATGAGATCTAAAAAAGACACTGATTGACATTTCTTTATATTAAGGTCTAAGAGGTTAAGAGTGCACCACCGAGAGAGAGCATCCAGGTCTGCTATATTGAATAATTTAAGATCGTCCCCAAATAGGACTATTTTTAAATACAGGTTTAATATCATTTATAAAAATATTAAATAGAAAAGGACCAAGATGACTCTCCCCTGTGGTACATCCAACGTCACAGTTATTTCCTCAGAAATAAAGCCTTTTACTCTGGACTGATTGAGTTCTGTCATACAAATAACTGGTGATCCAGTTAATAGAGTGCCCCCAAAACCAAAAGCTTTTAACTTCTCACAAAGAATAGAGTGATTAACTGTGTCAAATGCCTTTGTGAAATCTGTATAAACTACATCAACTTGGCTTCGATTTTCCAAGGCATTCAAAACAAACTAAGCAAACAATAAAATGTTCGTGGAAGTTATTGATCTTCCCTTACAAAAACCATGCTGCTCATTCATTATAGCCATCGTTAATCTCTCTCCTTAATCTGATCGGCTATGATGTTCTCAAATATGTTTAGAATTGCACTAAGAATGCATATCGGCCTATAGTTCATAATGTTTGCATTTTCACCATTCTTATCAATTGGGATAACAAAACTGTTTTTCCAGAGTTTAGGAAATACTCCCGAATTAAGTGAAAGTGTAAAGAGATTAAGCAGAGGCTTTGCAAGGGAACATCTACAATTTTTTTAAAGGATGGGTGAAATGCCATCAGGCCCTGGACTTTTATTAGGATCCAGAGACATTAATTTACTATACACAGTTTCTAGACTCACATCACGGTTATTAATATCTACAGTGTTTTCAAAGATAAAGTCTGTGTTGTTATTTGCCACTTCATAAGGTTTGTAAACAGACTCGAAATACTTAGAAAATAAATTAACTGTTATTAATCCATTATCACTACTTTCATATGCTGAGGCATACTACAGTCTTCTCGTCACAAAATTCCAAAAAGTTTTATTATTATCAGGTATTGCCAATTCAGTGTTCAGTACATGATTTCTATAACATTACTTAACCTTTCCACTGCGGAGGGGCTCATGCTAACCTCTTGCGCTGTGCGAGTTAAATCATCACTCGCAAGTATAGTTGTCTAGAGCAGTCTGAAGCAAATGGGTCAAAGATCAAAATGGTTTCCTATTAATTATTTTTCTTTTATTCCCAAGTTATTAATTTCTCTTTTAATTACTATTGAGGAAAAAAAATTGAAATCGCAAATAAAAATAAAAATTGCATGTTTTTCGAGACCTTCCGGCGATTTCATTATAACAGACATAACCGTGGTATCTATTTGTCTTTTTTACGATAAATTGCATTATTTGTTTATCAAAAAAAAAACTCGAAAAAGTCAAGAACATCATCCATCGCAACTCCGATTTTACAGCCAGCATTATTTTCATCGAAATTGTGAACTGTAGGTGTAAAGTTTTCTGGGAGGTATAGTTTTCTGTTTCTTTCCAATTAAAATAGTTTTCGTCTTCTGCGGATACATATATATATCATTTTCTTTCTCGAAACTCTCATCTTCTTGTGAGGATATGTCCATGTTTGTGTGTCCAGTGTTGTTTTCCGGTATATCAGTATTATTTATGAATTGTTCCAGGTTATTTAGAAAGTCATCATCTACATCGTTCCATGCTCAGATTCCCAACCATAATTATTGTCTTCATCGTGGTTATAGTCAAAATTCGGTTCGCTGTCACTGTTAGCCAGAATTTCTTCTAATTCCCTATCTTGTGTAATATTTACGAGACATATTGTAATATAATTATAAGAATAAAACTTTACGTAACATAAAACAAATTCGTACTTATGACACTGGTGTTAGTAAATATTATGGAAGAACATTCATCATAAGACATTAAGCCATGCCTTCGGTATACTCGCGCGCTACCAATAAATCGTTATTTATCTTTAGATCACGCCTACGCGAGTTGACGCGTCTATAGCATACACGTCTCGAGTGGCGAAAGGGTTAATACAATCTTTACATTGTGTTCTAAATAAAGAAAAAGTCAAGTAATCGTCCCATCGATTAGAGATTTTGTATTTTTTATATTTCTTTTTATTATAATAATTATTTTTTTAAATTCATTGCTATACCAGTAGATCAAGCATTATAACAGTTAGTAATACTATTGAGTTGGAACAAATTATGAAAGGCAAAGGTGTCATATTGAAGCACCCTGTATATACCCCATATATAAATTTAATTTTTTTCTATTTATGTTTCCAAATTCAAGCAATTATTGCGGTTAATTCACTTCATTTTTACATTTATTTAGTCATTTGCTATTGAACACGGTAAAGTTACCAGAATGCATTTTTAGAATTATATTTTTAAAGCAAAGTTAAACGCTACAATTTTGAGACAGAATTTACATAAAATCTAGTCGAGTCGCAGGGTTTGTTTATCGTATATTAAGATAAGTGTCAAGTACTTCGTTTATTCCCAGAGTATGGAATCGCCTACACGTGTCTAGCTTAACCATAGAGAAAGATAGAAAGTTGAGCGTCATTCTAAATTGCTGCACGGTGTCCAATATTATAATAGCGTTATAATAAACATATTCCCACAAGAAACAAGCGAAGATGCATAATCCGGGTAGAAGGGTGACATCAGGAACCATATAAAAGAAGATCAGACTGTTCGGTGGAGGAGATGCATTTGGAATCCCCCCGAGGTACTTTGCAGACTTCGGTCAGCTGTACTTAGGAAATAAAATTAAACCACGCTCAATGTACTTTGCAGACTTAGGTCAGCTGTACTTAGGAAATAAAATTAAACCACACTTAAGGTACTTTGCAGACTTCGGTCAACTGTACTTGGGAAATAAATTTTTAATACACCATTGCATCGCAGTACTTCGTGTTCGTTGTACTTACATCAAAGATAATCACTGCTTAACGTACACTTTATGAAGTGTCGTTTCTACGTCTCTACGATGCCCTACGAGAACGTTAAACACGTAGAACCTGGGGAAGAGCATTCACGGGCGATATAACGCTATACAGAGCGCACAGAAATTCAGCTGGCATAAATTTCTAAAGGTGATTACTTTCTTATTTCGAGACTCTACTTTATTATTTGCAATTGCATTCATATTCTGGTTACGGGTGTTTAAAAAAAGTTTAAATGACGAATTTGTGGTACTAAAAGAATGTTAGTTTTTTTTATGAAATACTAGCTTTGATTTTTAATTATCATAATATTATATTACCGGTTATTCAGTTATGATTTCATTCGCGATTTTAATTCACAAAATTTCACTTTCTAAATATTTTACTAGGGAAATTTGCGTTTGCGAAGTAACAAGTTTATATTCAAGAACTATATATTTAGAGCTATGCAATAACAAGGTACTTTATCACAGACTAGTCAAACTTCATGTCTATCATTATTCTGCAGTTTTTATAAAACAAATAGTGGACTTTCGTTTCCACTACATCTCATGTAAGGTTTTTCAAGAATGCTTTATATTTAAAGTACACTAGGAATATATTCTTACTGTAACCACATCAAGGTTTTCTGATTGTTGGACATTTACCTACAATAAAATATTATAGTTATATGAAATCGGCGTACTTTGCATTAACAGAGGTTTGAAACATTGACTACAGCCAATTGGCTGGTTCTGTTCTCCAATTGGGTTCAGTTATAACGAGGGATGTCAATATTTCAGGCAGTTGTCTGGTCACTTGTTTCGATTGAAGGGTGATGCAACCGCATTTTCTTACCTTCGCGGATTTGCGGCTTCGTATGTGACAATCATAGGCAATCTTCTGGTTGCTTTTCTATTTAATTACTATAGGGAGACTTCCACAGCATTCTAAAGGATTTTATGTGAGTGTAAATTCTCACCTCTGCAAGATTAATATGATTATCTGAACGATTGTTCCTACTCCAATTTCAATCACTAAACTGTGTATAATTAAAGGATATTTCCTCAACACTCTGTGATATGTTACACGAATATTTAATGCTCATTTTCAAACTTAATTTTGATAATGTATGAACATGACATGATTCTTGTCTTTTGTTTTGCATTCGATTCATTATTTGGCTATTGCTAACAACTTTAATTATAAATTATTATTATCTAGCGATTGCTAACAACTTTCTTTAATTATAAACCATTATTACCTAGCGATTGCTAACAGCTCTATTATAGATTATTATTATCAGGCCATTGCCACAACTCTAATTACTATTAAAATAACACAGCATACTTTTGTATCTCAGTTCTTGTTATTGCATCAAAACACTCAGTATATCTATAGTATGGTTATTACTATAGCGACGCATATTTTCCTATTATAATATTTCGACAATTGTCTCAAATATTTGGATTACTTTTGATTTCATGTTTGACTATTGTTGCATCAATTTATATAAAATAAAATGGTTTTTTTTTACTATTTTTTCCAATCAATTATTGTCTTATTCTTTCACCTTTACCTTTTCGTCATATAAGTAATAAACTAAATAAATATTTTAATTTCAAAAGCAAAATAGAAAACAAATTTCAACTATAAATGTACAGTGCAATCTTGAGTAATAAAATACTACATAGATAACATATATAATTAACTAGGTCTCTCAATTAATAGACAGTGTGTTCAAGTTTACCAGGTATTCAATTAACAGAGTGATTAATTTTCTAAGGTATCTAGTATCAGACAGAAACAAGTAATATTAAACTTTATATAAAAGAACCTGGGGAAACATAAGAGGGTTACCACACACACAACGAAATTTGGGTCCTACACTCACAAGACTAGACGATCACGCAAATGGCCAATATTATTTGTTTATCCTTCAGATAAATAAATAGTAATTAATTAACTAGAAAACAAAATTACCAGGATTTCTTTTAGTAATTAAATAAGGTACCCACAAGCAGTTTCAATATATAGCACGAACACTAGGATTACATGTACCTGGAACAAGAACTCCTCATTCATCATTTAGCCATTTAACCTTAGGTAGATTATAATCACCCCACAAATAAAACTTACACTGAGGGTTCTCACTCAAAACAGTCGAAACTACTGCAGTGATCTTTATAGATAGCTAAAGATGAACTGAGAGGTATATATACACCACCAACAATGATGTCTTCACGGCCAATTCTCACCTTAACAAATATCTACTCGACATTTACATGTGGGGGAAGATAATATGCTAGATGAAAGTTTTTTTCCTAGTTGCTATCAGGACACCACCACCTCTGATTTTGTTGCTAGTAAGAGAAAATCTATCTTTCCTGTATATGGTAAAGTCCTTCAACATGAGCTCAATATCCTCTATATGGTCATCAAGCCCAGATTCAGTCAGAACTAAGATATATGTCTATGTATGTATGTATACATATATATGGACTGGGGATATTACTACTATTCCTCATCGGATGCTACAGAGCTAGTCTGGTATGGAATTATATACCATCCAGCTGGGCGGCGGTTAAAGCGGTATATTTACCAAAAATGGGTCGGGCAAAACCGGACCCTAAATCGTTAAGACCCATTAGCCTGACATCATTTCTGTTGAAAGGCCTGGAAAAAGTACTGGATGGATACATCAGGGGAAGCATCCTGAGCACTCATCCCCTTAACGTTCACCAGTATGCTTACCAGCGGGACAAATCAACAGAACTAATATTCAATAACCTAGTCGTAAAATCCCTCAATCCCTTCTGGAAAAGAAAATTGCAGTGGCTGCTTTTCTTGACACTGAAGGAGCATTCAATAATGCACTGCCCAACTCCTTACACACAGCAGCAACTTCTAGGAGAATCGAGCCAACCGTAAATGACTGGATTCGAGCTATCCTGGAAAGTAGAATCATAACGACAACCTTACAGAGGGAAACAGTCAGCTTTAGGTTAAAAATACTTTGTTCCTGACTATCTAGAAGTGGATTTATTTGGAATGCTGAATTATCATTTTCGGTGCAAATCACCAGAATCGTAAAAACTTTCCAATTCCAGTGTAAAAGTTATTAATAAAGATATGATTATCAGCTCATACCTTTGAGAGTATATCATGGAAGGCCACATAAAAAAATATTAAGATGTACTTTACAATTTTGGCCCCGTTTACATACCACTGTAATGTTTACATGCCGCATATCTCAGTTTAAACGAATTAAATCAAATTGAACCTTTTATGCAATTGTATTCTGTTTACCTGTCTATTATTTTCTTTCTCATAATCATCGACTGCTTCTTGATACATGAATTGGTTGGGAGTTGCAGTTTTTCTCAACATTCTTTTTGTCAGCCCCATTGTTGCTGGTTGGTAATTGTCAAGAGAAAAATGTGCACTGCATATGATAATATTTTTGACACCTTCCTGAAGTAAGCCTTTGGGAATTGCATTCAACCATCTTCTCCTATCGTCTTCATTGTACGGTAGCCTGGAAAAACCCACACAAAATTCAGTTTCATTCGGTGTGTTTAACGCATCTTTCAATAAAAAATTCAATATGAACTAGTTTGATTACAAGTTACTTTCATCGTCATAAAATAAGACATTTTATTTAATTAAATTTCTTAATTTTATCAATAAATAATAGTTGTATTCTAGTCTATATCCATGTACATATATAACTGTGAAGAGAATACTTACTCATGAAACGTTAAAGTGGAGAATTCGTGGTAATAATTATTGCAATTATTCAATGAACACTTTTTTCCCATCAAATCTGGTCTGTGAATTGAAAACTAAAGTTAATTTTTAATTGTTCAACATTCGTTTTGTTCATTTGTGTTGATTTCTAGCTGCATTGAATTAATAAAAAAGAAAACAGACCTATTTAATATAAGGTAGAGAGAGATAAACTGGAATCTAGGCGTCAATTCTCGAATCGCTAGTGATCGATGTTGTATACTACTCTCCTAAAATGTCTATCGTAATCATACGCACATATATTTTTAAAAAGTAGCATACAGAATCAATCAGTAGAGATTTGAGAATTGAAGCCTTGTTTAGAACAAAACAAATGAACAATGAGATAAACAGGAGATCTGTGCACATGTTAAATGCATACTAAATCAAACTATATAGTAAAATACATCATTGTTCTGGGAAAAAATGAAGAATATAATTTTTATTTGGGCAACGGTTTAGTAAATAAAAATGTTTGTATTTGTTACAATGTTCAAATTTTTGCATTATAAATGGATCACAGGTACCCTGCCTACATTATGTTTTCCATTTTAGCTAATAGGCCAGTTGTCAGGTAGATTAACATCGTTTTAAATCGGACAAGAGATTTTACTGCTGGAACCAGTTCATTGTCTCTTTTAGACATACTAAATACCAACTTGAGGCAATACCGCTTAAAAATCATTTTTTTGCAAATATCTCGATTGTGAATGTTCATACAAAAAAAAGATGGTTATCAAAGTTGAAGATAAGTAAATTCTCTATCGAAATGGTTCAGACACATTTTTACGTAGTATTAATATTCTTGAAGTTATAGGCACGGGAAGTAAAACACCGTAATGCATTCACTCTGTATACCGACATTTTACCATACAATACCACGTTTTGTACTTGCTATTACGTTTAATTGTCACTTTTGAAGTTTAATTAAATATATTTGTTATTAATTTTGAAATTACAAAAAATGTCTTCAACTATCGGTGGTGACTACCATTATGTGCTCATTTCCACACCACCTTGCGGTAGAGCACTTGGCGTGTTTTTTTAAAGTGATATCCCCAATAGACCTAATCCACTTTATGTTTATTTCATTAACTTACTTCTAACTCTTACATTACATTAATCTGATTTTTTTTAAGTTGAAGGTTCAAAACGTTCCCTTGCTTCAATAAAACTGCGAGTGGCGGTTTTATTATCATCTGCATCGTCTTTATCACAATCAGCCTCCTCATATTTATCCTGTTCCAAAAAAAAGCTAATACCTTATCTTCGGTTTCTTCGGCTTGATCTGAATCGTCTACATATGTTTCGACATTTGTACACGTTTGTCCTTAACATCCAGAACAAATAACGGGACATTTTTGTCCAGCTTTTCTACAACCACATGCGGGTTTGCAGCTTTTATACACTTGCAGTTTATTATTTTTAAAAGTTCTTGTGGAGCAGCTTCCGTTTTGGTAGTAATAGGAAACAGACCATTTTTTTTTTCATCCAACCCCAATCTTGAGGACTTTTGGTATTGCCGTACCACTGTTGAATTTGACAGTATGTTCTAATAGAGTGTTACCGTGCAGTAGACTCAGTTGGAGGTAAGGATGCAAGGTTACATGTACTTTTTGCCACTAAATTAATAAAGCATTTATACCTGAATTCATTCAAAGAATACTGTTCGGGTTCTGCTCCGTAAAGAGCTAATATAGCTTTTCGGCCTGCTGTATCTATAACATCAGGGTGAGAATTGGAGTCTTTAAAACATTCCACGTATTTCTGTAATCCTGCAGATTTTTGTAATTATTTAACAGATTTTGCTTTGCCTTGCCTAAAAAATGCAGAAGTTGTATCACATCCACTGAATGAGTGGTGAAATAATATGTTATCCGCAACTTCTTTTGGGTAATTAAAAGAGTTCGAAAAATAAATTTGTTGTCCGTTTTCCCCTTGCTTGGCTTCATAAATTACAAGTTTGAATAACGTGCAGATAATCCTGTCATAAGGATCAAAAGATCAACGTCTTCACCAACTATAATTACCGAATGGTAATGAGGTGATATATCTATTGCTGAGTTAATAATAAAAGAATCAGCATCTTCAACAGCCTGCTCAACAATGAAACCTGCAGTGGTAAGTTTTTTAAGTAACAGTGAGATAAGCCAATTTTTACTTTGAACGTTTTATAGAAAGTTTCCTGCTGCATTAATAATAATAATAATAATAATAATTTTATTTCATCCATAAAGACCATAACAATGATATTGGACAAGTCAATTTGCAATATATATATATATATATATATATATATATATATATATATATATATGTATATATATATATATATATAGCAATCAATACAATAGTATTTATATGTCTCAGTACACAAAATTAAATTTTAGAAAACTTAATAAAAGTTATATAACAATAAAAGGTAAAAAGAAAAATGCACGTATTAAATTTTGTTGCAATTGTTGAATTGTTGTTGTTGCAATCCCTCGGTCTCTCCCTTAAGCCCAGCTGACGTTAAAAAGGTGAACGTCAGCTTGGTCGTTAAACCTAATGTTTTTATGTTCTTATAGAATACACCGTACATGGTTTTATTGATGTGCCGTCTAAACAGACTTTTCTGTTCTGCGGCTTTAATTTGGGCTTTCAGACGGTTTGGCGGAAGCTCGGTGGCCGACTCTGGGTCAGCACCTTGCCGGCCTCCTCGTCTGATGTCGAATACGAGACCGAGTTCATCTGCTACTCTCTTTGCTGCCTTGAATAATGCTGCGCCCACTCCTGCATTTTCATGATTTCTCACCAATTGCAGGAGGGGATCTGAGCTCGTGAGGAAGTTACATGCTATACTCAGTACTACCCGGCCCTGCATGCACTCAAAACTCAAGAGTCCTGGGTCCTCCGATGACGTGGGAGGTACACATGAGGAACGGACGATCTTGGATGAATGCTCTTATGGATATTCATCATCTTGCGGGTACCTCTATCTAATTGACGCAGCTCATCTACTGTCCATTTCACTACTCCAAAGAAGTAGAGCAGAACAGGAACGGCAAGCATCATAGCTGATTCTGAAGTGCTTAAAAGTGTATTTAGTTGCTGTAAAAATAAGAAATGTGCAATTGCAGTGTGTATAAACTGTGGTGGTATCTATCACAGATCCTGCTTGCAAAGAGTCAACAATAACATTATTGTAATTAATGAGGGTTTAATTAAGTGTTGTCCATCTAACCTCACCTCTGATGTTGGAATTCAAAACAATTTGGAAAATAATACTAATGTGAAAACTGAAGTGGAAAAATTAAAACTTGAGAATTCTATGCTCAAAAGGCTTTTAGAAGAACCTGAAACAAAATATAAATTGTTAATAAACAATAATGAATTATTAGAAGAAAATAAAAAACTATTGGAAGAAAAAATTGAAATGATAAAGAAAGAAGTGGAATTAAACACAAGAAATATGCCTAACAAAAACATTTCTGCTAAAAATCTAAACAGGAAGAGTTATAGTTCAGTCACTAAGGAAAACAAACAGGCATCAAACAGTGTAAATGATGACTTGGTAGAAAATAAAACATCTGTAAATGCAAAGAATCTGAATGATCTTGAGACTGTGCAACTAAGTAAAATGCATGACATCATTAACTTAGCAAAAGCATCAACCTCATCTGTTAAAACTGTAAATAACCAAAACAGTGTTAACAATGACATCATTGCAAATAAAACATCAACAACAAAGAATTTGAATAATCTTGAGACTGTGCAACCAATAAATGGTGAGGCTAATGAATCCGTTAATAAGCAGGGAAGAACGACTACACAATTAATTAATTAAATAGTGAAAATAATAACTGGAAATTGGTTCATAGAAAAAAAGAAGGCTACAAAAGAAACATAGGCCAGTCTGAGGACAAAGATGAACATTTTAAAGGTATTAGACCAAAGGTATGGATGTATGTATACAAAGTGGCACAAGACACCACAGAAGATATAAAAAAAAATTTGCAGAGGAAAACTGGCAATAAGGAGGAAGACTTTATTGTTAAAGATTTAAAGAAACTTGGGAAGTTAAAGTCATATATGGTTGCAGCAGATTTTAAATACAAAGATGATTTTTACAAAACATCCTTTTGGCCAATGGGAGTGAATTACAGAAGATTTGATTTTAATCGACACTTCGAAAAACATAAAACAAGGAATATCATTTCTAATGAAAATGAAGAAAGTCAAGGATATTTTTTAGATGTAGGCAATTAAATCCATATGAAAGACACCACCACAAACCTGTGGATAATCCCATATTTTCTAAACTTAACAAATTATCTATATTTTATATAAATAATCAATGTTTACAAAATAAATTATTGGAACTTAACCAATTACTTTCAGAGAACCAGTATGATATTATTTGTTTTAGTGAAATTTGGTGCAATGAAGAACAAATTAATGTCTATTTAAATAGTTACATTCTAGCGAGCTATTACATAAGATCTGATTATATTCATGGGGGAGTAGCTATCTATGTCAAAGAAGGTTTAGAATATAAGCCATATCAATGGGCTGAAAGATTGTGTAGGGACATACATTTTGAGATATGTGCAATTGAACTAGTTAAGTATAAGTTAATTATATGTTGCTGTTATCGATCTCCTGCAGGTGATTTTGAAATCTTTAATGACCATCTCACAGTGTTCTTGGACAAAATATCATTAGATAAAAAGATTACATTTTGTGCAGACTTTAATGTGGATATTGCTAAGGAATTTAATAATTCTTTAGTTCTAACAAACCTCTTTATCTCATTCGGAATGTATGAATGTATTAGTAGTTACACTAGAGTTACTAATAAGTCTGCATCAAGAATTGATAATATTTTCTCTGGCATAGATCCCGATCACTATGAGACAATAGTATATAATCCGTGTTTATCTGATCATGAGTGTTTGTGTTTTTACTATTTTAACTCCAAGGAAAACTATTCTGAAAATGAACATCTCTCTTATAGAATTTTCAATAATCTAACCAAGGAAAATTATAAATTCTCAATTTCAAATTCAGATTGGTCTCGTTTTTTCACAACTAGTGATGTTAATCTAATGTCGGAAATCTTAGTACATAACATAACAAAGTCTTTTGATAATTCTTTCCCACTAAAACATAATAAAAAAAGACACAACAAGATTAAGTACAGTCAACGAATTAAAACGATGAAGAATAACCTGATAATGTTACATGACTTTAGTAAATTTAACAATAATTTCAAAGAAACCTATAATCAGTTTAGAAAAGAATACAAGTTGGCACTAAAACTTGAAACGATAAATCATAATACTAACCTTATTGCAAATGCTGCTAACAAACAAAATAAATAAATAATAATAAATGAATAAATAAATAAACACCACAGAAATTAGACAACCCCCAATTCCAGAAGCCAGGGCTTGTGTGGAAGGGGGTTACACATTGAAAAAACGCGGACATACAACCATTTCCTCCGACAGTGCCAGTGCCGGAGCCAGGATTCGAACCCGGTGGTGCGATGTCCGTGTGATTAATCGCGATTGCCACCTCATGCCTTAACCCACTCGGCTATCGACCAGATGTCGATAAAAAGCTAGCGTGGTCAATCATAAATCAAAATAAATCTAGTCACATTCTCAAAATTTCTGTTGACGATTTAAATAATTTTTTTATTAATATTTCGAGTGAAATTTCAAACGGTTTAACCCAAAATAATCTTGAATATTTAAGCAACTTAAGAAAAAGTCAAGTTATGTTTTCTTTTTATCTTGAACCAGTATCAGAAGAAGAAGTAGGTAAACTGATTGATAAATTAAGTACTTCTAAATGTAAAGACTATTTTGGGATAAATAGTGATATGATTAAATTGGCCAAGGAAGAACTTTTACCGCATATTACATGTTTAATTAACTTTTGTTTTAAAAAAGGTACATTTCCAGATTGTGTTAAAATTTCAAAGGTCACTCCAATTTTTAAAAAAGGTGATGAAAATCTTGAAACAAATTATAGACCAATCTCGATTGTTCCTATCCTGTCTAAATTGTTAGAGCTAGCATTTAAGGTTAGGCTTATGAGATATTTAGAAAGAAAAAAATTACTAAATTGCAATCAGTATGGATATAGGGAAGGAAAGTCTACCATTAAAGCATTAACGGAAATGATAACTTTTATTACTGACCAGTTTGAGTATGGAAATATGACCCTGACATCCTATTTAGATTTATCTAAGGCTTTTGACTGTGTTTCTACAGATATACTGTTAATCAAATTAGAAAGCTATGGTATAAGAGGACCTGCACAATCTATTATTAAAAGCTACATCACAAACAGATATCAATGTGTAAGTGATAGTACTAATATGTCTTCTCTAAAGCCTCTCAAGCATGGTGTTCCCCAGGGATCCATTTTGGGACCAGTCTTGTTTATAGTATATATAAACGATATATCGTTAAATCTGTCTTGCAAACATATTGAATATGCTGATGACACCACCTTAATATCTGTTGAAAAAAATTTAAAACATCTCGTACAAATATCAGAAGAAATGCAGTCTCAAGCTAAGGACTACTTCAACAATATCAGATTAAAGTTGAATGACGAAAACGCTCATTTTTAATCTAAACCCTTCTTGGGAAGCTCACATTCATTGCTTGTCCAAAAAACTGTCAAGCTGTATCTACTTATTAAGAAACCTCAATAATCTTGTTAAAGGAAATATAATCGTAATGGCTTATCATGCACTTTTCCATAGTATTATGTGCTATGGTATCTTACTTTGGGGGGGATCACCGCATGCCCACAAAATATTAAAATTGCAGAAGAGAGCCATTAGGACTATTACTAATTCTAAATATAATGATACCTGTAGACCTATATTTAAACAGCTAGGAATATTTACTTCTGATAATCAGTACATATTTGAATGTATTGTCTATGCACTAAACCATCTTTCTGAATACCAAATTCAGGCTAATTATAATACCAGACATAAACCCTTAATTGCACCTCATTTCCGCTTATCAAAGAACATTAAAGGTTATAGATATCTACCAGTAAAATTATATAACCTCTTACCAAATGAATGGAAAAATTTAGAAAATAAAAAGTTTTTGATAAAGGTTAAAAGTTTTCTGAAAGAAAATGTTTTTTATAAAGTCCAAGAATTTATTGAGTATTTCAGCACACCTTAAAACTAGTACCCATAATTGTTTTAATTTCTATTTTATTTATATATATATATGTATATGTGTGTATAAGTATATTTTATGTTTATGTTAGTCGCTTTCTGTTTTCCTCGTGATATATTTATTTTACTTTTCTGTTGTATATATCTATTCTACATTTTTGTATTTTTTGACATGTGTACACAATTATGTAATTGGCTCACACAAAATAAATTATCTATCTATCTATCTATCTAATAGAAAATTCGGACGGCCAAATCTTTGGCATTAGGTGGTGTGGAAACGGGAAATAAGCGCATAATATTAGTCACCACCAATGGTTGAAGACATTTTTTGTAATTTCAAAATTGATAATAAATATATTTAATTAAACTTCAAAAGTGACAATTAAATGTAATAGCAAGTATAAAACGTGGTAGTGTATGGGAAAGTATCGATACACAGAGTGAATGCGTTACGGTGCTTTACTTCCCGCGCCTATAACTCCAAGAATATTAATACTACATAAAAGTGTATTTGAACCATTTTGATAGAGAATTTATTTATCTTCAGCTTTGATAACCATCTTTTTTCGTAGGACCATTCACAATTGAGATATTTGCAAAAAAATTATTTTTAAGCGATATTGCCACGAAATTGGGAGTGTTCCGGGGGGCGGGCGAGGGGTAAAAATTAGTATGTTTAAAAGAGGACTATAATAAACTGGTTCCAATGGTAAAATCTCTTGTCTGATTTAAAACTGTTTTTATGCATTCTAAATTCCCTGACGACTGGCGTAAAAACCTCTGTATCAAACCTATGTATTATTTTTTTGGTAAGTAAACTAAACTTAAATTAAAGTCAACTCAAATCACTGAATGTATGTATGTAGGGAATATTAATAATTAATTTTACACAAAAAAAGCTCTAAAAACTTTTGGGATAATTAAATAACCTTAAATGCAACGAATACTTTTGGTGCCTATGTATCGGCAGTTTAACCTTATGCTCTTTATGTGCTATTTTATTTCAATATTTGCAAATGATTGTAGACAAAATTATGTGTGTATTTCTGGCACAAAGTGTCATTGTCTTTCTCAGGTGTTTGATGTGCTCTATTCTGCATCTCACGTTAACTTACTGACTCAAGCATTTTCTTTTATAACCTTTGGAATTTTTTGAAAATTAAATATACGCATATTTACTTTACTTATTGTATAGGCCGAGACAAATTCAATGGTATAGCGGGGTATCTCAGAATCTACTAAAACTAAAAATAGGGAAAAAGTAGTACAGTACATTGTCAAGTTTGATTCTCAAGACGAATATACTTGTCAAGTCAAAAATTCAATAGCAACATTTGTTTTTGAATTATAGGGCGATACGCAGATTCTTGGTTACCTTTGTTATGGTATTTTATAAATTACCAACAAAGTTAAGCTCTGCACTATACAAAATTTTGGACATGAAATTGTATGCTGGTATTGGTTTTTTATAAAATTCCTTGCGTACAGAGTTATATATCCTATGAAGTACCCTGTAATTCCATCGAATCACCCTGTACAAGTTAGTTACGCAAAAAAAATAAACCAACTCATATGTACGTAAAGTACTGTATTTTAAGTACTGTGAATGCAAGCTTAACCATTAGATATTTAAAATACAAAATCTCAAAGATTGAGATTACAAACATACTTACTTTTTTACTAACAACATTTTGTTACATGGAACAGGCCTCAATTTCAAAGTAGGTACTGCAGTACGTCTAACAAGCATCTTTTTTCCAATTTGCATAAAACTGTCAGGAGCGAAATGTTCTGAACAAATTCTTCTTGTATAATTTGGAGACGGCTCTGGCATTCTTTTGATTGCGGACATCCATTCTGCATACCTGTCCTTCGTGATTCTAAAAAATATTCGTAAAATAGGTACAACACGTAAAGTGAATCTTAAGACAAGTATCTTTACTCACCTATAAAATCGTACTCCTTCGGGGTGGGTATTGGTATAATTCTTGCAAAACGGAATTAAACATTTCATTTTTGAGGCTAAGACAGTAGGTACTTATGCAAGAGTTAAGAAAAACTATTATTCCACTGCTTAATTAATCAAGATATGAACAGACATAATAATATAAACACAAACCAAGGAGAGTTGGTTATTTGTGAATAATCACAATCAACAACCACATATTTTTTCTCCAGTATTTGACATATAGGAGGGTTATAATTATAAGTAGTCTGTGATTATAATATTCATGGGTTATAAAGCTATATTTTTGCGCATTAGACGCGATAGAGCGAATAAGTCATGACGTCACGCTTAAAGCCACTTGCAGCGGTATCGCGCGGCTTCAGGAGTACGCTAGCAAGTGACGTCACGCTTCAAGGCGCTTAAAGACGAATAGTCTTACGAGCTTTTCGCTACACCTGTAAGAAAATTAGACTGTTTTAGAACAACAAATTTCATAAAAATCCGCAAGCGGAAATTCGCATTCCACAACTATCTGAACGGAGCTTAAGCCGCGAGATCGCAAAAATGGTCTCATCCAAATCAGTGTAAACAGGTCTGCACAAGGTTGCCTACTAACTTTCACCCAATCAGCACCCGGCGCGGGAACGCGTCATCGTGCCTGCCCAATTCAAATAGTCCCGATTGTTTCTATGCACGTGATGGTGCATTGCAGTTATTTCCGATTTAATTTTGATTGTAACAACGGGAAGTATCGAAATTATTGTATATTAGCGAATCGTCTTCAAATGAAGCGGGTTTTACCATAATAGTATAGATATTGTACATATAATAATATATACAATGCCATTGCAGCACAAAAAGGCAAGTAAATGCCTATATGAAGAGAGCATAGGGAGCTATTAAATTAAAACATACAAAATAGTTATTTGTGTAACTAGTGCAAAATTATACATTTTGAACATGTTGCACACATTTTTTCTACAAATAGATTCTTTTTAATTTTTATTGAACAGTACATTACATATTAACACAAAAAATATATCAAACATAAAATTTAGCGGAATATTTAATAGCCTATAGTTACTTACCATGTTCATACGTGTACCTACTCAAATTACAAGAAAAAATGTTACATTTCAGATCAAATTCGTAATCGATAGAAAATGGCACTGTAAATATAGTGCTAAAATTATAAACTTTTTGCACCATCGTTGAAAAACATACATATAAGTACCAATATATAGTTACGTTACAATAATTGACAACTATAAAAATTCATTCTCGCAGAATAAAATAGAGTTTTCTGAGAAATTTATATAAAGCTTGTTAAAGGCTAATTCACTATTCTCTTCATTTTTTTTGCAATTTTTCTTTGGCATTCTGGAGGAGGTTCAAGAGCTTTCCTTTTTAGCAGCTGTAAGGACTCCCCTTTCTAATGTTTATAAATTTAATTCTTAAAAAAATTCTTAACCTACAAAATGAAGTGAACAAGTTCTTTTGGTAAATCTGACACCATCTTTGATACATATTGCACTGTTCTTTTTACAATATTAGGCCCAAATTTGAAAGACTCATTATGAAACTTAATGAAATATTTTTCCATTTTCTCCACCTCAGAGTTCCATTTTTTTTACGACTGAATAAGACCTCCAAATGACAGATCCGTGAAGGCATACTATATATGTATGCATATTTATTGTTTCTCGTTTGTAGGTGTATGGTGTATTGGCCCAAGTTTGGATGAGTTTGCAGGTTCTGTTTGGCCAGATACCCTGCAATATACGTAAGTCCATCTTTCTCCGTCAATTTTCTTAGGGACATGCTTGATGGCGATGTGATGCTCGAGCTCGTGCTGCCTTCATCATCAGGCATAATTGGACTTGCATTCTGGAGTTCCCTAATAGTTGGAGGGTCCACTACAATGTTTTTAATACTTACTTGTTTAAGAGCACTGGCCATAAGTATTCTTCTCTTTCATCTTCAGGATTCGATTCCACATTAGTATGAGTCTATACTATCCCCGGATGTTTATCCAAGATAATCATGCAAATCCTATACAAAGCGTTGAGTGAAGATACATGATCATGCAGGCCACCTCAAGTCCTCAACTACAAATGTGAAATAAACGATACTGTTAATAAATGAAATTAAAAATATTGGGAATTACCTACCTGAGAAAAAAAGTTTTCAAGACAGTCTTGATTCAGGTGATGGGTTAATATATATTTTATATTTAACTTCCGACTTAAATGGGAAAATAAATTTTGCAGGTATATTGTAGAAATTAGTATACCCTTTTGAAAAGTTTGCATAGACTTCTTGCCATTACAAAGTAATCCCCTAATTGTTGATTTGAAATCTTCCAGATTGGAGTTTTGTTGCTCGATACAAAGCACATATGGCTTCTTAGTCGGTACAGAGGCAGTTGGGGTGTACGAAATCATGATGTCAAACCAATTACCAATCAATTCTATAAAATTGCCGAATTTTTTGCCAAATTTTTATCATGACCAGGCATGTACTGCAACAAAGCTGTCGCTGTGGTGTTTGACAATAATTGTGCTGCTAGTTTTACATTTTGCCTTTGGGTCTTTGTACAATTCAAATGTAAGTCACTTAGTTTATAACAAGAACTAATTTCGGAACTTGTTTCCTGAACTAATTTCCTTACGGGCTTTTTATTTATTATTCTTCCATCACTAAGCATAAAGCCAGTATCAATGAACCAATTTCTAATTAATTTTAGCAGATGAGGTGCATCTGCGCAAAAATAAATTGGTTCCTGTGTGACAGGATGTACATGGAACGTTTTGTTTCCATAATCCTTGATTTCCCCCTCCACAGTCAGAAACACATGCCGCCACATTATAATTTATTTTGTATAACTCCACAATGACGGAGTTTAATAAATCTGCCGTAACTTTTTCATCAAATCCAATGTACACTGGCTGCTTCCATTTGTCAAACAGTCCTCTTGCCATGACAATTTGCATATAAGAGTTTGGACCAACAATTTCATCCTGCTTTTGATCGTATTCATATATGGCAGAAAGTTTTACTTCATCAAATGATATGACACAGTTGTTCTTTGGTAGTTATTCTTCGTTCTTTCAGCAGTATTCATTACCCTTAAAATATTATTTAAAAGTCTTGACCTCAAAGACTGAAGTCTCGGGCAAGAAATTGCACACAGGATTAAAAGAACCTACTTCAGTCCCTTGATATAAAATGTACTTCTTTAACTGCATACATTAATTAGTTATAAATTTTATATATAGTAATGTCAATTTTAAATTCCAAGGAAAACGTTACCGATGTTAATAATCATTAATCAAAAAAGTCAATTTATTAATTTGTGCTTGTACATTAAAAAATACAAAATACGGAATTCAAATTCATAACTAATTATATTTCTATACTATAATGGTTTGAATGCCAGAAATTCGAATAAGCAGGCAGAGTGACGCGTCCCCGCATTTTAAATAGTGATCTCTGATTGGTCGAAAGTTACCATGCTACATCTGAGCATGCTACCTATCTTACTTTACAAACCTTGGGTCTGCACCAGCCTACTGTAACTAATGGGGTGCTTTCCATTTATCAACACAAGTCGACTCGTGCCGCCGAAAGTGCTTTTCATTTAATTTGTGTCGCCGTGAGTCGGCGACATCAGTCAACTCAAACAGACTCCGGTTAAATAGCTGAGTTCACGCTGAGTTTGAGTATAAAACAAGCGAAAATTTGAAGGAACGCGGCAAGGCAAAGCAAAATATTTAGTGGAGAGTTGATGCAAACTGCAAAGTCTGATTAAAGAAAATGAAATAGGTGAAAAATGTAAGTATTTGCACTATTTGCAGTAACATTGTGTAGATATTAGATCCGTACTATATTTTTAGTTATTTATACGTAAATACCACCTTTTGGACGAAATTATTAGCCTAGCGAGTATTCCATTTATCCTTGTGGTGAAAGTCGACACGAGTCACACAGGAGTCGGCGGGAGTCGTGTAAATGGAAAGCCCCCAAGAGACTCATTGCATCTAAATTCCCTATTTTTTCAAGTTTGCAGGTGATTAAACTTCACCCACGTATTGGTTAAAGTGTAAACGAATTTAATTGAAACCGTATAAAAACTAAAAGCCGGCAAAAACAGTCGGCATTTCTTTATTGTGCATGGGCGGAGGTAAATAGAAATGCTTGTCATAAGAAAATAATAAGATTTTCGGGCGTTATTATATTATCCTCTGTTTCAAATGGTCTCCAGAAAGCCATGGTAAATTAGTAAATAATTAAAATATTTTACCTTTTATATAGTAGTAAATATTTATAAATATGAACAATAACTAATTAAACTCCTACGCTTGATATTATAACAGATATTTACGCACTGCACTGGCACATTAACAGCACAGCAGAAGTCCACCTTTGACTATTGAGAAACGATTTACGAGTTTTTTTTTATGCTAGTAGGCCTGTCCGTTTTATTATAATAACACCACAGAATAACACCACAGAAATTAGACCAGATCTTTAAACCAGTGCAGTCGTAGATGGTTCATTCAGGCTGATTACATTGCCAGTCTCGGACTCGCCTGCACAGTTTCAACTACCATTCGAATCTCGATAACATTGCTAAATACATAGGACAAAATATCAAGTTCAGGGCGCACGGTCCTGTGCTTTAACACTGACCAGTTCCAATTATCCTTGTATAAAGTATACCATAACATTTTTAATGATTGCCTTTCTTCCTGTATAGTTTTGTTCATAAGATTATATACACGACACAGGCACAAATATCCAGTCCAGCTCTGGAGAGTGAAGTCCTTTGTTATCTGGAAGGGGGGTACGCCCTATTAAATAAACCAATCAGGATGTATTGCTTGTTGCTGTGTACCAAAGTGCTCTAAACACAGTAGGACATTTATTTACTAAAAATGACCCTTTCCCACAACTATATATCCCAAGTAGCACAAATTGCTTTTTAAAAACTCTATGACTATCTACTCCATCTTTTTATAAAGCTTAATACTTTATAATTAAGAGTTAGCAACAATAGTTCAGTGTCAATGAAGTATCTATATACCCAAAATAGGCACAGTTTATACAGCCTCGGTAAACTCTGTAAAAGGTATATAAATGCTTAAAGTAACATTATGGCAACCTCTTTGTTTCGTCTTACCACCTGTTATAAATCATGCTATATGACTGCTAAGAAGTTGTTATATAATTGCTGCGAGTAAGTTTTTATACAGTAAAAATGCCTCTAAATGTTAGTTACTGTTTGCAGTTATAAAGCATCGATATCACAGTATCTCTAGCAGCTTCAATGTAATAATTTTCTTATGGCAAATTATTAGGAAGCTGAATGAATATTACCTGCGAAATAGTGTTTGCTGTGGTTCGTAGAAAACTAAATTTGTCATGGGAAGAAAATTTTTCTGTTGAAATATGCTACTCTACTTCGAAATAAATAGACGCGCCTCCAAAATTCCTTGAATTTGATAAGTTGAAAATTATTTTAAAAAATATATTTTTTAATTTTTTCTATAGAATTGTTTTAAAATGATAAGCCACATATTTTGAACATCCCATAAGTGATTGCTGTAAATATTTTGCAAGATTTTCCTTTTCAAGTGACAAAAAGTTAATTATACTCAAACCGGTAACAATGGCCGCCCTGTCATATTTACTATTAGAAAATACAATATGGTTCCATATAAGTATCCAAAGAAGGTCACTACAGAAGCAGTTACAAATTCTTAAAGCAGCACTTTGGCTGTGTAGAAGTAGTGGTGGAAGACAAAGTCCTCGGACAACTGAATTTACTTTGATAGAAATCCACAGTTTGTGTAATAATTGAATTCATGATAACATCATTTTGATTTTGAGGGACATATTATCATTTTGTTTGAATTTCAGACCTAACTTTTTATTGATTTTGGTGGATTTTTGTAGTTTGTAATGAGAAAATGACTGCATATATTTTTTTTAATAATAATAGTAACATCACAGGTAATTACAACCCCCTTTATCCCGGAAGGCTCTAGAAGAGCCTTATGTGGGAGAAGGCTATACATTTAGAGACAAAAGGTACACACACCCAATATTCGAGTATAGTGAAAAAATCCCTCTCACAGTATTTTCCACTGCAACGACCGGGAATCAAACTCGGAACTTTTGAGTGAGAGGCAAGTGCGCTTACTTCTCTACCATCAGTCATACATAACAATAAAAATTCGAAAGCAAATCAAATGATATTAGAGGCTATGAAATGGAATAAGTTTAGCTGTATAAGAGTTCTATAAAGGCGGAAGATTGCAGCTACATAGCTGCAAAACAAAATTTCAGCTGAATAAATGCTTTATAAAATTAATACTTCTACTAGACGTAAAAAGCATTTATAAATAATCTATATTAGGGCTGACGTAAATGGCATTCGGCTGAAATAATTACATTGCTGTAAAATTTTACTTTAAAAACCTTTAAAACTCAATGTTATAAAACCATTATAGAGAAATTGCTAAGCTGTAAAACGGATATATAAATGTTATATAGAGGTTTATACACCTGTTATAAATATACATGGTATGTATCTGTATAATATACCTTATTAAGCCTCTTATAAATTAAAAAAAAACTGTATAAAATCCTTTAATAAAGAAGCTTTATATTTATGCTGTGAAAGCATTTTACCAGCAATCTTATTCCGCTGAGTTACTTTATAAGCAGTTTAGTGTTGAATAAAGCTTCAAAATAACCAATTTTCTGTATAAGTTGCCATAATGTATTATTTATAAAGCTTTAAGTGTAATAAGAGGGCGACATGTGTTACTTGGGATGATACATCTGGTGTTTTAAAATTGTAATCTATATCTTTATCTTCAAGTGTACTACTAAAATATTGTCACAATTGACTAATCTAGAATAAAAGAGGATTTATAAAGAAGGCATTCAACAAGTTCATTAATGTAATTATATACATTTCAACCAAATCAGCTTTTTTCCATGAACTCTATAACACCTCTTTTTCTCAGCTCCGCTTTTAAAGTTTTAAACGATTTAATGACCAACTACCGTAATCCTTTTTATCAAAATTTGGTTCATTTCTACGAATAAGAGATTGGGAAATTCTCGGAAATCGGGAAATTTAAACTATTTAAAAATTATATATGATACAAGTTGAGAAAGACATTGAACCGAGTACGCATGGCGTCATCTATTGAATATATTAGGAACGGGTTCGGATTATTCCTCATTCTTATTATCAATTTGGCTCATTTCTACGAACAAGAGGTTGGGAAACTCTCAGAAATCGGGAAATTTAAACAATTTACAAGTTATAATATAACTTAAATTGTTTAATGTCATTCTCAATTTGTATCATATATTATATGATACAGATTGAGAATGACATTAAACCGAATACGCGTGACGTCATCTATTGGATATATTAGGAACTGGTTTGGATTGTTCCCTATTATGACAATATTCTAGTTACTAAACACTTGAAAATGAAGATATAGATCACAGACTCTCTGCTCTGTGATGTAGATTACAATTTAGAACACCAGATTTATCGGAAACGCTCATTTTTAGGAAATAAATGTCCTACTGTGTTAGAGCACATTGGTACATAGCAACAAGTTTTCATTTTACATCCTAATTATTAACTTTGTTGTATTATTGCAGAGGAAAATCCTAGCAAATGAACTGTACACCTGTCCTGTACACTCTGGTCGAAGGTACACTCACGTACCTTACTGCTAGGCTAGCTAAAGAAGAAGAAGAACTAAGCTTCAAAATCAAAACAACTTTTGACATCCAGCCAGACCTTTATGTTTGTATATACTATATAGTTTCACAGACTACTAGTTTGCTTGTTTTTTATTGAAATACTCAAACTTGTGCAGTTTCATTTCATAAAGTGTTATATTTCAACTACCACTTTCTAGTAATCTGAATATTGGCTAAAAACATTTTCTTTGCTGGACTTTCCCTGGAAGTTTGTGGTATACCCATCAAGTTAGAAGAGACCCAGTGGGTCGTAACTCCTTACACTGTACAAATCAAATTGAGAGCTTGCATTTTTATAGTCTAAACTGTAAAATTGAACGTTACTTGTTATTTTCTAGTGACCCTTAATATGAGTACTTGTTCAGTAGCTAGCTGTAGAAATCATAGACGTGCAACCGCTTTGCATGGAAAGGACATTTCTTATCATCGATTTCCAAAAAATGAAGATATTCGCCAGAAATGGCTAAAGGCAGTTCAACCGAGGAAAGCTATAACTGAAAACCACTACATTTGTTCTGTACACTTTTTAGAGGATGACTTTGAAAAAAATTTGCATACGGAATTACTAAATTTGCCAAAAAAGAGAAGATTAAAGCCAACAGGTAAAGTGAGCAATTTCTAATGATAATTTATACACTTGGTACTTATTACAACAGTAACGTTACAATGTTGATATTTTATTACACTGAGCGAAAGGAAATTTTCGATATTGGTAAAAAGTATCAGATATTTTTCATACTTATATAATTTAATCAAAATTATATTATAAAAACTCTGGGCTCTGGAGGTGAGAGCGTCAAGCTAATCAGTATATCCAAATTTATTTATCTTGGACAATTTTCATTAAAATGTACTATATACTTCTATTGTTACAATCACAATTTTTTTGCACAGCTGTCCCTTCACTCTATATGGATGAACCTGATAATGGCAACACTGAGGATACCATAAAGAAAGTCAATCCGTTCGCCACTATTATAGCGTCTGAATCCAATATTGCATATAAAGTCATTATTCAGGGAGCTGATACTTTAGAACATACTGAGGTATTGACGTCTCAAGAAATTGCTTTGTTAAGTTCAAAAAATATCCCGTATGTAAGCTTTGAAGAGGATTCTGACGACAATCCACTACCCGGTATTGAATCAAAGAATTCCATTCCACCTATAGACGGTACCACTAATTTATCAGATGACATGGTTAATGGAGAAAGGTAAATTATATACCATATAGCAATTAAGATTACCATTGTAGGAGTACAATTAGAAATATGTATATCGGGTGGCCACGAAAGAATTGTTTAGGGAATGACTCGGTTATTATGAGAAAGAGGCTTCATCATGAAATTTTTATTTGAGCAATATGCCACAGCTGAGAAAAGACATGACCATGCGTCACATCCAATGCCTACTTTCTGTAATATTTTTGTGTAAAATTGCATCAGATTCTGGCTTTAGTGAGATATTATTCATAATTCAACTTTAACGTGAACCAGAGAGTTCTGGACCTGGTATTGTCAAGTAAATATTGTGCTGTGGAAAAAGCGTTAGATACATTACTACCTGAAGATAATCATCATCCCGCGATCGTGGTATATTTCAGTCTTACTAGAGAGGAAAAGAACAATAGACAAAGAATTGATAATGTATTTTACAATTTTCGTAAGGCAGATTTCATAGGGCTGTATGAAAGTTTAACTCATATAGACTGGAGCTTCTTAAATAGTTATACCGATGTCGACAGTTCTTGCGATGCTTTTTATACAAAACTGTATGACTTGCTTGATACTTTCGTACCTAAAACCAAACCTCATAGACGAATGTACCTACCTTGGTTTAGTGTAAAATGTATCCGTCTTAAATATAAAGCCTGGAGAGACTATAAAAGATATAAAGACCCCACCGGGTTACAAGAATTCCTATTCTTAAGGCAAAGAATTAAAGCCGATATAGAAAACTCTTATAAAGAATATTGCAGTCGCATTGAAAGCAATATAAAAAATAACCCCAAAGAACTATGGCAATTTCTTAACAATAAAAAAAATAATAATGGTATGCCAAACAATATGATATATAACAATAGTTTGATAAATGATCCAAAAAACATTGCAGATGCTTTTGCAGACTTTTTTCAGAGTTCTTATACAGATAGCACTCATTTTGAAGTTACCTCTCAAAATATCCAAACCGATAGCTTACATTTAAAGCAATTTACTGAAACTGAAGTACTTAATAGTCTTAAAAAATTTAAACCCAAAGGTACTGTTGGCCCGGATAAAATACCTGCTTTTTTTCTACGAGACTGTGCATGTCTTTTTGCAATACCACTTACCATAATATTTAATCTCTCCATTAACACATCTACATATCCCTCTTTTTGAAAGTTCTCTAAAGTAATACCTGTATACAAGAAAGGAGGGAAAAACCAAATTGAAAATCATAGACCCATTACTATTATCAATAACTTTTCTAAGTGTCTTGAAATGCTTCTCCATGATTTCCTCTTTTTTCATTTAAAAAACAAAATCACACCTAAACAACACGGTTTCATGAAGGGAAGATCCACAACTACGAACTTATTCTGTATAACGCAATTCATAGCTGATACATTTGACACCGGTCTGCAGGTGGACGTTATATACACTGATTTCTCGAAGGCATTCGATAGACTCAATCATGGTATTTTGCTTAACAAATTAGATCTTTTTGGCTTGTCAAAAAATCTGCTATATTTTTTCAAATCTTACCTTGAAGACAGAAAACAGTTTGTACAATGTTGCGGCCAACAATCTACTGAGATATCTGTCACCTCTGGGGTCCCTCAAGGATCTATACTGGGACCATTATTATTTAATATATACATTAATGATATCATAAATGAGGTGGAAGCAAATTGTTTATTATACGCGGATGATATGAAAATATACACTGCTATTAAGTGCTCTGATGACTGTAATAAGCTACAATTAGCATTAAGCAAAATTAATAACTGGTGTACATCAAACAGTCTGCCTCTAAATCCTTCCAAATGCAACGTAATGTCCTTCTCTCTGAAACACAATGTCATAAAATATGACTATACCATTGATGAAGTTTCCCTGCATAGACCTAACGCTATACGTGACCTTGGCGTAATTTTTGATTCTAACCTATCCTTTACAGACCATATAAATGATATAGTAACAAATTCCTTCAGATCTCTTGGCTTTGTGATACGGAATACACGCGAATTTAATGATATTAATACCATCAAGTTATTATACTGCGCCCTTGTTAGACCTCGTGTCGAATATGCCTCCATCATATGGTGTCCTCACTACAATATTCATGTGCAAAATATAGAAAGAGTTCAGAGACGTTTTTTAAAACATCTCAGCTTCAAGAATGATAATTTATATCCACCAATTGGATTTCTGCATAAAGAATTACTGTCTAGGCACTCTTTCGACGCTCTTGAAAATCGCCGTATTATTGCCCAACTAGTTTTCTTACGCAATCTAATAACTAATGACATTGACAGTGAGGAGATTCTCAGCCAGTTGAATTTCTCAATTCCCCATGTAATATTACGGCAATCTCCTACTTTCAATCTCCAAACACCCCGTATTAATGTACTGTCCAAACCAAGTTTGATTTGTTCAACTGCAATGTGACCTTGATAAAAAACCTAAAACTATAGTGTGTACCGACGTTTATTTTAATCCGAATTTCTAATAATTTAGCGGCACTTAGTTTTTAATTCTTAGCACTTTTTGTATTATCTTTTCTAATATTTCTTTGGTTACTGATTATTGAGTATTGTTAGTTAGTATTGTTATAATTATCATAACTCTGTATTGTACCCATTCAGTAATTGGTGTTATACTGTTGAATGGTGTAAGTTAAATAAAATAAAAAAAAATAAAATAAATAATTCAAATTCCAGACGTCTATCTTTTACAATGTCCAAGTTACTCAGAAAGTAATGTTTATGGAATTAAAAAAATTGTGTTGAATGCTGAAGTGACTTTATAATATAATATAATATATAATATAATGATTATAACACAATTGTACATGCCTCAAAAATTAATGCCATCCCTATAAAGAGGCAGATGGGGACAGATATAACTACTTTGGTTGGGTTGTTTTTCTAACTGACTTCTGTACTACCTGAGAATTATTCTAAGCCCTAGACTATTTTATCAGCAAAAATGTTGTTTTCTTAAGTTGTGATTATTATAGTTGTATCACTTGCATTGTTTTTGAAATGATTCGAAAGCTACCTACATGACCGTACACAGATCGTTCGCGTAAATAATATCAGATCGAAAGAAATTCAAGCCAGTCAGGCGTACCACAAGGTTCTCACTTGGGACCCTTGCTTTTTAATTTATTTATTAATGACATTCATGACTCTTATTTGCCGATGATCTTAAATTGTTTTCTAAAATAACCACCACTGAAGATTGCAATAAATTACAAACAGACTTGAATAGCCTTATCCCATTGTGTCACCGTAATGGTAAATATAGAACTTAATGCAAGTAAGTGCCATACTATGTCGTTCTATGGCAACAGGGATGCTCTTCAATATATCCACTACATTAGTAACACATCCCTTGATAATATTTCTGTTATTAAAGACCTGGGTGTAATACTCAACCCATCATTAACCTACACGTCTCACATTTCTCAAACTGTTACCATATTATTAGTAATGTTTTTCATTAAACGAACTTCATGTGATTTTATTAATATTACTTCTATTAATCTACTTTACTGTTCACTTGTAAGGCCACACTTAGAATATGCTTCATGTGTTTGGACTCTATACTATAGTATACACATCCGGAATTTAGAACAAGTACAACATACATTTTTACGCTACACCGCTTTTAAATTGAATAAAAATCTTGATTTGTTTTGTTTTGTTTTCTTAACCACCTCTGAAGTTACCGAAGTAACCCCCTCGAAGATCTCAAGGATCTTGTGCTAGGCAAAGAAAGACGAGGCCCTACAGTTTAATGGATTATGCATGTCTTGAAAATGATCTTCATATCAATTCTCTTAGAGTTCGCCGGAAACATAGAGATCTTAAATTAATATTCAACATAATAATAATAATAATATTTATTGGCCATTTCAGATACATTCAGTATATATGGCAGGTCAATAATAAACATTTATAAGTAGTAAAAACTTAAGATAATGTGAATAAGATACAGTCAAAATATAAAATAGAATAAAACAATAAAAATAGTTGCACATTCAGTCAATGTGCTCTGTAAATAATAAAAAAATTAAAAATAATATATACATTACAAACATATACACATATATACACACATATACATATATATGCACATACATAGTCAAGAATAATAAGGACAAATTATATAAGAATAAAAATAAAGTGTGGCTAAAAATAAGCAGTAAAAAATTTAGTTTACAACATATAATGGAGTAAGGTCAGCTAACTACCTGAAATTGAATATACTTAATTAATGTACCACAGTTAAAAATTCCTTCTCGCTGTAGAAAGCATGTTCAAGTAAAAACATTTTTACCCTTTTTTTGAACAACTTGGAGCAAATGACACAGCGAATAGTTTCTGGTAATGAGTTAAACATTGTGATGCAATTATATTTAGGAGAATGTTTGTATGCTGTCGTCGTATGATGAGGGATACTTAATAGACTACCATGCCTTGTGTTGTGGTTATGTTGATCAGCAACTTTAGAAAAGTTATTGAGATTATATTTTGTGTACATTAAACATCACAAAATATAAATACAAGGTACTGTTAATATTTTTTTGTTTTTATAAGTGTCTCTACATGATTCTCTGTAATTTAGATTAAAGATCATACGAACTAATCGTTTTTGCAATATAAATACCCTATCCTTTTGTTTGCCACTGCCCTAACTAATTATGTTTAACGACATATGTGAATGTGCCAGAGCATAATAAATACTTACAAGACCATCTTCAGCCAAACTATCTTTCACGTATAAAGTGTATCTTTAAGAAGATACGAACTTTTGAAATTGGCATAACATTTTCTATTGAGTCAGAATATTATTTGGGGCAATTTGTTGCATAATAATATGTTTATTGTTAAGATATAAACAAAACGTAAAGTTAAACGAAACTAATGAATATAAATTTTTCAGGTTAAGTGAAAATCAGGAATATTTCTTGGAAGAAAGGTAAGCAATGTCTTAAAAATTGCATAAATCCATATTCCACTTCCTCGCTTCTTTTAAGCCTCATTCAGGGTGCCCAGTAACCGTGAAATCACAGGAAACTTTATTTAGAGAAATGCATAATATAATGGTATATATTTATACACTTACTTGTATGGCAGGTGAAGTTTATCCAAGCGACTATTCTTACACTTAATCTATTCCACAAGTCATCAACGAAGGACATTTGTATAAATTAAGAATCACTGTAAAATGAAATTTCAAAATGCAGTAGCTTATAAAAAAAATCAAGATTATCTTAAAATAAAATTAAAAACATATCCTCATATTTTCTTCCTTGTTTTGGAAAAAAATTCCTTGCAAATAATTTACAAGTACTTTCGTAGATCCCTGGTGGGCAGCTCACTTTTTGAAAACAAATTTCGCAAATTCCAATCAAATATTTTTTCCGCGAAACGGCTTTGTTTTGTCTTGGTAGTCATCCCTAAAAATTTGATGTGGGTCCCATGATCTATTACTAAGTTATAGCTTACCAAAACTCCATGGATCACCACTGTGAGAAACACATATTTCCCAAAAATATCCATAAGATAATAGATTGTCAGATAGTGACAGATTTAGGTGCCCCATTTTCGCATACAAGCCTCAAAGAGGGTTGAAAGGTACATCAATGTTGAGTAGAATGAAGGGAAATATACGAGTAGCCCCTGGGGATAACATGGAAAATTCGATTTTCCTTAACAGAAACAAAAGGTGTCTGTTGCCCATATTTTCACGTAAGCCGTGTTCACTAAATGATTAATTAATAGAACCTTACTTCGAAAAACCAAAGGCTTGAGTATTGCAGGTGGCTAAAGGGTTGAAATAAGGGCGTAATCTTGTAAGGAAAAATCAAGATATTGACCGATTTTTCCACACAGGTCTATAACATGGACTTCCCTGATGGACACACAAAAATTAAATCGACCACATGGTCATTGATGTCAGATATTTTTCCAATCTCATGAACGTCTGCACTTACCAGGGTGCTGATATTGATTCAGACCACTACCTAGTTGTTGCAAAAAACTATGTGCAAGGCTAACAACTAGTGAACAGCGGGATATATGTAGACAAACGATTAAAGAAGTGGCAGATTACATTCTAGGACAAGAAAGACCTTCGTGCAAGGCTGGTTCGATTATGTGTGTGAAGATATTGATTCAGACTACTACCTAGTTGTTGCAAAAAACTATGTGCAAGGTTAACAACTAGTGAACAGTGGGATATATGTAGACAAATGATTAAAGAAGCGGCAGATTACATTCTAGGACAAGAAAGACCTTCGTGCAAGGCTGGTTCGATTATGTGTGTGAAGATAGAAGAAAAAATTTTGCATATTATACAACAATGAAGAACCGGAGATAGGGAACAAATCTATAAAGGTCTTAGAAGAAAGGAGAAGCGCATGCTCCAAAGGAAAAAGTGAGCCTTTGAAAATCTTATTGTGGCAGAACTTAAGGCCTTAAAAAGGCAAAGCGAGACCAGAAACTTCTGTAATATAATAGCGCAACGAAAGAGTTCAAACCAAGACTGAAGTGGTGTAAGGATAAAAATGGACACGGCCAATATGAAGAAAGAAAATCCAAGTATTCCTCCTCAAAGGGCACGAAACTGCATCCGCACAACCGCCCTCGATACGGGAAGCATGGGACCCAATAAACTGCCTTAAAAACAACTTTCCCTAGGAACTGATGACATTCCTGTAGCACTTTTAAAATATGGAGATGGACCACTTGTCAGTTAAATATACAATATAGTAGCCAGAGCCTGGAACGAAGAACAAACGCCAGAAAAGTGGTGCAATAGAATTACCTGCCCACTGCACAAAAAAGGCGATCAACTGGACTGTAAAAAGTAAAGATGTATAAAAGTATAACCCTTCTTAATACTATTTACAGAATATTTTCTAATGTTCAATCAAAGTGGCTTTAGATCTGGCGGACCAACAATGGATCAAATTTTTGAGCTATACCAAATATTAGAAAAATCCCACTTGTTCAACAGAGATACTTTCCACCTATCTATAGATTTTAAATTACCATATGAGAGTGTGCTGAGACATAAACTCTTTGAAGCCATGGACAAATTCAACATCCCTGGCAAATTAATAAGACTTGTGAAGAGACACAACGCATAAAGTTATTTGCAAAGTACAAATACAGGACAACCTATCTCAAATTTTTGAAACCCGCGTAAGGACTACGGCAGGAAGATGTACTGGCATGTCTTCTTTTCAACATGGCACTGAAAAGAGCTGTGGGAGATGTCGAATTATACAACAGAGGAACTATTTTTAATAAATCTTCACAAACCATGACCTATACAGATGACTTAGATCTAACAGCACTCACTATCTGTAAATTAACACGTACGCCGCTATGAGATCCGTGTTTAGTGCCTCAGAAAATAAACTCTTTAGGGACCTTGTCACGTCATGTGTGTCTCACTATGTATCATGCTTTAGCGGTCTGTGGTTCTATCGTAGTGCCACGAAGTGTATGTATTTATATGAAGCGATATTATGTGTGGCCTGGTAGGCCAGAAAATATAATGTCCCTTTGAAAAATGTTTCTGGTTTGGGTTTTATGACCAAATGTTTGAAGTAATCAGTTATATTACATAATACATACATAATATAAGAGAAACGTTGAAAATGATACTATTTAGACAACAGGAGTTTTGCAAGTAAATGATCAAGAGAAAAAAAATAGCTTGATCAAAAATAAATAGCATGTTTTTATGAAATAAGTACACTTTATTTGAAATATTTGTATTGCATAAAATACACTATAAAAACTAATCTTTATTTATTTTGACGCATTTATGTACCTGAAAGAAACAGTTTTTGCAATAAGATTTACAGCAAGTGGTGCACTGCCAATTGCCCTTGAGGGATCGAGGCACATATACTGTGCCACACAAAAAAAATGCAAAATTACCTGAAGAAATATAGTATGGTATTTTTTATCATATTCACGTCATCTACACTTCAAAACTTATCAGAAACACGAAAAATTGGTGTGGCATGGGGGGCGTGATATTGGTCATCTCATGGTGGCAGCGTACGTGTTAAAGGAAATCTTACCTTCTCAACCGCCTCAGAAAACATGGGCCTTCGAGTAAACCAAGATAAAACTAAAGTAATGGCATCACAACAGAGCCAGCAATATTGATCAAAACTTCATCATTGACAAGTTCAATTTTGAAGTAGTAAACAAATTTACATACCTAAGCTCCCTTGTGACAAATGAGAACTCTACCTCGGAAGAAATAAAATTAAGAAGGATATTGTTAGCGAACAAATACTATACTTTCGGCTAAACAAACACCTAAAAAGCAGATGTCTAAGTCGGAGAACCAAGGTCACAATCTATAAGACCCTTATCCTACCAGTACTGACATATGGATCGGAAACGAAAGATCGTGAGAAGAATACTTAGTGCAGCCTGAGAAAATGGTATATAGAGGAGGAGATACAACCATGAAATTTATGACAACTATAAACAAATAGGCAATAGGATGTTGTATCCTTCATAAAAATAGGAAGATTGAGATGGGCAGGACATCTGGCAAGGTCATGCGAAAAGTATTCTCCAAGATGAATCCTTTTGACACAGCCTGCGGAAAGTAGGTGTAGAGGTAAGCCAAAATTATGATGGAAAGATGATGTAGATGAAGATGCAAAAAAGATCGACGTGACCACATGCAACCATTGATGATGATGAGAACTTAGAATTACTGACAGATTTTGACTGATGCTAGTTACGTAAAATGATTTTAAAAATGTTACAGTGTTTTCTTCGAAGTGATAAAAAAATAATTTCGCTTTTAGTAAACTGCAACCAGTAATATGATACCTTAGAAAAATCAAGCGATATTGGGACAACTGCCCTTCCCGTATTTAAGATCCTTATAACTAAAATTCGCATTATTGAAATATTTAAAAACTGGCCAACTTAATTGAAATAATCCTGGGGCGTTAGAGAATTTGCTAACTGAGAAACACTGGGTACCCTGTCATTTCTCAATCAATCAAAGCACGCCTTTAATTATGGCAAAAAATTCAAACTTGATCCTACACAGTTATTTTACGGTTCACTTCGGTATTTTACAGCTGCCTTTTTTTTTTTTTATACATTTATTTAACGTCGGCCTATTTCCGCTACTGAGGCCTAACACCGACGCCTGTAGACGAGCTACCCCCAACCAGGAATTTTGCCGAACCTCTTCCCTTAAGAAGAGTAGGGATCTTTTACTTGCCTAACATTTAATAGACAAGGGACCGACGGCTTTACATCCCCTCCGAAGGATAGTATATCTCCTATACAACCCTCGCCTAAGGTTGTATAGCTTCCGACCATACAGCTGCCTTACAGACAGGTGTTTTGATTGTGAGTAGTGCTTAAAAGAAGCGGTGGGGTAGGTCTGGAGAGCTTTGTTACTAATTTCAACGTTTTGCCTCAGTTATGCTGAGCCTGACATGACCCAGGATGGGGACGGACAAGAATCATACTCAAATACTGAGGGTAACGCTAGATGCAGAACTTGCCTTGAAGATATAGAAATGGGTTATTTTCTTACAGATGTGGTTCACGCCACCAAAACAATAAAAGAAATGATAATATTTTGTATCCCTCAAATGGTAAGAATTTAAAAAAGGTTTTTATTTATTTATTTAATTGACGGGATAACCCCATTATATAGTGTACAGTTAAAAAAGTGAAAAGAACATATACATATAAATATTACCTAATAAAGGTATAGAGCATAATAAAATAATAATACATATACAATAACTATATCATAAGATAAATATATACACGCAAAACTATAAGTTGTACACAAACACACATCATCACAATTAAAAATTACAGACTGTAAACTATAAGTTATCTAAAAACCGACACTATTATAACAAGAATGCATGAGCGAAATGACTAAATAGATCAGTCTCATAAACCTTGCTAAGCTACAGTCAAATATATTCAAATTATGATCATCAATGGCTCTCAGACTTCTGTCGATTGGAGAATTTCTACCGTAATTAGTTGAGTGATGCCGAGTAGTAAAGGTATATTGATTTCTTAGTATTCTGATAGGCACATTAAAATTAATAATTTGTAACAAATCCGGACATACGGTAATTCCATTAACCAATTTAAATATAAATAAAATATCAGTGTGAACTCTACGTTTTTCTAAGGTGTTTAAATTGTGCAAAGTCAAAATAAAAAAAAAAAAGAATTGTGATTGATTATTGGATTATTGAGCCTAAACGAACAAAACCTCAAACATTTATGCTGCATTCTTTCTAGGGTTTTCACATACACCATGTATATAGGAGACCATATCATTGAGGCATACTCAATTTGTGATCTAACCAAGGCACAATAAACAGTTTTTATAGAATTAACCGAAAATTTATTGCTATTACGTAAGAGAAAACCTAACATTTTAGATGCTTTAATGGATATATTGGTAATATGATCAACAAAGTTTAATTGCTCATCAAAAGTCACACCAAGATCTTTTATAGACGACACTGATTTAATGATGATGCCATCTATATCATAAGAAGTATTAAATTTTTTATTTACTTTGAAAAAGCTGATGTGGTAGCATTTGTTTATATTTATAGATAGCTTATTTATTTTGCACCAATTTATCAAACCATCCAAATCCCCCTGTAAAAATTCCTGATCTTCTTCGGCATTAATACTTCTATATAATTTTAGATCATCAGCAAATAATACAAAATCACAGTCTTTTATATGTAACGAGATATCATTAATAAATAAATTAAACAAGAGTGGTGCACAATGTGACTCTTGCGGCACTCCTGATAAAACCTCTATTTCCTTAGATTTATTGTTCCCAATTTTGACCCATTGTTTACGGCCTGTTAGAAAACTTCTTAACCATGATAAGATTAGGCCATTAAAACCTAGGTTATTCAATTTATGTAACAGTAAATCATGATTCACTCTATCAAATGCCTTGGAAAAATCTGTGTAAATTGCATCGACTTGCTCTCTATTCTCCAAGGCATTCAACAAATATGTCTCATAGACTAACAGGTTTGTGATGGTTGATCTACCACGAAAGAAACCATGCTGTTGGTTAATGATTAATTCCTTACAATACCAGAATAATTGATCATAAACAAGGCTGTCAAACATTTTCGGAATAGAGGATTGAATACATACACTCCTGTAATTTTCAATATTACTTCTATCACCCGATTTAAAAATTGGTACAACAAAGCTGTCCTTCCACAATTCAGGAAAAATACCTGTTTCTAAGGACCTTTTATAGAGAATATGTAGGGGCTTAGATAAAGTACAGACGCACACTTTCAGTAATGTATTAGAAATACCATCAGGTCCTACTGACAACTTATAAGGTATTTTCGATATTTTATCAAATATATTAACCAATGATATGTCGTTACATGTAACGAGGTTATTGCTAGATATTGTAGTATTGGGAATATCACAACTTTCCCCTGAATACACTGTGGAAAAAAAGCTCGCAAAAAGATCTACAACTTCCTCTGCTTTATTTGTAATGAATTCATTTAAATACATGTCCCCAGGTAAATCAAAGGAAGATCTTTGTTCTCTAAGAAATTTCCAGAACAACTTTGGATTGCTTGATAAATTTCTGTCAATTTCTGAAATAATCATTGTAACAAATTTTAGAAATATTTTTGCAACTTGATCTCAGTTGCGAGAATATAAAGTAATCATGGTCATTTCTCGATATTAAGTGGTTTTTGTGTGCTATTTTTTTCCTGGCAACCAAATTTCTTAATTCAGCAGAGAACCATTTAGGAAAATTGGAAGTTTTAAACTCCTTTAAAGGAACAAATAGAGCTATACCCATATAAATCATTTTTTTTCACACTTACACATTTAAATTGCTAAAAGGACATATGCTAAAAGTACCTCAAAGTTACCCGCAAAACGTTCCTTGATAATGTTAACAAGTGCGCCGTAAAAATGGAATAGCTAAACTGCCGTTAAAAGTTTAACCAAAAATCTCACAAAAAGTACTCTTATAAGTACTACCATGAGCACCGCTAAGAGTACCACTAGTTAAACCACTAGAAAATACACTAAAGTATTATTAGAAAAAACTTTAATTGCCATACAATGCCCTGGATAGGCTACCTCACTGTTTATACTTAGTCCTGTTTCAAGCACGTATGTTAGCGTATGGCTAAAATACCGATCTTGGGGTCCTAGGAAATTTCTGCCCATTGGGACTTTTGATCTGGATGATGTGTAGAATATCATATCAAAAAATGAGCAAAATTAACGAGCCGGATTTCCATAACAAGTTTGCGGGGTCATTTGGTTGCAAAAACGTACGTAATAACCATTTGAAAATTACAAGTTTGAAAAATCCCCAAATTTTATCTGGCAAGGTTATATCATCAAGATACATCACCTATGTTTGAGGATACCGATTTCAGAGCTCAGGAGATGTGATTGATCATTTTGGTGATGTGAACATTACCGTTCCCTTACGCTTTAGAATCAGGCCCCTACTGCCTTAAACCTACATATCTGGATTCATTAGATTTTCTAATATATTGCCTAATGTAAGATTGATAAGTAGGTTATAAACTTAGACCATTCAATGTGTCACCCTCTAACAGATTGCTAATACTTTTGTGAAAACTATTTGTATGTTATTGGGTAGACCATACTCTTTTCTCCTTTTGGCCAAAAACGAGAGTGCGTGTGTATGTATATGTTGTGATAAACTTTGGTCGAATCCACGTTGCCACATTACACATATTTCTCCACCGACAGTGGAAATTCATATTTTAATATAGTTTGAATAAATAATTGCAGCATCGCCGGTAATTTCTTACAGATTTATGGATATGGATTGATAATGAAAAAGATTATTTATCTTAGTTGGGATGCTAGAGTTTCAACAATCATTTTATTAATATCCAAATGACATATTTCAAAATGTCCTTAAAATAAGCGAAATATTATCGCTCTTAGCATCCATGTAATGCGGTAAATTGTAACCTCAATTTACGATCTGTCATGGTATTTTGAACTTGTTAGTGTATAGACCATTCTAGAACATGTAACTTTGATAGAATCCGCCATTTTATCTGGGTGGCACACAAAGCGATTATTTTCCGTATGTTTACAATCGTTTTTGTATTCTGTTATGCTGTGGATTGAGTTTATTGTGATTTTTTGGAAACTTTTTCACCAAGATGTCTCGAAGTGTATATTATGTAACCCTTAGTGGTGGTATTAAGTGCAGATATGATAAAAGAATCGAGATTATTGACAATATTGACCCCTCTATGCAATTCCTCCTGATGAATGCAAGCTTGAAGTAATATTACCATGATGGACTTCGTGAATTCTTTAATACTAACTCATAGTTATAATACTGGCCAACAGTTTAAAGCTTTTGCAAGCATACAAGCTTTACAAATCTGGCTCTGTTCAAGAAATTTTGGCAAAACAAATCAATGATGAAGCATTTGTTATCATTGGGACGGTAAGAAGTCAAAGTTAATACGTAATTTTATATTACAATTAGATTGTATATGTTAATGAAAATAATTTTGATATGCCACAGAGGTTTCAGACTTGATTAACATTTTTTTAATCTTTGTTGTAGGTTAAACACTCCCAACGAAAGACGGGAAAGTTACTTCAAGTTTGGATTATTATTTTAAAGGACAAAATTTCCAATGCTCACTGTACATGTATAGCTGGTTTATCAGAAGTATGGAGTTATATAACCACAGTTCTGTTTTACCTGCATGATCCTCCAAATACCATCGAAGACAGTGGTCCTGGTCCAGCGTCCACTGAAAAACTTTCCGTTTGGCCAGTACCTTCCATAAAAAATGTAGAAATGTTGCGAATTCGGGATATGGATTGACCAAAAAAAAGTAAAGACTATTGGTTTGTCTCAGGAACATCCTCTTGATAAAAATGAACTTACGCCTATTTATGTCCATATCTAATTTATGTTTTTTTTTTGCCTGACTGAACCTGAACTTGGAGATTTTAAAAGGATGAAGTGAATATTAAATAACATTTGTTTTACTGTGGATAAAAAATATATATTACTGAGTGCAATATATTGAAATAAATAGCTATATATATTTAAAATTGTTTTTTATTAATAAACACATAGATAAATTATTATTTATATTATTTGGTATTTGAGAAGGTACATGTTTATGATTGCACTACATACCACGAAGATTTTATCCAGTGCACTCAAACAATTTCTTCGTTTTGACAACATGCTTATGGGTATTGCTTCATGAAAAATTTAAAATTTTTTTTTTAGCAAACCTAATTCTTTCTACATGAATTCGTACAGTTGCAATGTTTCGTGTGTTTTTCATAACTATAGGATACAACTGAGTTTAGCCTTTTGTAAAAGCTGGAATTTGTAGTTTTATCATCTAAAGCAGCTAGTTTTCCTAAAATCACACATACTTACATCATTTAATTTATATAAATTTAATCTTTATTTTCGTATAAAAATTAAGTACTTACCAGTTATAAAATGTTTCAAACAAATACAACCCGTTTTTTAGTGCTTTTAGTTCTTTCATGCTTAGTGGCCCCCGTTTCAAAGCCTTAATCTGAGCATTTCTTCTTTCTATAGAAAATGCATTAAGATTAAAATAATAATTAATAATTAAAATAATTGGTTAAAATAGCAGGAAATCGAAGAAACGATACACTATCTCTTTCAGTGAACATTTATCAATACGAAATGGCGGCATTTTCTATAAATTAGACCAGGATTAAACAATTTAATGATGAAATACTCGCAATGTTTACATACACAAATGGTACTGTCACGCGTATTGTATGCTCCAGTGGCGGTTCTTCAGTTTTTAAACTGGGGAGGCAGGGGATAGATAGGCCTGGGTGGTTCCGAGGGGCGGGAGGTATACACATGTGCGCCGCGATGAAAATTTTGCGAATATCAAGGTCAACTTTTAAACTTTACCATTACACAAATATTAGTAATTTTCTCTTCATGTTAGTCAGTATAATTTGTTTTATGATAAAAGTATCAAAGTATAAAGTAAAAAACAAATTCTACCTTCCAGCAAGAACCAACCTGGAGGTCTGAATTATATCTTACCAGGAAGGGATTGTGGGGTAGGGGTGCTTTTAATAGGTGAGGGAGTTAATTATTAATATAATAATAGTAATAATAATATGGCACAAATGCTACCACAATCAAAACAATTATATAGTAATATGAAATAAATAATAAACTCTGAAACGATAACATAAATAAAAATATTCTCAAATTAAAAATAGTTAAATAATAACAAACTGAAAAACAACACAAATAAAAATATACTTGGTAGTATACTTACAATCTACAGAAGTAGAATAATTGCTGTGGTGGTTTTTTAAATTTTAAACAAAAAATTGAACAAAAAAACTACATGTCTAAATGTTCTTGTAAATTAATGAAATCCGTCTATCTTTTTGTTTGGCAAAAATATCTATTACTTCGTCATAAAATGTATTATTCTGTTAGTTCCTTAACAAGCCGTTTTTCGATAGAAATAATAATAATAATAATAATAATAAATCGTCTTTATTCAGGAAAATGCATAATCATACATTTTAATTTACATAGGCGAAGTTTAGCCATTGGCTACTCTAACACAACAAATGATAGAAATATTTTTTAATCTTTCTTGCTCAATAGTATTTCTAGTAAATGATTTGATTCGTTTGAGGGCGGAAAAACTCCTTTCTACTGAAGCAGACGTAACAGGAATTGTGACAGCTAAAGTAAGTAATCTATAAAATTCTGTTAGACAAGAAATTAAGTCATTATTATAAATAAATGAAATCATTTCGGTAGGGGTTTGACAATTTTGAAACAATTCTTTGTCAGCGTATACAGTTGTTAATTCATTTTTTAGTGCTATTGAATCAAAAAGGTTATATTGTTTTAATAATGATTCAAATTTATCATTTGGAAATTCTTTTGAATATGAGAGAAAATTATCTTTTCTTATTAAATCGAAAAATTCTAATTTATCTAAATCGGAAAATCTTATCTGTAGTTGATTAATTATTGTATCCAAAATTTCATTGCAAATCTGTTTATAATTCAGTCTCAAATCTTGAAGATTTAATGTTGTCTTTCATTTCTTTGGCGCCGGTTCACCACTTTGGAAATCTTCAAACAGTTGGTTTTAAAGATCATTAAAATGAATTTCATTATTTCTAAAATTTTGCAATGTAATAGTTAATGCATTCAAACGTTTCCTGGCGTATGAAATGTCTGTGCTTTTATTTTGTAAAATTGAAAATACAACATCGGTGTGTTTAAAGATAAATTTAAAAGTATGTAAAAGAAAGAGAAAATGAGGATCTTTAAGATGTCTTTTTAAGCCAACAGCTTCTCTTAAAGTTGGCTGATCTTGTTTGAAATCATCATGTGTCAAAATATAATCAAAAACTTCTATTAACTTATCCCTGTTTTTGAATACTGTAAAAACTGCTCTAGATGTAAAATTCCACCTTGTTGCTACATTTGACGGTAAACGGTCAGATCCTATGGTATTAAGTACCTCTGTTCTTTTAGTTGATTTTGAAAAATATGATGAAAATCCAGACAAGTTGGCAAAAAAAATTTTACATTCTTTGATGCTATCTGTGCAGGCTTTACTCAATACTAAATTCAACGTATGCGCATAGCAATGTGTAAAAAGTGCCTGAGGGGCCATTGTTTTAATTTTTGCCTGTAAGCCATTTAAGTGACCAGCCATAACTGATGCCCCATCATATGTCTGAGCAACAAGTTTATTTTTTAAGTCATATTTTCCAAATTTTTCTGTTAAAAAATTAAATAAATCATTTGCGGTTCGACCTGAACTAACATTGTAAAAACCTGCAAATCGTTCAACCACTTGCCCTTTAATAACATATCTGAAAACAACCGATAACTGTGAACAGCAGCTGATGTCTGTGGTTTCATCAGCTTGCCAAGAAAAGAAAGGTACTTCATTTAATTCGCTTTCAATTTTTTGTACTACAACACAACTAATTGATTCAATTAAATCGTTTTAAATAGCTTTAGAAGTTCCCGAAAAAACTGTAGCTTCGTTTAAAAATTGTTCCATTTTGCCATCGTGTCTGATCAGAAAAGAAATAAGCTCTTGAAAATTTCCTCTATTATCTGAATGCACATTCTCATCATGTCCCCTAAAAGCCAATTCTTGACAACATAAAAAAATTACCGTATCAATTAGTCTATTTAAGATATCTCTATTTTCTTTAACCTTTACATTATGATCTACAATTGACTGTTTGTGCCCTTGATCAATAAAATTTAAAATATTCTGTTTGCCAAATAACTTGAATTTTATTGAAGCAGTTAAATGTCCTTTTGACCTAGCATGCCTTTCAATTGATCTGGGTAAGTTTTTTAAATCATTATATCCTAATTTTGACCAAACAGTGTTCTCTGGGTCATTAGAAAAAAGTAAACAATACCAGCAATATAATTTATTTTGTACTGGACATCCAGTTAACCACTCACATTTATCATACCATTGTACACAAAAAGAACGATTATGTTTTGAAGTTACTATGAGATTTTGCATGGTAGGTTGGGGCCTTTTTAAAGTTTTTATTATAAATATCTTGTCATCATATGTTAATTGACTAAAATGAACTTTCTTCAAAAGGAAATTTACAATATCATCTACAGATTTAAACACTTCACCGATATTGACATTACCATTGTTATTGCTTGTACTTACGTTTAATTCCATTTTTGACGTTTTATCAATATTTAAACAAAAATTTTAAATGAATTTATTGCACTTAATAAAATACAACCACCACACAGACACTTTTACTTTCACTTAACCTCACTCAGGAAGCGGGAAAATAAAAGTCAGATGTTTATTAATCTTTGTTCCTATTGGTCCGGAGCTTGGCCTCCGGCACGTGGTTTTGAGAGTAGATTTTAATGGGTAGCTTCAAACGTTTCAAATTGAACCATTCTAAACGCGAAAGCTATGTTAGAAGCGTTTGGAGGCCTGCCTCACCAGTCACCATGGATAGAATGTTACAGTTGTGCAGCGTTGCCGGTTATAATAATAATAGTTTAAATTCGCAGATTTAGGGAATATTTCTGTTAATTTAAATTTGTCGTTTCATAAAGTATATTTATATTTATAATAATGTAAATATGTAAAGTAACTGTAAAGGCAAATCAGAAGTAGGGAGGCCCGGCCTCCTCTGCCTCCTCAGAGAAACCGCCACTGGTATGCTCTCCAGCAAACATGGGCGAACTGTCAATGACGTTATTCTGGAATGGTCAATTTTGTACAATGGTAAAACTTATATTTATTTTCTGTGGTGTATTTTAACAAAATTAGTATGGATGTTCATTATATGCTGGGTATTTTAAATTGGACCCAAACGCTGTATGAAATGTCTGGTCCCGAAGAGATAACTAATATTGTGTACTTTAATATCTTAGAATATTTTTAACCCATTAGCAGGTATACGGAATAGCAGACCATTAAAGCAAAATGGCACGTTGAATGAACTAAGTTTCTAAAGTACTTTATGTTAGTATATCCATATAAATTATTTGGCAGCATAATGGAATCAGACAAGCAAAACAAGGAATTGTTTCCCGGGTCAAATTTTTTTTTTAACATGTTAGTTACATCGAATACTATACGAAATGGACATTTTCTACCTCTAGCAACCGCCGCTACGCAAATTATCGGCCATTTTATGAAGAATCTACCATTTTGGTTGTTCTTTCTAAATATAGATGAGTATATCTCGATATGTGTGGGTTGAAAAAAAGCTAAAAAAATCGAGGCTATTCGTTGTGATATAGGCTGTTAGCGGTTACTATATGAAATTTTTATCTACACACATAACCTCAGAAAAAAATAAAAACTTAAAAACTGCTGAATTTTGGTTTTATAGTTATAACTTCGGATCTTTTAAGTGAAATTTGATGAAATTTTAAGAAGTTATACTTTATAATGTAAACAATAACTGATTAAAATTTCAAGTCAAAATATCTAATATAAGTATCAAAAATTGACTTCAAATTTTAAAATTGATTGGCCAATAACTTTTGTGCATCGCATCATATGAGGTTCTTTTTTTTAATATAATGTAGGTTTTTTATGCACTTTATGATGGTGAATAAGAAAAAAAATTTAAACTTGAAAAAAAGTGAAAAAAATCGATTTTTTGTATTTTTTCGAAAAATTTTACTTTTTTGATAAAACTCAATTAATCAATTTTTGACATATTCTGATCTAAATTTTCGAAAGGGCATTAAAAAATATAAAAAAATCATACGTATACATATTTATATTTAGGTATAGATCAATAAAAGCACTATTTGTTATGCAAATGTATATTTATTGTATTTAAATAGTGTATAAAAAAATGGAGACATTTTACTCGAAATTGAAAAAAATATATACGTGAGCAATTATATTAATCGCCTTCGTTTTGTCTCACTTGATAAAGAATCATCAGACTGATTTTCAGTATCGCTTGAAGCATAATTATAAAATGCATCATCATTTTTATTTCTATCTATTCCTTGATCAATCGACCTATGAGTAAATGATAATGATGAAGCTTCACTAACACTGCCCTCTAACTCTGTATCAGTTCCACATGTACTTAGACTTTCAGTTACAGAAAGTGTACACTGGAAGTCATGTGCTATCCGTAGTTGCATGCGGGCTTACTATTTTCTGGGACCAACCATTTTTGCGATTTGATAATACACTCTTAAAGAATGTTGATTTGCACTTATGGTGTGAGTGGTAGCGAAGTCAGCTTATATGCTGATGTGTATTTTTGAAAGTAATTAAATCTCAATTTTTCCAAACATGTTTTTTTAATTGGGTTCGATCCTTATAACCCTTGTATGCAATGTGTGGCTGCTGAAAATAGCATAGTCTCTGTTGCTTCAAGATCATAGAAAACAAATGTGTCTTTTTTCAAAAAATTATATTTTTGCAAAGTAAGACAAGTTTTATTTTTTCCAATTCCTGCAAATGCTGACGTAGTATCGCAACCACAAAAAGCATGTATAAATAATACATGTTCTTTTACTGTTACGGACCTCTAGCGTATGCGACCCACATACGCTTTAGCGTTTTGTGGGCCGCATTATAACAACTGCTACACGTCTGCAACACATTTCGCTATTCTCCATGGGAGGGCGACACATTTGTGACACGTGATCAACGGAAGCAGACATTTTTGGTTGGCTTGGCTTGGCTTGTTGGTTAGTTGTTATTCTGTGAATCTTGATTTTATTCAAGGCATCCGCATGGATTTTAGAATAACCAACTCAAGAAAATTTCCTCAATCCGTTGTTGTTCCGTTTAGCGGAATATTTTGTGTTTGTGAGTAAATTTTATCTGCGGAAGCAGGATATTAAATTACACAAGGTAAGCTAACCTCTTCACGCCATCTTGCCCGTTCTCTACCCACGTGTTTCGCAAATTTGCAGGCTTTCCTGTGGAAATACAGTGTCAACTTTAAAAGGCGACTCAACCCCATTTATCCGACTGTGGCTTCCAGGAGTTTTGGTGGATTGTTCCCTCATCAGTGAGGTAAATTATGTTTCATTTGTAGGTTATGTCAGAATTTCTCACATTAAGCACGCTTCACGTGCATTTCTGACTGTGAATTAAATTGTGATATCTTTAGGGTTCTACGGACGGGGCTTCTACGCACGTCAGTGAAGTTCCACGGACGGAGCATCCACAAACAGTGGAAGGTTCCAGGGCTGGTGAGGCCACGATCAACCCCATCCTTGGGTCCATTTCTTGTGTCCCGAAGGCATCTCTGCAGGGCTTCAGTTCTTCCACCGGACTCGGTATCGTACCACCCTAAATAAGTGTGTGTTTATTATTTTTACTTACCGGGGACCACCTTCAGTGGTTCCGCTGGACATCAATTTATACTTTTTGGCATTTTAACCTGTACATTTTTAAATATTTTATGCATATATTTACATATATTTAAGGAGGTTCTTTAAATCAAACCTTTGTGGCAGAATTTATGACAATTCATGATAATATTGTAAACCGATGTGTAGCTACACGAGGCATTTTATGAATGTTATAACTGATTAATCGTGAAATATTGGCCACAACGGTGAACATCACCAGGTTACATGCTAAAGAACTAATTTTGTAAATTGTTCAATATAGTGCATTTCATTTTTAAAGAAAGTGTCATTATTTCGTCTGCGACCACTACATATGGAAAAACTCAGTGATTTGTTAAGTAAGTAAACTAATAATTTATCATAGTTTGTGTAAGCTTGGGCTTAACGCCCTGAGATAGTCTGAGCTAGAGAAATTTTATCGTAGGCACGTACATCACTTTCCGGGTAAGTCAGTGCCTACGGTATCTGCTACGCCACGGTAGCCCAAGTGATTTCGTTACGTAATTATCTGATAATCATTAAGATCCAACGTATCTATTTGTTTATGTACGTTCAACTCGTAGCAGTGGCGCCCAACGTAAATAGTACAGTTATCTCAAGGCGATAGCAGTGGCGCCCAACTTAAATAGTACAGTTATCTCAAGGCGATAGCAGTGGCGCCCAACTTAAATAGTGCAGTTATCTCAAGGGGATAGCAATATCGCCCCTAATTAAGTTTTTTTTTTGGTGATAAATTGAGTATTCCATTTGTTGGTGGTTTGCATATGAAATAATACCCAGACACATAGTAACATTACGTGACACACATCAAAAGGGGGTTACTTTGCCTCAGCGTAATCGCTTCGCTTGTTTTTGGTAGGGGGGTGACTTCGTTTTTTTTGTCTTACTATTTCATGAGCGGATTAGTAAACAATAGTTGTTGCGTATAAACCATTGGAAAGATTCCTAAGTGCAGCCAACAGTTTTTTTTGTTGTTGATACGTACCGACGCCCAGCGTCGTTTTGCTAATTTTCTAGATTTTGTCGTTTTTTATACATTATTAAGTACTTATTAGTGTTTGTAAATTTTTTTTGCGTACCGACGCCCAGCGTCGTTTTGTTAATTTACCTGATTTTGTCATTTTTACTCATTACTAAGTACTTGTTAGTGTCGGTAAGTTTTTTTGTGTCTATATACGTACCGACGCCCAGCGTCGTTTTGCCAATTTACTTGATTTTGTCGTTATTACACATTGCTAAGTACTTATTAGTGTTGGTAAGCTTTTTCGCGTCTATATACGTACCGACGTCCAGCGTCGTTTTGTTAATTTACCTGATTTTGTCGTTCTTTCGTGTGTTTGATTGAAAATTCAGTATGGCTAGTTCACAAATTAAGTTAGATATCAATAGGTTAGTTAGGGATGAGCTTGTTTATGAATTACAAGTACGTGGCTTAGGAGATGGTAGTGATCTTACTGTGGCAGAGTTGCGTACCGTTTTAAGAGAAGCCATACATTTAGAGAAAACTACTTTGGCTATTAAAAGTCCTCCATACCCGTACCAATTCACTGTCGATTCTGAAGCTCTAACGGCATCCCTAGCTGCTATTCAAAAACTTATTGATGAATTTGTAGGTAGTGAGCACGATAGTAAATATAAGGGGATTGTTTCCAAGATAGCTCATGCGTTGGGTCGTGTTAACAGGTCCATGCCCACTAATGACGAGCAAAAAGGTGTGAAGTCCAATACTCGGCTTAAGTTATTGTTAGCTTTTGATAAACTTAAGGATAAGGCCCGCGGGGATCGTAAGCTTAAAGAGTCAGCCATCCTCGATATGTCGGTATTGCATAATGCCATGGCTCAGGTTCAGCCTGATGCGCATAGCTCTGCAATAACTACTGATTTTAGTTCAGATGAGGAGGAGGCTGCGAAACCTAAACCCGTACCGGTTAGAGACTGGGGCTTGAAATTTACTGGCCGAAAGGGCGACATGTCTTTTTCAACTTTCTTAGAACGCATCGAGGAGAAACGGAGGTCTCGTGGTATTTCACGTGCACGGTTATTCAAAGATGCAGTAGACTTATTCGAGGGAGATGCCTACAATTGGTATAATCTGGTGAAAGACTGGGCCACCGATTGGCCATCCTTAGTGGAGGCAATGAGGGAACAGTTTATGCCAGAGTCTTTTGACCGCGACTTATTTGAGGAGATTAAGCGACGTACTCAAGGTAGTCAGGAAAGTATAGGATTGTACATCGCTAGTATGGTTGGGTTGTTCAAGAAGATGCATACTCCAATACCTATGGGAACCCAGCTCGAAATCATTTTGGAGCGCATAGATCCATACTATCATCCTTTTCTTGCTTTTGAAGATATAACTTCCGTCACGCAACTCCTGCAATGTTGTCGTATGCTCGACTCGAAACGACAATTGGCTAAGTCATATGTTCCTCCTCCACCTAAGAGTAAATCTCTTATACCAGAGTTGGCTTATGCATCCACTAGTTCTACTACTTCTCGTTCAACCTCTCGTTCTAGTCTCGTCTTGGATGAAGTCCAACATTCTGGAATCAAATGTTTTAATTGTGGTCAAGTAGGTCATGGGCATCGGGATTGTCAGGCTCCTAGGAAGAAGTTCTGCTATAAATGTGGTAAAGCAGAGGTTACTATTAGGTCCTGTCCTAAGTGTTCGCGTTCGGAAAACTGTTCAGGGAGACGTTAATTGGTCGAACAGTTTCTCCCGGTGTAAGTGAGTCGACCAACAATGTTGTTGACTTAAAACAACAAATTTTTCTCGATTATGTCATTTCTCATGTGGTTGGTGATCAGCGTCCTTACTTACAACTTTCGGTGTTAGGTTTTCCTATGATGGGTTTGTTGGATTCAGGTGCTACCAGGACAATGGTAGGATCATCTGGTTTTGAGGTCTTCCAGCAGATTGGTTTAAGTTTGAAGCCTTCTGTCAATGAGTGCAGAGTGGCTAATGGGCAAGTCTGTTCCGTTATAGGTTATGTATCTGTTCCTTTCTGCTTGGGTGACAAAGTTCATGTAATAGATGTCCTAGTAGTTCCGGAAATACCGCATAAGTTAATTCTAGGGATAGATTTTTGGGTGGCGATGAATATTATACCAGATTTACGACAAGATGTTTGGCATTTTTCTGAGCAGGAACCACTAGTTGAGGTTGACAGTGTCCTTGATGAGACTTCTTCAAGTGTATCACAGAAACTAGCTCTGGCTAGTTTGGTGGATGAAAACCGGAAACTGATGGGTACTTCCCTTGGTCGTACACATCTCGTTTCTCATGAGATCGAGTTACTCCCAGATACCAAACCTATCAAACAGAGATACTATCCTGTTTCGCCTGCCAGACAAAAACTGATTGATGATGAAATTAAGAAAATGCTGGAGTTAAATATCATCGAACCGTGTAAAAGTCCTTGGTCTTCTCCAATATGTTTAGTGCAGAAAAAGGATCAAACTCTGCGTTTTTGTGTAGATTACCGGCGCCTTAACGCTGTTACTAAAAAGGATGCCTATCCTCTGCCGCTGATTTCCTCCATATTAGATCAGTTGAGGGATGCCAAATATCTAAGTTCATTAGATATTAAGAGCGCATATTGGCAAGTTCCTATTGCTGAATCTTCCAAAGACTATACCGCTTTCACTGTACCTAATGGCTTGTATAGGTTTCGAGTTATGCCTTTTGGTTTGTCAAATGCGCCTGCGACTTGGCAGCGTCTTATTGATACCGTGCTTGGAGCTGATTTGCAGCCTTCGGTTTTGGTTTATTTGGATGACATCGTGGTAGTGTCGAAGGATTTCGAATCTCACCTAGAGACGTTGCAGAAGGTTTTTGATCGCTTGCATTCTGCTGGGCTGATAGTTAGTTTTGACAAGTGTCAATTTTGCCGTCCTGAGCTTAAGTACTTGGGATATGTTGTTGATAAGTATGGTTTACGTCCTGACCCAGCGAAAGTAGAGTCGATTTTGAGTGTACCTTCTCCGAAAAACGTTAGGGAAATTCGTAGATTTATAGGCACAGCATCTTGGTATCGAAGGTTTGTACTGCAGTTTTCTACAATAGTGGCTCCTTTGTCGAACCTCACAAAGAAGAATGTTAGTTGGTGTTGGTCACTTGAGTGTGAGAAATCTTTTAAACTTCTTAAGGAGTGTTTGGTTACTGCACCTATTTTGACCTGCCCTGATTTTGAGCGTACCTTTTATGTGCAGGCAGATTCGTCGGCATTCGGTGTCGGTGCCGTGCTCACGCAGCAATTTGATGATGGCGAAAAGGTAATTTGCTATTTGTCCCGTTCTTTGACTAGCCAGGAGCGCAAATATAGCTCGGTCGAAAGAGAATGCATCGGCGTAATTTGGGCAGTGGAGAAGCTACGTCATTATCTTGAAGGCTTCCACTTCAAAATCATAACAGATTGTCATTCTTTGCTATGGTTGCAGCAGCTGAAAGATCCCCAAGGTCGATTGGCCAGATGGGCACTTCGTCTGCAACCTTATGATTTTGAACTGATTCATCGCAAGGGCTCTGAACATACCGTCCCTGATTTTCTGTCTCGTTCAGTACCAGTAACAGTGGAATCCATCGAAGTATTCTCGGTCACGGACCATGCTGATTCTCCCACCGATAAATGGTATTTGAGAATGTTAGAGCGAGTCGAAAGGTCTCCTATGCGTTATCCCTTATGGCGTATACAGAATGGCCAGTTGTACAAGTATGTACGTTTGCGTTATCCCGAGTTAGCAGATCCTGCCGACACTTGGAGACTGGTTTTACCCAAAGAGAAACGCCTAGAAATAATTAGGTCGTTGCATTGTGATGCGAGTTGTGGACACGCAGGGGTCCATAAGACTGTGGCTCGAGTCTGAAATAGGTATTATTGGCCGAAATTAAAGGCCGATGTGGCTAAGTTCGTTAGGCAATGTGAGATTTGCATAAGTACTAAACCCGAACAGAAGTCACTTAGGGGAAATTTGTTGAGTAAGACACCTACCGTTGGAAAACCTTGGCAATTAGTTAGTGCCGATCTGATGGGTCCATTACCCAGGACGGCTAAGGGTTATCAGTTTATTCTTGTCGTGTGTGACAATTTTAGTAAGTTTGCCATGGTGTTTCCGTTGAGGTCAGCTACCGCTAATAGCATATCGCAGGTCATTGAGGATAATGTAATTCTCTTATTTGGCGCTCCGAAGACTATAGTGGTAGACAATGGTCGTCAGTTTCAAGGTAACCGTTTCCAAAATCTCGCGAAAACCTACAACATCGAAATAGCGTACACCGCAAATTACCACCCTCAATGCAACCTGACTGAAAGGGTAAATCGTGTTGTTAAGACTATGTTATCTGCATATGTAAAGGATAAGCACAGGGCTTGGGATCAATTTTTACCGAAAATAGGTTTCGCCATTAGATCATCGAAACATGAAGTTACAGGCTTAACGCCTAATTTTGTCAATTTTGGTCGTGAAATTTCGTTAGATGGCAACAGTGATAAGTATGTACCTTCCGAGTCTGAGTATCCAGTTGTAAATCCTGAAAACCGTAAGCTTGCTTTCGCTAAGATTTATAAGGATGTTCAGAGTAGAATATTAAAGGCCCATAAATCCAGTAAGAAACATTATAACCTAAGACGCCGACCCGATAAGTTTGTTTTGAAGCAAAAGGTCTGGAGACGTTCTCACGCCCAGTCTGATGCTTCTAAATATTTCACGGCAAAGTTAGCACCTAAATTTGTGGGTCCCTTCACGATTAGAAAAATTCTCTCACCATGGACTTATGAGCTTGAAGGTTCTGACGGTAAACGTTCGGTGTGGCACATAAAAGATCTGAAAGCACACCCTCCCGATGACAACTAGTTGTGGTCTGTTAGTTCCGTTGACGTACTTAGGCATCCGAATAGGCAATGACGAATTCGTTCTTTTTTTGTGTTGGTCTTAGTAACATGTTTTAAGTCACTTCTTTCGTTAATTTGGTAGTAACATTTGCTTTTCTGGTTCATTGGTCTTGCTCAGGTGGCTGAAACCCACTGAGTAAGTTTTCACCTCTTTCCGCCTCACGGGAGGAAGTGTCTTTGTTGGATCTCTGTGATGGGGGATGCACGAATACCATCACCGTGGTTATACCTGCGAGGGGTAAGAGTCCCCAAAAATGGTCTTGTGTGGCGCTTGCGTCTTGAGGGACTCCGTCTTGTTGGGGGCGCTCACATTGCTGGCAGCTGCCTTTAAAGGTATCCGTTTGGAGGGGCTCGAGCTTGGGAGGTGCTGCTTGGAGGTAGCCTGGTCTAGGCCTGGTTATCATTACCCGGGTAGGCACTACTGGGCTTCAGACTAACCTCGTTGTCTAGCAAGGGTGGTCGTCGTGGTGTGACGGGGAACACTCCCGTACCTTATTGTTTTGCTGGTGGAGTAGCCTTGGGGCGAACTACTTCCTAGCTGTTAAGTCCTTATGCGTTTTTGTTCTTTTTTTTCCCTTCTCTTTTTTTCTCTATGTATTTTTTTTTGAGTTGTGTTGTTATGCCTGATGGTAACTTGGGAGACGAGTTAGCCATCCCCGTGCATTTAAGTCTCTTTATTTTTTTGACATTATTTTTGTTGTTATGCCTGATGATAACTTAGGAGACGAGTTAGTCATCCTCGTGCATTTTAAGTCTCATTATTTTCATTGTTATGCCTGATGGTAACTTGGGAGGCGGGTTAGCCATCCCCGTGCATATTAAGTCTCCCCACCAATTATCCATCCTCTGGTGAGAAGCTAGTAAGAAAAAAAAATCTTCGATTTTTTTTTCCTGCGAGTAAAGGGGGAGTTGTTACGGACCTCTAGCGTATGCGACCCACCATACGCTTTAGCGTTTTGTGGGCCGCATTATAACAACTGCTACACGTCTGTAACACATTTCGCTATTCTCCATGGGAGGGCGACACATTTGTGACACGTGATCAACGGAAGCAGACATTTTTGGTTGGCTTGGCTTGGCTTGTTGGTTAGTTGTTATTCTGTGAATCTTGATTTTATTCAAGGCATCCGCATGGATTTTAGAATAACCAACTCAAGAAAATTTCCTCAATCCGTTGTTGTTCCGTTTAGCGGAATATTTTGTGTTTGTGAGTAAATTTTATCTGCGGAAGCAGGATATTAAATTACACAAGGTAAGCTAACCTCTTCACGCCATCTTGCCCGTTCTCTACCCACGTGTTTCGCAAATTTGCAGGCTTTCCTGTGGAAATACAGTGTCAACTTTAAAAGGCGACTCAACCCCATTTATCCGACTGTGGCTTCCAGGAGTTTTGGTGGATTGTTCCCTCATCAGTGAGGTAAATTATGTTTCATTTGTAGGTTATGTCAGAATTTCTCACATTAAGCACGCTTCACGTGCATTTCTGACTGTGAATTAAATTGTGATATCTTTAGGGTTCTACGGACGGGGCTTCTACGCACGTCAGTGAAGTTCCACGGACGGAGCATCCACAAACAGTGGAAGGTTCCAGGGCTGGTGAGGCCACGATCAACCCCATCCTTGGGTCCATTTCTTGTGTCCCGAAGGCATCTCTGCAGGGCTTCAGTTCTTCCACCGGACTCGGTATCGTACCACCCTAAATAAGTGTGTGTTTATTATTTTTACTTACCGGGGACCACCTTCAGTGGTTCCGCTGGACATCAATTTATACTTTTTGGCATTTTAACCTGTACATTTTTAAATATTTTATGCATATATTTACATATATTTAAGGAGGTTCTTTAAATCAAACCTTTGTGGCAGAATTTATGACAATTCATGATAATATTGTAAACCGATGTGTAGCTACACGAGGCATTTTATGAATGTTATAACTGATTAATCGTGAAATATTGGCCACAACGGTGAACATCACCAGGTTACATGCTAAAGAACTAATTTTGTAAATTGTTCAATATAGTGCATTTCATTTTTAAAGAAAGTGTCATTATTTCGTCTGCGACCACTACATATGGAAAAACTCAGTGATTTGTTAAGTAAGTAAACTAATAATTTATCATAGTTTGTGTAAGCTTGGGCTTAACGCCCTGAGATAGTCTGAGCTAGAGAAATTTTATCGTAGGCACGTACATCACTTTCCGGGTAAGTCAGTGCCTACGGTATCTGCTACGCCACGGTAGCCCAAGTGATTTCGTTACGTAATTATCTGATAATCATTAAGATCCAACGTATCTATTTGTTTATGTACGTTCAACTCGTAGCATTACTTCTTTTAAATATGTTTTTTTTTTTAAGAATATTGTGAATAATATTTGTCTTTCATTTTTCCTATCGTAGGTTTATAAAAATGAATATTTTCTGATAAAGATGAAGCAAAATATTGTTACGTGCTTACAGTTTTCAGTAAACACTGTGGATTCAAATAACTTGCAACAAGAATTTTCACTAACCACTATTTTATTTATCACTAAAATTACACTAGCAAATACTTAACAATTACACAACTAATAATAACTTAATCTAATATAAATTCACTACTTTTAAAACACTATGTACTTTACTTTTCTTCTTAAACTTGTCAACTCTTGCCTAACCTAAAAACTCTCTGTCTGTTTACTTCACTGAACTGAATTCTTCTTTATACTTCACTAAACTGTACTGTTCCCCCATCTGCTGGATTCACCTCCTTATATACACCCATAGAAATGTACCAGAACAGTATTCTACAATTTTCTGGGATCCTACAGAGTTTTCTACCATGTGATAGATGACCGTTCGTCAATAGGCTCATAGACGGCGCCACCCTACTAGTCAGGGAGTAACAGAATAACAGGTTTCCTCGTTAGAGGGCAGCACATAACAATATGTTAATAAAACAAGCAAATCTATATCTTGATTGACAATTACATTATCGCATTCTTTTTTTTTTTTTCTTCTTCGAAACAGCGGTACGAATAATATATGCAACAGCATCTTCTTTGCATATTTCATGTTCAATATTTCTATTTTTAAATTGATTACACAAAAGGGAAATAAATTACAGCTTATTTTTACTGTGGAGTAGAAACATTTTTTGGCTTATGGGAGGTACTGTATGTATATCAATTATTATATTTATTTAGTTGAAAAATTATAATTATTATTATATATCTCCTCAAGCGTTCTGAATTTTTCGTGCTATTACAATCAGTACTGTATCCATAAAAAAATATACAACAATTCATAGTGGGACAAATTATTATAACTCATGTTTAAATTATAGGGGTTTATTTGATTTAAATTATTTTTCAAATGCTGTTCAGTGCCGACAATTTTGAATTTCAAATCATGATAAATATCCATTTGTTTTTAATTTAATTTTTTAATGCTATTTGTACAGAACATAAAAAATTTTTTCGAAAAATTAGATCAGCATATGTCAAAAATGAATTATTAATACAAAAAAATTGAGTTTTATCAAAGAAAATTTTTTGAAAAAATACAAAAAATCGATTCTTCTCATGTGTATGCGTAGTATTTTTTTTATATATAAATAATTTTTTAATGCTCTTTCGAAAAATTAGATCAGAATATATCAAAAATTAATAATCAAGAAAATTAAGTTTTATCAAGGAAAGTGAAATTATTCGAAAAAATTGACGAAAAAATACAAGAAATCAATTTTTTCCGCTTTTTTTTCAGTTTAAAATTTTTTCTTGTTCACCATCATACAGCGCATAAGAAAGCTTTTTTTTTTTTTTAAATAGAACCTCATACGATGCGATGCACAAAAGTAACTGGCCAATCAATTTTAAAATTTGAAGTCAATTTTTGAGACTTGTATTAGATATTTTGACTCGAAATTGTAGCCAGTTATTGTTCACACTATAAAGTATAATTTCTGAAAATTTCACCAAATTTCACTTAAAACATCCGAAGTTATAACCAAAAAAACAAAACTTAGCAGTTTTCAGTTTTTGTTTTTTTTTTGAAGTTATGTGTACAGATAAAAATTTCATATTGTAACCGCTGATAGCCTGTATCATAATGAACTGCCTTAATTTTTTTCGCTTTTCTTGGACCTACTCATACCGAGATTACTCATCTATATTTTGAAAGAACGACAAAAATGGTAGATTTTTCACAAAATGGCCGATAATTTGCGTAGCGGCGGTTGCTGGAGATAGAAAATTTCTATTTCGTATAGTATTCGATATAACTAACATGTTAAAAGAAAAATTGACACTGGAATCAATTCCTTTTTCACTAAAATTTGATTCTTGTCTGACTCCACTAGCAGAATAATAAAAGCATAGTTTCCTTAAATTTTAACACGTCATATTAGAAAGTATTTTTTTAAAATCTTGTACTTTTAGTAAAAATTGAATTTTGTTTTACAGGCCTCAACTCTTTCTGATGATGATGTAATTTGTAATAAATGTTTAGATGCACTTGAAATCTGTATGAAATTTATTGAAAACTGCTTGGAAGTGGAAGAAAGATTGCAAATTTTTAACGAAGGTGAAGCTTATTATAAATGAACATTTATACGATAAGTTGGATTGTAATATTTTTTTTAGAAGATGGTAGTGAATACGATGATCAAGAAAATTATAATCCACCTAACGTTGATTATGTCAAAATAGATCATGATTACATAATGCAAAGTGAACCTGAAAGAACAGATACATGTAAAAATTTGGGTGTTGAGCAGCCACCTGGTATTCTGGAAAATTTACTGGTAAATCAGTGTCAACAAACAAATTCTACTACTGACAAAAATCACCAGCAGTCAAATGAGCAGCTGTTTAAGTGTCCTAGCTGCGATAAAGTATTAAAGTCACAGAAATTGTTAACAAATCATATTACAAGAATACATAGTACAATGGCTGTTGATGAAGAGATGCAAGAAAATCTAACAGAATTAAATTCAAGCGATGATGAGGAGCGCCCACAGGTAGAAGAATTTCTGCAAATAAAAGATCGAGACGCGTTTTCATGTTTGAAATGTGGAAAATTATTTAAAACGAAAAACTATTTATTAAGTCATCTGAGAAGGGTACATAATTTGTTCAAGCAAGCTAATGCAGAAGTGTCAAAAACGGTTGGAAAACTTGAGAAGAAGTATGTTTGTAAAATCTGTAAATATTTATTCCTGAAAGAGGACACTTATAAGTTTCATTTGAGAAAACATATAGAAGGGGATTTAGATATTTGCAGAGTGTGCAATTTAAAATTTTCCAATAAACGGGATTTGGCAGAACACAGGCTCCAACATGGCATTATCTGCAGTGTTTGTTTTAAAAGGTAAGTTACTTTTTTTTACATAATATTCTAAGATTTTATTTCCATTATGTTCTTGAAATGGTTGCAACAAACCAGTTAAATTTCCCAAAGTACATTGAATTTTGCCAAAAGTTAACCAAACAGTCAAAATGACTTATTGCTACCATAAGGAATGAAATTGTGATAAAGTTATACGAACAGTATTTTTATAGCCAGGGCCCAAATTGCTGCGATAAATCTTATATGATTTCAAAACAAGGGTTAGCCTATGTGATATGTGACTATAGTTGAGGCAAGAATTCAAGCGATACACATCACAGATCGATTTTATAAATAAGACAATACTGTTAAGAATCCTGAAGCCCCATTAAACTGTACCTATTTCTGAAAAAAGCTTAATAACTGGGTGTCAAGAATTACTCTTTTTAACGTAATTAATGATTAAAAATTATGTTAGTATTAAAATTTCTTTAATGAGATCACTCGTGACGTGCATCGCTTGAATTCTTGCCTCGACTTTAGTAACCCTACCTACCGCCTGTCTATTTTACGAGAACCACACCAAATATCTCGCTTAATATCTATTGTAGAAGGATAAAGTTTTAGAAACAGTATCCCATTTTTTGTGAGCTATATTTCAGTAAAAAGAAATTTTAAATCCATAGCCTACTTTGCGAGAAAAACCTGAGAAATAGGAAAACCACAAACGGTTATAGCTTCCTTATTTGAGGAGATACGAAAAAAGTTAAAGAGATGAAAGTTGACAGGAAAGACAATAAAAATAATGATTTATATCAAAAAATTTAAAAAAACGCAGTTAGCTTTAACATGCGCTCTTGTGCAAAAATGAAAAGAATAAATCTCAAAGTAGGCCATAACACCATTAATTCCGTTTATTTTTTTCCTTTCCAACGATATAAAACATGTCACAAAAACTTTAACTGATAGTGTCAATATTTAATATTTTATAAAAACCACAATTCATATCACTGAATCGTAAAAATCAGTTATACCTTAATTCAAAATTCAGTTTATAATAATTATAATTCAGTAATTATTTATTACAATTTAATACAAACAAACAAATATCTCATAAATAAAAATACAAGTACAAAATAAACATCCAAAAAAGCGAAAACTATGTATAACAGTGCTACATACTACCATACTGAAAAGAAAATGTGTGTATATATTTTTCTAACTACAAATGCTCAAATTCTGCACCATGCATTCTAATACACAAACTTGCTCTACGAGACACCTCACACATTACATTTTGGAGCATTTCAGGAGTAATTGCCTCATATGCGTTTCTAATTCTGGTTTTGATGTCCTCAATATTTTCAGGGGCAGTTTGAAATACCTTATCCCTGTATGGAATATCTAATACTTACAAACTTTCTTATTTTAATTTTTTTTGAGAAAGTCATTTTTTATAGTGTTGCTTCAGCTTATCAAACTTTTTTTGGAATGCCAAAATTTAGGTTATATATTCAGAGAATATAAATATCTGACTTCGCGTAAGGTGAACATATTTCAAATTAAAAATTTCAAAGCTTCATAAAGCTGGTGAACTATAATAGTTAAAAGTAAATTAGATGTAATCGCAAATTATAATTGTTTTTATTTAAATTTTTTTTTAAACCTCCTGAAGTTTTTCTGAAGAATTTAGTTTTTCTCAAAAAATTTAGAATAAAAAGATAGAAAATATCTAGAGGTTTTTTAAAGGGAATTCACCCTTGTATCTTTGTTAATGAATATATGCTATCAGTTCTTTAGACCTTTTTTTATATTGTTTTATAAACTAAGAGCTTATTTAATAAATGATTAAATAGTTTCCATCACTTTATTTGTACCAAAATTACCTTAACTTTCAAAATTTAAATGGGAAATTCTGTTATACAGTATTATAGACTAATCGATTTCAAATAACTTTGCAAGTCAAATCATGTCTTAAATCAGAAATCATTTGCCACTTATGATAAAATTGTTAATATATATTGCTGCATAACAATAATAAGATGACATTGAAACAAATTAATTTCTAAGTGCCTTATTTTGTAAAATATATTAATTTTTCTTTAATTATAACAGGGAAATTAGAATTAAAGTTTTTTTTGACTTCCCATACATTTCCCTTTGCAAAACACTATAAAAAAGATAGAAGGTGCCTGTTTTTAAATTTGAAAGTTAATGTAGCCAAGTAGTTAAAAATTTATCGTACTCCAACAAATTAAATATAAGTCATGGAGTACCTCAAGGCTCCGTTCTTGTACCAATCTTATATTTGTTATATGTTAACGACTTGACTGAAATTGATATTAATGGAAAGTTTACCTTATTTGCTAATGACACTCTATATTGTGGCACAGTAAAAATGAGAATACTCTCAGGGAACAAATGTGTTCCGACAAAAAAAGTCAAAGATTGGTGTGACTCTAACTTGCTTTCTTTTAATGTCAACAAAACAAACATAATGACCTTCCGTTGTAATATAACAGATATCCCACTGAGTAACCATGTACTTGAAAATATGTCGTGCTCAAAATTTCTTGGATTAAACATCGACTGCAACTTAAAGTTTAAAGAGCACGTTATTAACCTCAGTAATAAACTAGCATCTGGATGCTATGCAGCGAGAGTCATCTCGAATGAATTGGGCTACATGACTGCGAAAAGTGCATACTTTGCATTAATTGAATCGCATTTGAGATACGGTATTTCTTTCTGGGGTGTATGCAGTAATTATTTAATACATAGGATTCTTGTAATTCAAAAGCGTGCTATTCGTTATTTGTGCAAAGCAAGAATTCGTGATTCATGCAAACCACTCTTTTTGACACACGGTATTGTCACAGTTATTTCCATTTTCATTCTAGAAACGGCATGTTTAATTCATAAACATAGAAGTAATGTAAATGGTAATTCTCCCCATTATAGTACTCGTCAAAACAATAACCTTGCTATGCCCATCCCAAGTTCCTCCCTGGTCAAAGACTCTATTATTTACAATGGTTATAAGATGTTCAACCATCTACCCAATGGTGTTAAAGATATTAATTCGAATATTCATTTCAGGAATGCAGTAAAAAATCTTCTCGTTGTAAAGGCTTATTATAATTTAAACGAATTTTATGACGATACGTTGTACTGTGCTCAAATGCACATATTAACTTTTACCTGTAAAATAATACATTCTGTAGTATTTTTTGTATTGTTTATATACTGTATTTTTATCTGTTTTACTTACGTGTTTATATATATATATATATATATATATATATATATATATATATATATATATATATATATATATATATATATATATATATATATGTATATATGTATACATTTTATTTCTTTTTTTTTTCTATTTACCTGTTTATACATCACTTTGTCAACAAGAAATATTCTTCTGGGCAATAAAGTATATTTTGATTTGATTTGATTTGATTGAATATTAATCTCCCAATTTTTTAAAAGTACATATTTTAAACCTCCTACTTATATGTAACTGATATCAAGGAAAAATAATTTGATTGTATATATGTATGCAGATAGTAATTTTTTTAAATACGTAAAACTATTTTATCATTTACTATTTCACCCTTGGGGACCTAGGATGTTTGACAACGATAACAAAACACAACATTGTTCATTACTCTTTACTAAAATCCAAAAATAGAGTCTATTTATTATTATTATTATTGTAACTATAGCGGATTTTGGCAGGCTTCAACCAATCTTAAATCGTCCCTCTAATTTTATTGTCACTGGTCTCACCTACGCCTACAACGCTAACCATGCAGAGTTTTACACCTTCTGTGATAAAAAAAATTGCAGTTAAGTACTATGAAATCGCTCAGATAATAAATAAATAAATAATAAATAACACCACAGGTAATTACGACCCCCTTTATCCCGAAGGCTCTAGAAGAGACTTGTGTGGGCGGGGGCTACACATTTAGAGACAAGGGACACACACCCAATATCCATGTATAGTGGAAAAATCCCTCTCACAGTATTTTCCACTGCCACGACCGGGGATCGAACCCGGAACGTTTGGGTGAGAGGCAAGTGCGCTCACCTCTCGACTACCAGTCATACAATACATAAACAATAATTCTTACCAATCACAAGTTGGTTCATTCTTGTAACTTTAACACGCTACAACGTGATAACTCAAGGATAATGGCGGCTCATCAACATAACACTTGTTGAATTTCAATCAAATAATATATACGCAAAAACAAACAAATATTCTTTGTTTCGATCACAAGGCCACACTACTAAGGTTGACTACCACCACACGAAACAGCAATTAACATGACGATCCACGGTTGCTCACCAGCTGTACTGTTGAGACAATGAGAGAGATGCATACATTTATGAGAAATGCTTATGTATTCTGCAACAAAGACAACAATACTAACCCAGTTACTGGCGACTGCGCAATCGATGCAGATTGATATACGTTTAAAAACAGTATATTATAAACTGCAATATTACTGAACAAATATTTTCTTTCATATCATATATCTATAACAAATTTTGATTAATGTAAATATTTTACTCATATTTCCAGATATTGTTATAATCTTCGAACTTGTTGCAATTGTTTATGACATGCCTATAAAAAATGTAGCACAAATGCATATTTATTGTATACATTTAAAAATCGTATATTAGAAACTATAATATGGCTGAAAAAATGAAATGCAAGTAGTGTTAATTTCACCAATTTACAATTTAAACATTTGACGGAAGTGTAGTCTCAACTCTCAATTAATTATTTCTCAAATATTCTGTGTTAATCCAAAAATTTTCGAAGAAATACATTTATAATATACGTAGAAAAATCGTTTATGAAATAAACGCTTTTCATAGACGTTGATTGAATATAAGATAACGAAATTTAAACCATAATTTCATATAATAAACGTTTATTAAACCATCATGTGTTGCTTGGGTTATGATATCAGTACGGGATGCATTAAAGTTCCATTGTTAAGCATAAGATCTTCATTACTATTAGAAAATATTGAGTATCTATAATCCGTATTATTTTCGTAGGTTTTCTATGCGGAAAGAATTAAACAAGCATAGAGAAACTCACCCCGATATCTTTTTCTGCAAAGTATGCGATAAAGGATTCAAATCGCAGAAAGCATTAACGACACATACAGTGGTGCACAGAGCATACTGTTTTTATTGCTCAGAGTGTGGTAAAGGATTTAAAACTACTGGAGGGTTAAGATATCACAAGATCATACATGATCCAGAGAAAAAATTGAAATGTGAGAAATGTCCTAGTACATTCCAAGATAAAACGAAACTCAATCTCCATCAAAGAGTAGTTCATGAGAAAATTAAAGAATATCAGTGCAGCATGTGTGATAGGAAATTTGGCTTGAAATCTGGTTTATTATACCATTATAGGTAAGATTGAATTAAATTTTTATAACTAATTATTATTAGAATTACTGTTGTTTATTACACTTAAATATTTGTTATTCACAACATTCTATGCTCGTATTCGTGCATTTCAGAATAACACACTTAAAGGTGAAGAGGTTCCAGTGTGAAATTTGTGGGAAAAGGTTTGGGAGAAATGATAATATGAGGAGACATGCAGAGCAGCACTATAAGGAAGCGATGACAAATCTGACGGATGTAGACAAATCTGAAGTAAGGAAACTTTATACATCTCACTTAAAGTTGTAATCGATCTGTCACCCTGACTCAAATGTTCTCAACAGAGCAAGGAATTACCAGAAGCGACAATTAAGCTTCCCGCCAAAACTTTTTAATCTCGAAAATATCACATCTTATAAAATTATTTAATCTTTGGCGATATGGAAAGTGCTGTTGTGTCTGGTAGTATTCCTTGTCCTGTGTGGTAAAATGAAAATCTTGTATTCATGATTCACAATATACAGTGTGAAACAGTCAAATAGAATAAATTCAGTATCTCAATTATTATTGTGCATATTTATTAAAAAAATTCCGAGACACCCCCTTCGAGTGGCAGTTGCAACCCCTAAATTTTTAAATGCCTCATTTGAAAGGTGTTTTCATTCTCTATTCAAAAATGCTATAGTTTTAATATTTATTGCAACAATTAACGGCCTGCTTGACGAAATTCACTACAACAAGCGAAAAACATAAATCGCGTTTTGTTCTTGCAGGCTAGCAGAAACAATTTCATTGTTCTTTTTCAACATTAGTAAATAAAGAGAAGATGTAAAAACATCAAAATTCTTCATAGCTGGCATTGCCAGTTTTATAGAAAAAGCCGTAGCAATTGACAGCAATAGTGTTACGTAATTTTTTGCGGTGGTAACAGCAAAGGGGATGCACCGACTAAAATAAACTCAGTGGAGTCGGGGTGGTTCGATTTTTGGTATTATTTGCTATTGTATTAATACTCAAAATATTTTAAGGGCGCCAAGTGATTTCTAAATAACTACATACCCCCTCCTTAGTTAGCAAAATCACTAAATTATGTGCAAGTTTACGACCAACTTCCTGAATAAATGAAGCAAAGTACTTAATGAATAGAATAAGGGTTTAATAGAAAAATATATATAAATGTACAGTACACCTTTTGACAATAATTAAAATAAATGACTAGACCAGGGAGGAAATGTACTCCGTGTATTTCCGGTACAAAAAGACGGTTTACACAATGTATATGTGACCTACACTCTCGAGAGTACGACTATTTGATAAAGATATCGCAAATTAGAAGGGAGAATAAAATCAAAGCGACCTTTATCTAAATAGTCGTTACATAAATTTTTAAAATGTATAGTAGCTTTATTCAATGATATTTTATGGAGTGAACTTATCCAATAATAAATTATATCTAGTTTAAAAAAAAAGTGGTTGATCACACATAATAGAGGGGTGAAAATGTGAATTAGAAAGGTAAGTTCCTTTTGTAATTGTTTTTCGAACAGTTCATATTAAACACATCCACTATGTGGTACTTATCCTATGTTTTCCTCGTCCGTCTCCTCGCGATGACAGGTTACCACCCCTGGTTTGGTTTTCCCCAGAACATCCACAGGTACCCAGGAAAATACACCGTTACTCCCCTAACTAGACCATGCATAAGGACGACACCCAGTATATACAGCTATATAATTCCTTTCATATTCCTATTCCCTGCAGTTAAGGACAACAGTCTTAAAAATGACACCCTGTTGTGAAGATAACACATATAAAAAAACGCCTAAAAAGTAGAGACAAAAAACTGTTATTGCTAGACCACTAATCAAAATTAACTAAATACAATGGATCGAGTTTAACCCAGGAACACTCACCTCTAGTGAATTATACCCTATGCAATTCTAGAGACGTTTTTATACTCCTCACCATATGGGAAAATCATCCCTTCTAGGATTAAAGACAGCCACAGTTCCATACACCATACAACAACCAAATGACTCGTCTTTTAGGTGTATAATAGTGCATAAGCCGTATAAAACGATATTTATAATAATTTTGCACTATACACACGTCTTCCCTTTTAACAAAACCACGCCGGCGGCCGAACAACCTCAGCCGTCCGTATCGATAAGTTTTTCATCGTTTTTTTTTTTTATCAAATTGATTTTTAAATTAACTGCTATAAGTAGTTGTACATGAAATAAATAGATGTCTCAACTGGTATTAACAGTGTATATTTTATACGAAAGGGAACATATAGAAATCTACACAACATTGACACCCATAATTGCAAATATATTAATTACTAGAATAAAACTGATAAAAATACGTATCAATAGATAGTTGTCAGTGTTTTGCGTATTGTTTGAGTTTTGCCAATAGCACTTTGTAAACATGATTTATTTAAACGAAATGTATAAAATAATAATTTTACATCTGGTTACGAAGATAGAATGCGATCACAGGAAAAAATTGCTCGCCTATTTCAAGAAAAATTTCCTTATTTGCCGCCCATATCCCAAGGTACAGTTAGCAAAATTGAGCAGCAGTTACGCGAAAATGACCATGTAGGGCAGGTAAAAAGAGAAGCTTCCAATGCAAAGTAACAATGCCAAATTAGATATACTACTTGAGTTTGTGAGGACGAGCCGTCAGATCTCATCTGTACAAAGTGTGTGAAACCTATAAATGATGACAATTTTGTTAAATGCGATGGACTATGTAATTCTACCATTCATGTAGACTAGTGATTTAAGGAAAAGTGTGGCAAAATTGTTAAATCTACAAATTCTGTTAAATGGCTATGTGAGGTATGTAATACTAGTAAATTAGTTATTTTTCCATTAATTCAACGAGTTGTTGAAAACTTAGTTTTATGAGAAATTCGAACAAGAAAAGAAAATTATATTGGAAGCAGTAACAAATAATCCAACAAACTTGCAAGATCAATTAATTTCTGTAAATAAACCTTCAACAAACAAAAAAGGACAAATCATGATAAAACAACAAAACATCGATTCGGAACAAGATAATTCACAACAGCTCACTTCAACCAAAACAAGCTATAGTACGGCGGCTAAAACTAAAATAGTACATCCAAATAATTCTCTTTTCATTAAATTGCGTGATTCAACACAAAACCCTGAAGATCTTTGCAAAAAAATAAAATCATCAGTAAATCCTGTTAAATTTTCAATTGCTGTCAACCGAATAAAGACCTCAACTAATGGCATTATACATTGTCAAACTTCAGAATCTGTCTATAAGTTGAAAGATACATTGACGACTCAGTTGGAAGAGCATTGTGATATTACATTGTCAAGAAACATAACTCCTAAAATAATAATTTATGGTACTGAAAAAACTGATGTACCACTGGGTAATACCACTCTGGTAGAAGACATTATAAGAGCAAATAAAATACCATCTGACCAACCTAATTTTTTGTTTAAGATAGTTAGAAAAACAAATAGTGATGGACTTGTTAACCTCATCGTTGCTGTTGATCCAGTGACGAGCTATAATTTTAAAAATGAGCCACCTGTATGTAAACTGGAGCAGATGTCTTGTGAGTGAATCATATTACATAAAAAGATGTAATACTTGTAGTAGTTTCGGTCATATTTCTTCAGATTGTACCAGTAAATTTCCAATTTGCTATAAATGTGCCGAAGGGCATGAAGCCAAAGTATATTTTGACCTAACAAAGGCCTTCGATACTGTTGACAAAGATACACTCTCAACCAAGCTATCCAATATTGGTATAAGGGGAAGCCTATTGAAATAAATTTATATATGGAGGGGCGGAAACTTGCAGTTAAATGTAACAATACACTGTCAGAAACATACGATGTAAATTTAGGAGTCCCCCAAGGCTCAATATTAGGTCCACTGTTATTCACACTCTATATTAATGACTTGCCAGTACACTTAAGAGACAGTTTCACTATAATGTATGCCGACGATGCAACAATAACTGTATCTGCTATGTCAATGGATGAACTGGAAAGAAAAGTAGACTCTGTGATTGGTAGTATGAAGGCATGGTGTGATCGAAATACATTCATGTTAAATGATACCAAGACAGTGTTTATAAACTTTAATATGAGAAGACCTATAGCCTTAAAAAGTAATCCACTTTCAGAGATCACTAAATTTCTAGGGACCTACGTTGACAACAAATTAACTTGGATATCCCAGGTTGAACATGTATGTAAACTATTAAATAAATGTTATTATGCACTGTTACAAATGAAAGGTACTCTCAGTGAATCTGGTCTGTTAGATATATATTAAGCTATGGCTTTCTCGCATATCTCTTTTAATATACAAGCATGGGGGAAGCATTGTAGTAGAGTTTTTATTATACAAAAAAGAATACTGCGGTTATTATTTAACATGAACTATAGAGAGAGCTGTCGAAATATTTTCATTGAAAAGGAGCTTCTCACCACCCGTTGTATTTATATATATAAATGCTTGTTATTTGTTAAAAATAATCCCCAAAATTTCACTAGTCTAAATAGTTGACACTTATATAATACAAGACAAGGTAACACACTGCTGATCCCTAGCCATAAAACAACAACGTTTAAAGATTGCCCTTATTGCAACTGCGTAATATTATTCAATAATCTGCCACATAGCATACGGGACCTCCCACCAAACACATTTAAGAAGGAAATAAGGGCAATCTTTTTAAGAAATGGTTTCTATTCAATGAAAAAATTTTTAGACAAGCAAAACAATCCCTAGACTTGTTTTTATTAAGTGGTTTTTCTGATTTCCTCTCTTCTTTATAACTGATTAGGACTCATTTCATACACATTGTATTTCATATATTTATTTCACTATGTTAATTTTCTAATTACGTCTGACATTGCTCATATAATGGACATTTCATAAATATAATATTGTCGCTGTTCTTCTTTTTTATGTACTTATGGTGTTATTATTTATTTATACATTTATATGTGTGTGTTTTTTTTTTTTTATGTATATACATTGCTTCCTTGTTTGTTGTTTATATTGACATGCCAAATGTACAAAATGTATCTATTATTGGCGAATAAATGTCTATCTATCTATCTATCTATGTAGTTCCAATATGGAAAAATGTACAAACTGTATACACTTGAACAACCAATTTAAACAGCGTACAACATAAATCATAAAGGAAATTATAAAAAGTGTCCGTGCTACCTAAACAAATTAAACACCATCAAACAGCGAACTATGGCTTCTCTTGTTAGTGACTAGCAATTAAGTTCAACTAATAATTTGTGTGTTGTCCATCATAATCTACAATGTGTGAAAAATAAAATAGAAGAAACAGAAGTATTGCTATTAGAGGAAAACATCGATATTCTCTGTATCACGGAAACTTGGGTTCAACCGCAAGAAATTGTACACACACGTTTCTCTGGCTATAATATATCAAGTTACTACTGCAGGAAATTGTTTTCACATGGAGAAACTATGAACTATGATACTAGCAAAAACTTCGTTAAGTGTAAAAAATATTTCCCATCTTGTAAATTTGAGTGTAGATAAAGTTATTGAGTGCTCTGCTGTAGAAATTAAACTGAATAAAACTGTATATTGTATTATATGTCTGTACAGAACACCTGATTCTGACACAAATATTTTTTTATCTAAATTAGAGGAAACCTTAAGTTTCATATTTAATAAGTCTCATACTTCTTATGTAATTCTATGCGGTAATTTCAATATTGATTTCTTATGTAAAGACAAAAATACTTTGGAGCTCAAGGATCTTATCAATTCTTACTGTATGTATTCAGCTTTTGAGGAATTCACCCAAAATATAAATGAAAAAGGTACAGCAATAGACTTACAAATTTAAACAACCAAATTGTACAAGAAAACATCCTACATACAGGGTTATCGGATCACTCTGGTCAAAAGATTATTATCGATGTGAATATCCCACAAAATATAAACACATACAAATTCAGGTCATTTTCCAAAAACAATATTTCAAAATTGAAAGAGGCTCTAAATATGGAACTGTGGTTGTTTATAATAATCAAACAGTCGAATATAAATACTTAGCTTTCCATAATATACTGCACAGTCACAACGATCTAAGTTTTAAATTTGTTAGTAAAAATCTTGACTCTAAAAATGATAATAACTGGATAACACCAGGTATTAAAGTAGCATCAATACATTTAAAAGAACTATTTGCGTTACAAAAAAATTCTATAATTCCCACCAAATACTACAAAAATTATAAAAGAATTTATAATCAAGTCATAAGGCAAGCCAAGAAGATGTATTTCGACAACATAATAATAAACTCTGCAAATCAACCTAAAACAATATGGAAAATAATTAATAGCTCTATAAAAAATAACTTAAATGAAAACTCAAATGAACCCGTCGAAATAGAAGTCAATGACCAATTAAGTACATACAAACCAAAAATCTCGAATGAATTTAATTCTTATCTAATAAATTTACCAAAGACCTATAATAATATGTCTCAAAGTAACATAACTCAAATTCCAGATTTACCTAATAATGAGAATTCAATATACTGACAACCGATCACAGTTTCAGAAATGGTTGAGACTATAAATAATTTAAAAGATTCAAATTCATTAGGCCCCGATGATATTTCTACTAAAATAATAAAACTCTGTGCCCATCAGATAGCTGCACCACTAACTCATATCATCAACCAATGCTTTAAGGAGGGCCACTTATCCTAGCTTATTAAAATTAACTAAAGTTATTCCCCTATATAAAAAGGGTGACCGCAAAGAAATTTGTAATTATCGACCGATAGCAATATTATCAGTATGCTCCAAGACATTCGAAAAGTTATTATCTAAACCCATAAAAACATTTGTAGAACATTTTATCTCCAAATCAGCATGGTTTTAGAGAGCATCGGTCAACAATAACATCATTATAAATCTCTCTAAGGCTTTTGTCCTTGTGGACCATGACATTCTTTTGAAAAATATTGAATATTATGATATACGAGGTTTATGTAATAAACTCTTGAGATCATACTTAAAAAACAGGAAACAGTATGTAGATTTTCTCGGTGCTATGCCGGTCGAAATAGGCATTCCACAGGGTAGTGTTTTGGGACCACTGTTGTTTACTTTACACAAATGACTTAGATAACTATTTGTCAACATTCTATGGTGCTTTTGCTGATGATATTACTATTATTGCAAGTGATCAACTATTAAATGATTCTGTCCACAAATTGAACTCAAATTCTTCTTACGTTATCTGATTATCTCAAAAACAAAAAATTAGTAATGAATCAGGATAAAACTTTTATTATGCAGTTTCATCCTATTGGTAAAAAATATACATCGAGTGTACTAATTAAGAACAATAAAAAATCAATTCAACAAGTAACATCACATAAAGTTTTAGGAATTAATATAAGATCTATCCTTAGATTTTAACACACATATTTTGTTCATAAGCAAAAATTGTGCAAGTATTTGTTTTGCATTAAAACAATTGCGCCACATCACCAGTTTAGATACTCTTAAAACGTACTATTTTTGTAGTTTTGAATCACAAATTCGATACAGTATTATTTTTTGGAGATATTCAGCATCCGCAATTAGAGTATTTATTTTACAAAAAAGAGCCATACGTTCCATATTTGGAATGAATATAAGAGAAACTTGCAGAATGGCATTTGCCCGGAGTAAAATTTTAACATTGCCTAGTCTGTATATTTTAGAAGTACTAAAATTTGTAAAGAAAAATATGAATAAATTCAATACACAAGATATGTTTCACAATTATTCTACACGTCATAGCTCCGATTTGCAGTACGATAGGCATAGATTAGAGTTATATAAATCCAATCCATACTATATGGGATCTGTGTTTTATAATAAATTAAGTGCAAATATACGAAATATTGTAAATGTGAAAAAATTTTTGTCAACTTTAAAATCATTCCTTGTGGCAGACATTTTATTCTGTGGAGGATTTTGTAAATTATAGGTACTAATTAAATTCCGTCATTTGAAACATTTGTTAGTGAATAATACAATTGACAATTACTTGCTATAGTCGAGGCAAGAATTCAAGCGATGCACGTCACAGATCGATTCTATAAATAAGACAATACTGCTAAGAATCATGAAGCCCCATTAAATTGTACCTATTTCTGAAAAAAGCTTAATAACCGGGTGTCAAGAATTACTCTTTTTAACGTAATTAATGATTAAAAATTATGTTAGTATTAACATTTCTTTAAAGAGATCATTCGTGACATGCATCGCTTGAATTCTTGCCTCGACTTTATTAACTATTTTTGGTAGTTTAGTGAATGGGTGTGAGAGACTGTATATATAAGTAAATAGCTTAATGTAAAATAATTATCTACTATTATGTTTAATTGACTTGTCCTATGTCATAATTTATGATCAATTGGATTAATAAACGTATTCTATTCTATTCTATTCGCGTATTAAAAGAAAATAAAATGCTTCCCTATAAACTGACCCCAACTTGGAACTTAGTGAAGATGATTTTGATAGAAGAACGTATCTTTGTGAACAAATTATGCAAAAGTTAGATAACAATGTTATCCAACTGAAAAATGTTTTGTTTCTGGATGAGTCCACTTTTATGGCCATGTTAATTGTCAAAGCTGTCGCTACTGGGCTAATGAAAATCCTCACTGAATGAGAGAATTGCATATGCAAAATCCTAAAAAGGTTAATGCTTGGGTGGAGATAATCGGAAATCATGTCATTGGTCCCTTTTTCATTCATGGCAATTTGAATGGAGATAATTATTTAGCTCTGCTCTAAAATAAAGTCATGCCAACTTTGGCAAACTTATATCCTGCTCAAGCAAACCCACAAGTTCCAGCGGATGTAATATGGTTCCAGGAGGATGGATGAGCACCACCACATTACCAAATCGATGTCCAACAATACCTCGACTTAACACTTCCAAATCGGTGTATAGGGAGGCGAGGATCGCTAGGATGGCCAGTACGTTCTCCTGATCTTACACTCTTAGATATCTTTCCATGAGGATAAGCCACGTGATATAGCCGACTTAAGAAGAAGAATAACGGATGTGGTTAGGTCGATCACGCCTCAGATGCCAGAAAGCGTTAGAAGACATTTTTATTTACGATTAGGATGCTGCCAAGACGTTCAAGGAAATCATTTTGAACATTTACTACATTGAAAATAAGTTTTTTTTTTAGTTTGCAGTTGTGAATTACGCCAAGCACATGAATTAATTTTTTTACTTTAATTTTTGCAACAAATATTGAAACCCTAGCATTGAATAAAAATGAAAAGACCTTTCAAATGAGCTACCATAAGACCCTTTCTCATTTAAAAATTTAGGGGTTGCAACTGCCACTCGCAGGATGCCATTTCAGAATCCAAAATTGGGGAATTGGGGATTCTGGGGATTTTTTATAAATATGCACGGTAATTGAAATACTGAATTTATTTATTCCATTTGGCTGATCCATACTGAATGGATGATACATTAAATTTGATAAATGTAATAGCACTAGAAGTAGTTTAATAACAGGGTACTTTATAATTACAACAAACGAGGTAGTGGATTTTGTTTGGCCGAAAAAACCACGAAATTTTAGTGCTTTGTTCAGTTTGTGGCCTATAACTTAAAGATAATGTATCCAATCAAAAAGTCATCTGTTTTCAAAATTCAAGAGCATTAAATTTCGCTTCGAATGAGTACCTCAAAGTTGAAATTTCATCGAGAGGTATGGGCATAATTGGCAGCCAAATAATAACAATTATTACCAACTTATAAAAAATTCACACTGGGTAACTTTTTAAACGTCTTCAGCTCTGAAACGGTTAATCTAAATGAAAATATGAAACCTATTTGAGAAAGCGCACTGTCGATTCGACATCACAGTTATATTCGATGGATACCCAAGTGATGCTTCACGAAGAGAAACAAAGTCATCTGAAAGGTCTCGTCGTTTGAAGACATCAGAGGTTCTTCAGCAGACACCATTTTCAGTGAAGAGAAAAATGCTGCAGTGTCGCAGGAAAAGTTTCTTGCAAACCAGAGCAACAAGAACCATTTGATTTTGATGCTTATACAAAAATTTAAGGAAGGAGGAATCCAAGCGCAACAGGCAGAAGAAGATGCAGATTTATTAATTGTACAAACAGCTATTTCCCAAGCAGCAAAATAAGACAGTATCGCAATTGTTAGTGAGGATATTGACGTTCTCTTAACGGGCCTCGGAAACAAGTATGACAACTTGTACTTCCACAAACCAGGGAAAGGGAAAAAGCAAGTTTATGGTACTCAAACACTTTCTTCAACTTTGATCCCACACATGTCCTCTTCATGCATGCATTTACTGGGTGTGACACCAGGTCATCATTTTTTGGTCGCGAGAAAGGAAAATTTTTATCCCTCATTGAGCAACATCCACACCTGAAAGCACAAGCAGCTATATTTTTCGAACCATCTGTTTCTCAAGAGACTTGATAGAACAGGCAGGGGAATAGCTGATCTTGGCACTGTACGGACAGATGCACAGTGGGTCTCTGGACGAGCTGATACGGGCTTTTTATAAAATCCGCCACAAAGAAATTGTTCAACGTAGCACAGTTGCCACCAACATCGGATGCAGCAAGGTGGCACTCAATACGCACATACCACCAAGTGCAAACTTGGCTGGGAAACGTAACAAACCCATGCCAATGGGGTTGGAAGAATGGCTCGTCAGGCTTATTACTTATAACAATGTCAAAGGATGCCGCACCCTACATGCTGCTGAAAATGGTTTCGTGTACACGCAAAAAAGGTTGCGCTGCAGCATGCAGCTGTCGGAAATCAAGCCTGAACTGTTCTTTGACCTGTGAACATTGCTCTGGCCTCTCATGTCAGAACGCTCCTGAGATTGAGTTGGATGAAGATAAAGACGACGACGAAGATTGCTTCGAGGAAGTTGGCGGTGCTGCTGCAATGGATCAAGAAGATAGGATGCAGTAAGAGGACATTAGTCAGCTCCAATCCAAAAGGGTTCGACTACTGTAATCACTACACGCAAATAATTCGTTTTTCCAAAACTCATTTTTACTTAATTTCAGTTTTTCCTTGCACCTTGTATTGTTGTTGCACTTTGTATTTGTTTAATTTTTTTTTTCCACTTTATTGTATTACTACTATTGGGTAAATTTTCATTTTTGATTAATAAACTTTAATTAATGTGGAAAAATTAAATAAAATGGAATAAAAGAAAATAATAAATGTATTTATATGTAGGACATTTTGAGCTTAATATTGATCGAAATGGAAAACCAGGTAATATATGAACTTGAAATTACATGCTCTACAACTTTCATTCTATGGATTTTTTCATTTAGATTAGCCGTTTCAGAGCTGAAGACGTTTAAAAAGTTACCCAGTGTGAGTTTTTGGTAAAAACTGTTGTTATTCGATTGCCAATTTCAACTTTGAGGTACTCATTCGAAGTATAATTTAATGCTCTTTAATTTTGATAATAGATGATTTTTCGATTGGATGCATTGTTTTTAAGTTATAGGCCACAAACTGAAAAAAGTGCCAAAAATTCGTGGTTTTTTCGGCCACATAAAAATTTTCCAAGGGTTTGGAGGCTTAAAACTTGGATTCTGCATACTCTACAATATATAGATTTTAAAAAATCTACTTCCTCGTTTAAAGTAACTATCACCCCCTCTCGATGACGCCGTTCCTGGACTAAAGTGCTACTTTATTTGAAAAGCGTTTCAGTTGTATGTGATTATTTACGTTTTTCGTTATTTTTAGAAAGAACACATTTCAAACGAAACTAAAGAAATTGGAAATGAAAAGTTGGAAGAGTGCAAATAAAGAAATTGTATCATCATTCATTTGATTTGTATTATGTGATGTGAATGTGAATTATTTTATAAGTACTTGTATATTTGTAGTATTTATGCAATATTAAAAATTACACTGATTTTTGTATATATATACAGAGTGACCCATTTAAAAGCAGAGCACCTTTCTAAAATTTTTACTTGTAGACCGATTTAAATGGTTTTTTTCTAAATTATAGAGCTTGAATAGCTCTACTGTGATGCAAAATTTCAGATCGAAATTAAAAATTCCAAGGCCTATTTCGATTTTTTTATATCCACTAAGTAATACGTATACATTACCCCCAGGTCGAATCTAGGTTACGATACGGTGTCTGCATGTGGGGTAGCTCTACCATGGCCAAAGACGTTTTTATGGCACAAAAGCATATTCTGCGATGTATCAGAAATATTCTTCTGACTCATACTTTTAAAAATTCTGTGAATATAAAATATTAATGCTTACTTGTTTGCATATATCTTAGAGATGCCTGTTTATGTATTTTCTAATAAAAACAACTTTTAGCTTAATAAAGACATTCATGACGTCCACATGACAGAAAGGTTTAATATATATATCTTTTGCAAAATACGAAATTGCGGTAAATTCTCCTACTCACATGGGTATCCAAATGTTTAACCACTTACCGGACTATATAAAGTCTAGTAGTAAAAATATAAATTTATTTAAAAGAAAATTGAAATCGCTTTTGTTAGAACGTTGTTTTTACAACTTAACAGGATTTTATCTGTTTAAAACTAGTTCAATTTAATTGAACTTTATTATAAATAATTTTATTTGAAGTTTTTTGACTATTCCTATAAAATTGTTTATTAAGGAAAATAAAATTTATTATTATTATTATCATCAATAATGGTGCTAAAGCTTCAATTTCACCTAAAAGCTTATAAGTATATTTGTTTTTGTTTCTTGGGCACAGTTCTGTGTCTTGGCACAGCAGCGCTATTCTTGACATCCTTCGCAGTTGCGCGTATACGTGTTAATGCGAGCGGTGTATTTGCGAACACTTCCAACATATGGTATTCTCGACTGCACTTCGCATATGTACACGAACGAAATCAATCGCATGTAAAATGGCACTTGGCAACATCTCAGTTTCGAAAAATATCTAATTTCACTCTGTTAGGGATGACAGCACAGCATTGTCGACTGACATTTCTTGATTGTTAGCTCATGTTAGTTTGTTGTACGTTATATTTGTATTTACAAAGAAAAATATACGTTTGCTAATAATTTATTGTGTAATGGAGACTCCATGCAGAACTGCTAATGCTTCTACTGAACAAAAACGGTTAATACTGGAATTTATAAAGAAAAATCCAAAACTCGCGTCTGCAGCGCTATTCTTGACATCCTTCGCAGTTGCGCGTATACGTTAATGCGAGCGATGCATTTGCGAACACTTCCAACAGATGGTATTCTCGACGGCACTTCGCATATGTATACGAACGAAATCAATCGCACGTAAAATAACACTCGGCAACATCGCAGTTTCGAAAAATATTCAATTTCACGCTGTTTGAGATGACAGATTTGTCGGCTGACATTTCTTGATTGTTAGTTTGTTGTAGGTTATATTTGTATTCACAAAGGAAAATATTTTTTTGCTAATAATTCATTGTGTAATGGAGACTCCACGCAGAACTGTTAATGCTTCTACTGAACAAAAGCGGTTAATACTCAAGGTTACAATACTGGAATTTATAAAGAAAAATCCAAAACTCGCGTCTGGTAAATTTTACTCAAATCGGTAGCTTTCCTTTGTGGTCTCATAAATGGTTCTAGACTAAGAAATCTGCATAATTCCTTAGACATTCTAAATATATGTATGAACTCTTTTTCACATTTAATTTCAAACGGATCTACATTATTAAACCTCTTTTGTCGCTGTACGAGAGCTTCCGCATTTCCTATATTTTCAATGTTCGCAATATATTGTAAATCGTCCATTATCAACAAATTACAACAAGAGACTTACGAACGTAATAAATTTAAAGATTTTGAAATAAAAAATTAGGTTATGTCATCATTCGCATATTTACGGATTGTCAAAATCCACTCGCTGTTTAATGCGAATGATCACGAATACTTTGTATGAGTTTTTGTTCGCATTATAGTGGTATGCGAGTAACTTTTAAAAATGCGAACAGTCAAGAATAGCGCTGCAGAAGACCTACATCTTGAGTCAACTCAAGATTTCCCACAGAGTATGTGATCTGTGAGATTCCTTGGATCACAGAGAATCTACTGTGCTTGGGTATGTAAAATCTAGATTAAATCTCCTATCTATGGTATCTAGGGACATTTAACACACTGCCAACCTGTCTTCTTTCCCCCAAGTCAAAGATTAGTATAAACCAAAGATTAATAAATAATAGGTGCTTCCCTTTTGTACGAAATTGAGTATGTGTCTGAGTCAAATGTGATGTGAGTATTCTAATCTCAGTGAATATGTTGCGGCTTAGTTATTCGAAAGAAACGATCTTCTTATTTTTTACACCTAACGTCAAAGAGAGCTTGCTGTTTGCTCCCGAGCTAGTGCAGTTGAGTTAGAAGTGGGGGTAGGGGTAGAAAACTGTTTCGACTCACTTTCAGATCAGAAGCTAAAAGAAACGTACCAACCACTGAGTAATTACGTCAAATTTGAGAATAAACTGAGATTTTGTGTAAAAGGGAAGCACTTATAATGATAGATAGGAGATTTATTGCACCGAATATATAGAATTATATAGTCCTTCAAGTTCCATGAACTCTCAGTAGCGCTGATATAGTCCCTATAAAGTAGAGTCTGGCCACTCGGCCCCCACTCCACCCAAGTGGGTACATAATGGCGGCGACAATTGCAGTGTGCGCGTGTGCGTCTACATTTACAACGTATCCTATTGGCGCCGCCATTATGTATCCACATTTCAATCAGTGGTACCTCCACCGCCTCGACCTCGTATGACCAGACTCTACTTTATAGGGACTCTAGTTCCTGATTGCGACCCTATAAAGTAGAGATTGGCTACTCGAGTGGGAGGCACTGATTGGTCCGTATGAAAAGTGGATGCTTAATGGCGGCGGAGTTGCTTTTATTTTGACGAGCATAGTGTTATTAGACAATGTAATAGGTTTAAATTAAAATAACAACCTGTTATGACCAAAGAATTTATATATAATATATATATATATAAATTCTTTGGTTATGACTGAGTGGGGGCCGAGTGGCCAGTCTCTACTTTATAGGGTCTCCAGTTCCCGATAGAGACCCTATGAAGTAGAGACTGGCCACTGGATGCATTATGGCGGAGATGGTTTTAGTGTTCACGTGTATAGGTACTCTAGCGCGTGCGCATCTAGGTAGTGGTGGCATCAATGTATTTACAAGGTAAGGCAAGTGTCAAATGCGGGTTGCAGTATTTGTTTTGACAAAGTGGAAAAAATGTATATAAGTAATAACGTTACCATTAATTGTTTCGTGGCCAAATCAGTCATAACAGACTGTTATTTTAATTTCAACCTATTGAGTTATGCTTGTCAAAATAATAGCAACTCGGCCGTCATTATGCATCCACTTTTCATACGGACCAATCAGTGCCTCCCACTCGAGTGGCCAGTCCCTACTTTATAGTTCTTTGATCTGTGATAGCGCACTCTAGTGGAGAAATATTACAGGTACTTATCATTCATTCTGTGACATGCAGATTTGCAGTTCTGTGTCTGTGAAAAATGAAAATTGTGAAAAGGTCTGTTGACAGAAAAAACTTTTTAGATTTAAGTAGATATTCGTTTTGAAATGAAATTGAAACGTTAAGGAGCAGATATTTTGGAAGTATCCTAATTTTATTTGATCTATAAATAAATAAGGTGAAAGAAGGAAGAAATATTCCGTCAAGTATAGTTTTAGTTTACAAACAATAATCAAATAAACGAGGATTCCCCAAAATACCGAGGAAAGTACATTTAATTTTTTGACCAAAAAAAATATTTTTCTAGATTGATGATGATCATCTTCTAAACAAGCTGTCAAATCTTATTAAATAATATAATAGAACAACATTTTCAATTCAGGACCTGCTACAGTTGTAGCAGTTCATCGTTAATTCTAATTGGATCCTGGACTACTTCATCTCGATTGCCAACTACGATGGAAGTAGAACGGGATATTGAATAAACGTACCGTTAATAACATAGAAATCTATAGTAGATATAAGATATGCCAGATTACTTTGAAATTTGTAGAAATGCCTTCATGTGCAGTGCGACATTGTAGCAGTGGGACTCCATCAAAATATAGTGAACCTGTTATATTTTTCTCATTTCCTCACAATGAAAAAATCGCTGAGGAATGGGTGAAATTCTGCGGATACCCTGATCTGAATATCTCAAACAGTAAGTTTAAATTTAGTATACTCATTAGCTTTTTGATTAAATTTTAAATAATAATCCAGGTATTACTACATATATAATTTATATTATAGGTACAATATGTTCGAAGCATTTTGAAGACTCATGTTTCATAGACGATCAGAGAGATGAAATAACATATTCGTCTAATATACTTCGAAAAATAATAAAACGAGATGCCATACCGACTATTGGTGGTGGTCAGACTTTGAAGGACACTATTACAAATGTGGTCTGTGAGTTTGAACCAACAATATCCGAAACGATAGAACCATTGAAAATACCAGAATCCAGTTCACGTTTGACAGTAAATCCAACTGGCACACCTCCGCCTTTTGAAAAGATTTTTGTGAAAAAGTAAGTCCATAATTTTGCTTTAAAGAATTTGATGTTATGCAAATAAGTTTAGGTATTCCCGGAGGATATCGACTTTTGGTTTTTTTCATGTTCTTTTGTTTGGTCCATGTAGTAGTCATTATTAGAAGTAATTTGTGTATATCGAAATGTTGTGCAAATTACAAAAAAATTTCCCTTGCCCTTCTCGCAGGGAAAACAAACCACCACAGAAAAGGCAAGGGAAAACTTTTTGTAATTTGCACATTTCGATATATACAAATTACTTCTAATAATGACTACTACATGGACCAAACAAAAGAACGTGGAAAAACCAAAAGTTGGTATCCTTCGGAATTACCTAAGTTTAAAATGCGCGCCAGTAATGAAGGCAACTGTCATGAATCGGACCATACCCACATACTTCGGTATCTCAAAATCTGCTATAGTTGTAGGCCATATTTTGCTGATGAAAGTAGATATAAATGAATTTCAGCATTAACTTAGACAAACTTCAGAACGTAAATCTAAAATGTAACATTTTTAAAGTGAAATCACTAGACATCTAGACAATTTCAGTTGTCTTGAGTACACCCATAATTTAACTATATGCTAAAGTGAAGTAAGTCAAATTCGTAACTACTGTTCTGGACCATCTGACGGAATGAATCTATTTTAATTTTGTGTACCTGTGCAGGGTGTGCCTAAGTTTGAATTTGGTTGATTACGGCTGTATTTGAAATACCTAGTAGAAAAAGAATGCCTGTAAGTAATATATTGGCTTTAAGTTTTGCATAACCTAGAAATATTTGAAAACATAGAGAGAGTACTCCATTTTTGTTGGGCACACATCAGAGCTTGGTAAAGTGTTCTGGTAAAGTGCTTTGAGTAGTACTTGAAGCACTTTTACGGCTTCAAGCACTGTGCTTCAATTAATTTTAAGAGATAGTATTTGGTACATAACATTTGAATTACTTTGCATAAGTACTTGCAGTACTTGGGGCTTTAAAGCCCTTTCGGGGGGCTTCAATTACTTTCGAAAGTGCTTCAATTACCAAAGCAATTGAAATCCTTTTGAAGTGCTTGAAGTATTTCTAAAGTATTTGCAAGCTCTTTAAAATTCATTCAGAGCCCTTCTAGACAAGTCTCTTCATGAATTATCAGGAACACAAGAACTAATGCAAATAAATTAATTGAATATTCAAGAAAATGATTTTTTATTATTTATTACAGCCCTTTTTTTATCAATTTTAAAGACAATAGTGGTGCCTTTTTAAATGAGATAAGGAACCAGCCGCAAAATTGTGATCCAGAAGTTATCAACTCGGACAAGCCATCAATTCTGGAAGAATATATTCGTTCAGGTAACTATGTTTTTAAATTTTTTAAAACTGCATTGCAGTTATATGCAGATTGCCTTCACATTGGCGGGATATAGGATATTTGTTCATTAAGTGAATGGAGAAATGTGGGAAAGGACACATGCAGAGGGTCTAATATGTGCACATTTTACTCAGGTCTCATATCTTGGGCATGCTGCGTCGTTAGTTATGTCGCAACATACTCTACCCCAGCAAACATTTTTTATAAAATTTACGTTAAATTATACCAAGAAATCTACCTCAAACACAAATCTACTTAAAACTAACATTAACCAAATCAGAAAGGGAAAATTACTAAAAATACCAAAAATGATCCCAAGGGAAAGTTTCCTTTGTAGTAGAATTAGGTACCATAATTAAATAACATCCACCTTTCTGGCAACTATTAATCGTCTTTATAGTAGAATATCGTACTAGGTAGATTTGGTTGGAAATCCTACATAATTTTAGACCTCCTTAGTAATCTATTTGGTGTCTTTATTTACTCTTCTTTAAAGTAATATTTCGATATCGTAGAAAAATTCTACCTTGTTTATCTACTTAATTTCAACCAAATAGTCAATTACTCATTTAGTTGACCTAAAAGTCATCCTGAAGAAATAATTAATAACTTTTTTGTAGCAATTACCTGGAAAATCTACCACAAAGTAAATTTGACTATAATATAAATAAATCACCAATTAAAATAGCCATACATAACCTATTTGTAAAATTTATATTATTTAGGTTATTTTAACAATAATTAGGTTGTTTAGTTATTGTGATTTTCATTATTCTTGAGAATTTCGGCCATTTAAAAAAACCATTGCAGTCGTAAACTTGATTCACTCGTGGTGCAGATAGAGGAGTGTGAAAAACAATAAATCGTATAAATATATTTACCTCTTACAAAGAGCTCTTCTATACCAGTTTCGATTTACTATTCACTCTAATTCACTTGTCAACACATGCCAAATGAAAATTTACACTTAATAAGTGAAATTTCCCAATAGGTAGCATTTTCAAAAATAGGGTTACTTAAATATAAAGTCGAGTAAACTCTAACTTGGCAGGTCCAAAGGTCGCTTCATCATATGAAGTAAGAAACTATTTACTCGATAGCTCAGGTATGACAGTGGTTCTCAAACAGTTTACAACAATTTACAAATGATTATATGTCTGTAACTGTAATGCAATCGCTAAATAATTATACAAAAATATTAAAGGTGTTATAAAATATTAGGAAATATGAATTTACTAATTTCGTTGTTTTAGCGTAATTCTGATTATACCGATATAGGCTCGGGCACAACTGAAACCAATAACAAAAAATTAATTGTCCAGTTCAGTCAATAACAATGTTAGTTATTAGAAGAGAAGAAAAAAAATAAGAGAAAACTAATATTGTTCGAAAACTAATATTGTTACAGTTCAGCAAGAACCACGGGAAGGTATGGACATTTCTTGCCAGGAAAGGAGAGGATGGTAATATTAATAGGGGAAAGGATGTTAGTAAAATAAAATATTTCATGTAATAACAAAAATAAATCTGAAATGTCCATTAGAAGTAATAAAAATAAATTGTGTAAATTCTGCTTGAGAAAATATTTAAAAATATATCAATTTCTATGGTAAAACAAAATAAAGGAAAATTCTTAGATACTAAATAATAAATTAACAATAATTTTAATATAAAAGTATAAAACTAACAACAGAGGGTCAATATTTATCAAATTAACAATAAATGTGTAGTAAAGTAGTAAAATAAATTACTACAGCATAAAAACCACTAATTCCTATAAAAGGAATTACAAATTCATTGCCACCGGTTAAGGTACACAAAGGCACTTCCAAACAACTGGAAATAATGTTACAAATATTGCGACATACTACATCTGCAATCGGAAAACGCAATCAGATTTTATCTGCGTTTTTCGCAAGGTTTTCCTATTGAAGATGTAGTACGTCGATTTCAGATGAGTATTTAAAGCACCGCCCCATACCAGAATTCTATATGATAGTCTCGACTCTACTAGTGCGTAGTATATTCTTTTCATTTGTTTCATGTCCAATATTTCACTTAAAAATTTAAAATTATATAACAAACTTCTGAGTGTTTTAGTGACATTATTAATATGTATATCCCATCTTAGATGTTTGTCAATATAGACACCTAAATATCTAGTAAAATCTGAACTCTTTATTTCAATCAAGTCATCAGGAAAATGTATTTCAAGTTTATTATAATTCGGTAGATTGTTTGTGTAGCAACTGAAGGGGACGTAGGTGTTTTTTTTATAATTATTGGTCAATAGCTTATGGTCAAACCAGTTTATTACATTTTTTAAATCATTCTGTACTTTTATTTTTACATCTACCCAAGATGATGCTTCATAAAAAATTGCCGTATCATCGGCAAAACTAATTATTTTTCCAGTGCTGCGGATAGTCATTAAGTGGTTTATGTACATTATAAATAGAAGCGGCCCTAATACGGTTCCTTGGAGTACACCGTATTGCACAACTTTGTAATCACTTATACTGTTATTGATTTTAACAAATTGTTTTCTGTCACTTAAATAACTGGTAAACAACTTATGCACGCTTCCCCTTACTTCAAAATGTTCAAACGCCTCCAATAACTATACATAACTGACAGTATCGAAGGCCTTGGAAGATCTAAGAACACACAAAGCGAAGCATTGCTTTTATCTAGAGACTCGTAAATTTTACCGGTGAGGAAGGATATAGCATCTTGGGTGCATTTACCCTCTCTGAAACCAAATTGGTTTTTTGATATCAATTTATATTTGTTTAAGTATTTTATTAACCTAATTTTAATAATTTTTTCAAAAATTTTTGTTAAATTCGTAATTAGGGATATGGAACGGTAATTTGATACCAGTTTTTTGTCTCCGCTTTTAAATAATGGTTTTATAACTGTATTTTTAAGTTCAGGTGGGCAAACTCCACTTTTCATAATTATGTTGATTAAGTGAGTCAAAGGCGATGCTATTTCTTCCGATATCTCCTTAATGGCCTCGGATTTGATTAGGTCCAGGCCTGGGGCTTTGTTCACTTTTGATGAGTGTGTTGTATTTATGATTTCTCTTTCATTTGTAGGTTCCATAAAGATTGAAAACTGTGTTGAAAGCATATTGGAAGGAGGGAATTGAGGTTTACGAATTTTTTCTGCTAAATTTTTTCCTACATTTGCATAATTCTCGTTAAAATCATTGGCCATTTCGAGTTCGTCAGTTATACATTGCTCAGTTTCATTTAATATTTCCTTAATGCTATTTTATCTGTTTACTGAATTAATATTCTTTATTGTAGTCCACAAATTTTTTACACAGTTTGCATATTTTTCTATTTGGTCTTTATAATATTTTATTTTTGTGTTTTTAATTAATACATTTAGATGATTTCTGTAAATTGTAAATCCATTTTTAAATTCTGTATTGGTTGGATGTTTTTTATGACGTTTATAAAGTTTATATCTTGTATTTATCGAATTTACTAATCCCTTTGTTATCCAGTATTTTTTTTTTTAATTTATTCATTTTCGGTTTAATTGTTTTTGTTCATTTATTAATCTGTTTACTAAATGTATTAATAAAAAGAGTTGTTAATTCTAGTGCATCGTTCTTACTATAAAACTGTGTCCAATCGTAATTTTTTAATTTTAATTTGATTTTAGGTCATCATAATTAATACATTTTAAGAATTTGTCAGGTTTATTTAAATCATAATCAATTTCTAGGGGTAAATTAATAATAATAATAATAATTGTCATAATATTATCGGTAATATTTGATTTTATAATAGATGAAAAATTTTTGTTTATTATATATTCATTGCTGTTTAGGAAAATATGATCTATACATGAACCTCTTGTTTCTCCAAGTCTTGTGTTAATTGTGGAAATGAAATTGAATTCATTTAAATTGGTTAAGTAATCAGAAACAATGTTTATATTGAATATATCTTTTCCTCCGCTTTACCCCGAGTAGGTTTTTGTTTTGTTTTGCCATACTCGATCGTCAGTGCAGTCAACAGAACTAATAAATATACAATTTTGTTAATGCGTTTGATAATAATAAATATTTATGTTGAAATTACTTTACACATATCACTTAGCCCACATTTAAGGAAACAGGTGCAAGAATGATCCATCACTACATTACCATTATTTGCTTGCGTTTGACACGCTGTACCTTCAAAACTGTTGGTCTGACGGGAAAAATGCATAGAACAAATTTTACGTAGAATTTTATGCTCTACAATTTGATTAGGAACGGAGATATTTTCAAATAACTGATTTTGATCGCCATCTTTCCAAAATGGTGGCGCGAGCGGTCTTCCTCACAAGGTCGTAAACTCAGGATTATGATCAGGACGATACATTTTACAATCTCACCAAATTTCATCTCCTTATGACCTTTTGCGTGGTAAAACTACCCATTGCCTGGAGTAGAAGCAGTTTCAATAGATTTAAATGGTATAAAGCCATGTTGGCATGGTGCAACAATATTATGGATATTTATAAATATTATGAATAATTCTTTATTATTATTATTATTTGTTTTTTGTTTGTTTATTATTGTTTATTGGGCTTACTGTGGGATAAAGTTAGTTTTATAGAAGATATTCTATCTTCCCCTTAATGTGAGGTAGCAAGAAGGTACATTAAAATAAAAAAGAATGGAATTATTTTTTTAGGAAATATTACAGAAGATTATCTTAGTAAGAACAATTATACGTATCCTCTTAATGACATCAACCATGATCATGACTACACAAAAACATACGGTCCTGAACTACGTAATGACAAAGGAAACATATTTTTGACTGTAAATTTAACCGAATATAGTAAAGTGATAGATGTGAAGAGGATATGTGGTATTGTTTTGGTGTTAAATGACCAACCAACTCAAAATTCAAAAAATAACGCATCCACAAATGATACCCACGGAAGTGATAATGGATATACCGTCGAAAGTGTAAGTGGATCCGATCCAATTGATGTGGTTAGAAAGGAAGGCAAATCTATTTCAATAAATAAAAAGAAAAGGAAAAAAAAGGACGAGGTAACGTTAGGTGAGCACTTTCAAATAAATGAAAAAGGAGAAAAGGAATTTAATTGTCCGAAATGTGAAAAAAGATATTATTCTCCAAGAGGATTACGACACCATTTCCAAAAAGTACATGATGCTAGTTATAAATATAAATGCTCTAAATGCTCAAAAGTATATAAAGCTTATAATGTTCTAACGAATCACATGAAACGGGAACATTTTATTCCGTGCCAATTCTGTGAAAATAAATATGAGACTGCGCCTCAGTACAAAACTCATTTAAAGGAAGACCATAAGGAAGTACCTTACAATTTGTGCAAGCCATACTTTTGTGAAGTATGTGACAAGGAATTTACAAGCAAGAGCGAGTTTCTAAAACATCTGCGACTACATGGTGGTAACCTATGTGGCATCTGCGCTGAAAGGTAAGAAGGAAAAGATTTTAGGCATATGCTTTATAGAAAATCATTAATCTAACAATAGATTTTTGTATTAAAGTAATTTTACGTGATACATTAAATCATACAATAGGGTTATTTTATAATTTGTATTTACGTCAAATTTGCATTTTAGGACTAGTAATAACTAAGTATGGCTGCCCTGATTCATAATAATAACTTTATTGTCTTAAGATCTTATTACGGGCGGTTTTATACATTCTGTTTAAACTTTGGGTGTTGGTTAAACTAGAATTTATCATAAATGAGCGTTTTATACGTCTCGTTGATTGCCAAATTAGGTGTAACCATCAATCAGTGGATAGGGTATAGTTTAAACTTCAGTCTGAAGATTTAATCATGCGCAGTTTGACATTTTGAGAAATATGGCTGCCACAGACCAGCTGTTTGACTGACGTGTTGAGGTTTTCAATTTATAACCTAACTTGTTCACACAAAAATAAAAATACAAAATGGACTTATTTGATGAGTTAATAAGTGACGAAGATGAGGACTTTATTCAAATTGTAGGAGCACCAAGCCGTTTGAGAATCTTTAGAGCAAGACATAATCATTTTGAATATTGGGATGACTTCATTTTCAGATTATGATTGTACTCATGTCATGCATGACACAAGGAGAACTTAACGTCTAATATAAAAACGCAGACACTTGGACTACCTGGATTCTGTTATTATTTGGCTATCAGTAGCTCTGATGAACCGATGCGATAGCAGATATACCAGTACCATCTGGCGTAAAAACTAAACAAGTTTATCACAGTAACAAGCACCTATAAAACTTCCTACGTTTACACTTCAAGTTAAACTTATGTTTAAGCTTCAACTTATATTACAGTTTAACTTTTAGGTATAAAACCGCCCGTAAAAGACATTGACTTGCGTCAGTTGATTACTAATAATTGTACATGTAGGAGTAAAATAACAAGTCATACAAAAATTTTGAAGACAGTCACAACTTAAAATGTACCAACAAGGTATAAGTTAAAATTAATTACAGTTGTAGTGTTTTTGGAAAGGGTAAAGCACACTTTACAGTTTGCAATTTTTTTGCCAGCAATGAAAATTTCCGGCAATGTTTCTTGTGACTTGATTTTACACTTAGCAATTCCACGGAATAAAGTGGCAATTGTTTTAAAATATATCTTTGAAATAAACAGGTATACCATCTTAAGAGACAGAAACTGATGTTAGGTTTGATTTTCTTTTCACAGCTATTAGGAAGAATATTTAGGTTATCTGATGTTGTGATTTTGCAATGTTAATCTTGAATTAAACAGCAAAAGTAGCAGCAGCAACAAGTATATTAATAGCCTGTTCTGCAGTAAAAGCACCAACTTCTGTCACATGTATCTGCCATTTCCTAATTTCTATAACGTTGACAACATAAAAATCACCAAAAATATCACCAGAATTGCAACCGCAATACAATAAAATTAGGACAGGTTCTAATTTCTGCAATGCAAGGAACATTGCCACAGCTGATCAAAACACGTAGTAGTGCGCAAACTCGCAAGAGTATTTATTGCCGGCAAGAAATTGCCAGCAATAAATTGCAAACTGTAAAGTGGCTTTAACATCAGTTTTCTAGAAAGCAGGGCTTGATTTGACTTTTGAATTTGCTTATTTGTTTTCTTATTTCTTCAAAGGGTTGGGCAGATTATTGAAAATATGACTACAGAAACAATAAAGCCTTTTTTTACACATTGACAAGTTAAAGTTTGAAATGCATTAAACATGGTATTGTGAGGATGCACTGAATTATTTTGTGGGAACTTTTCTCGATTTGTTTTATCGGAAATTAGTGCTACATAAATGACTACACAGGGAAGCGGTAAGATATGATGCTTTTTAAAGATGGGCCTACAGGAATCCAATGGGTTGACAGACTTTTTTTTTCGTGTTACTCTTTTTTGTATAATGAATATGCGGTTGAGCTCAGTAGCTATATAATTAGACCTTCATTAAGTTTTTGGCATCTAGAATATTTTTTAGATTTATGATTGCAAAATATACTGAGTTTAACTTACTGGTCACAAAGTCAACATGTGCATCCCAGGATAGCTAATAATCAATATAGAGACCTAGAAACTTGCAATTATCTAATTTTTTCGGCATGGTGTCATTAAGTTTTAATTGAAACTCTGCTTTTGCGCGATATTACGACTTGAAAAAGAATTTTTAATTTTTTCGCTCCACCCTACTGAATAGTGGGCAGACACCCGCTGTAGCCAGTGCATTATAGTTTGCTGCATTTCACTAACAAAAGTCTAGTTTGTACTCACACTGTACAGTTATAATGTATATAAATATTGTATATACACTTAGCAAATTATTTCTTATTTTACAGGTTTGACACGAGGGAAGAATTAGCGGCCCATGAGGAAACACACCCTAATAAATACGTCTGTGAAATATGCAACAAAGGCTTTAAAGAAAGGCATTCCCTGACCGCTCATAAGGAGGTTCACAATGATCGAATTTTCGTTTGCACTATATGTCAACAAGGATTCAAAGGCAAGGGCACCTTAAGAAATCATGTGATGACTCATCGTAACGAGAAAAGATTTTTGTGTGATAAATGCCCCATAAGGTGTTATAATCCAAGTAGACTTGCCATGCATCAAAGGACTGTGCATGACAAATTAAGACCGTATAAGTGTCACGAATGTGAGAAGAGCTTCTCCACAACTAGTACTCTGCACTTGCACCATAGGTAAGTTGCGCAAAAACCGAGATAAAACCAACCTAATCTTGCGCAATAGGTGGTGATGTTACCTAGGGGCATCTCCCTTACATCGGCCAAAGTAGGCCAGCGTTCTCCCAAAATGGATTGTCTGATTGATGAGACGGCAGAACAGTCACAGAGTACATATTGAACCGTCTCATCTTCTTGTCCACAACCTCTATAGAGAGGTGTTTCACTTAATCTCATATGTAGATGTTTCCTTAACGGACAGTATCCAGTCTGGATTCCCGCTATAAAACGTAGGTTCCTTCTGGACATTACCAGGTAGCAGTGGCGGCCGGTGCGGGAGGGCTCTGGGGCGCCGCCCTCCCTGCCAAGTTTAAAACAATAAATAATAATAACAATAGACAATAACCTATCTCCCGATAACCTGCTTTACGACTATTTTTTAAAAATAATAAAAAACAAACTTCATACTCTCCTCACTTGTGATCAATTTAATTTAGTCTAAGAGCAGCGACAGTGCAAAGATAAAAATGCTTTTATGCGTAAGTTTGACAAAAAGATATACATTAAAACTATTTGGATTTGTGGTTGCAAGGAAACAAATTCGTTTCTTTGTTTTGTATGTCTGCTTTTTGGGGGCGATGATAAGTGGACAAAAAATGGGGTAAACGATTTAAAGCACATTTTTATAAAAATTAAAAAATACGAAAATAGTACGAAACATCTAGATAATGTTGTCAGTTTTTAACTTTTAGGAATGACTAATATTGCTACATTTCTAAGTACAGCTTATGTGGATCAAATTCGTAAGCATAATGACTGTGATCAAAAATCGACATGTACTCTCAAAGATAATATACATATTAAAACTGTGCAGAACGTGTACTTGCCCTTCGCGGTCACGACAAGAAAAAAAGTCTCTTCAAATAGAGGGGTATTTCTAGAATTGGTTGATTTTTTAGCAAACGCTGATAGTGTCTTTAATAGCCTTATTCAAGAAGCAACAGTGTTCAAGGGCACACCAAAACCTATTCAGAATGAAATTTTGCAATGTATGTTCGAGGTTTCTCGTGAACATATTCTTGGAGAAATTCAAAAATCTGTGTATCTCGCACTTATGGCTGATGAGACCACAGATGTATCAACTCAAACTGTAGTTGTATTACGTTATGAACTAAATGGAAAAATATTCGAGCGGTTTTGGGGGTTTGCAAATTCGAAAAGTCAAGATGCAGATGGGCTGTCTCAATGCATTTTAGAACAGCTTTTGCCGATTTTGCCAGATTGCCCAGAAAAATTGATTTGTCAAACATATGACGGAGCTGCTGTTATGCATGGTCATTTAGGTGGTGTTAACGTGAAAATTCGCCAATAGTACAAAAATGCACATTTTGTATATTGCTATACGCTCATCAGCTTAATAAAATACTAGAACAAGCAGTTTCAAGCATCAGTAGTGTACGAATATTTTTTTTAAATTTGAATGGCATATCAACTTTTTTTTCTCAATTTCCAGACAGAATGGCAGCTTTGCAACATGTTTGTGACAAACGCATTCCAAGAACTTCTCAAACACGATGGAATTTTAACTCTCGTATAGTACAGAGTGTGTACAACAATAAAGACAACCTTACTGAATGCTTTGAAAATAAAATGTCAGGAATTCCAAAACAATACAACTCTGAAACAGTGGCTCAAGTGCTGGATTTATTAAATGGCTAGAAGATGATTAATTTTTATATTGGTTACATTTTTTTTTCAAAAGTCACATCACACGTTGATATATTATTTAGCCAGCTACAAAAAATTTAAACAGACGTTATAAAAGTCCAGAAATGCGTAGATAATTTTGAAAAAGAAATTGTACAAATTAGAAATAATTTACCTCCCTTAACAAATGAACCAGTGAATACAGAAGTTCCAAAAAAGTGACATAGACTGAATCGAGAAAATGTTAACGTGTCTGTAAGAGAGGTATCTGATATAATTACTTCAGAAGTGAGAATTCGGTTTTCTTTTAAAAATCATTTATGTGGTGCAAAATTATTTTTAAAGGAGAAGTATAAGGAATATGAAAAAGACCACCTTTGGAAGATATCAGCCAATTTTGTGAAACATACCTTATGATAGATAAGGAAATTCTTAAAATGCAACTAAGTATATTTTACTCCAGGAAAGAAATAACAGGACAAGATTCAGAAAATTCCAGTGAAATTCAAAGTTTTTCTGGGTGCTTGCAAACATTAAACTTTCGCATATCTTTCTGTTTAGACGTTGTTTTCGGGGAAGTTGTTAAAGTTTTGAAAATTTTGCTTACTATTCCGATGACGACATCTGAAACGGAAAGATTTTTTTCGACATTAAAATTAATTAAGACATGTAAGAAATACTATGAGTGAAAACAGACTAACATCACTTGCAATGCTTTCAATTGAAAAGTCAATGGTACGAGAAATACCAAATTTGAATGAAAAAGTTATTGAAAAGTTTATCTCCGACAAAAATAGAAGAATAGAATTTCACTTCAAAAAATAATGGTGAGCACTTAATTAATCGCTTTAATTTATATTTGCGAACTTTCAAAAATGTTTGGCCTGCGGTGGTTTTGTTTATTGACCTTACACTTTGATACCCACGAGCCGACACTGCACGCTCCCGAGTACATAAGGCACGAGCCGCCACTGCCAGGTAGTCCATTACTGTACTCTTATTGGGATATTTTAAAAGTTCCCTAGTAAGCTGACAGCTATTTTTTTCATCCGCAACTGTTACGCATCATTTTCCTCATAGGATAGTTTTCCTCCGTTTACATATCTAATGTACTAAATCTTAAATAATATTGCAGAATAGAACAGTTCCTGCCATCTGTTGGACAGTGGCTGAACTATCATCGTTGATGATAATTTCGGGCGATGTAGGTATTTAAGGATCATCTATTAATTCAAATCTTTTTTTAAATAGGGTATTTAATTGGTGATAAAATAGGTTTTTCTCTCTCGATTTCCGGTGATTAGGGGGTCATTTTTCTTAGGTAATTGCTGACTGTTGTTACACTAAGACGTTTTGATCTTTGATCATCCGCTGAGGGATTATTCTTTGTGTGATAAATTATTGTGATTTCCAAATGTGCTAATTGGTATTTTTGGTTTGTGGTACTATTTTGGCGGAATCACACCTATTTAGGGATTAATACCAGCAATTACTTCATCGTTCCATGTTCTCTAACCATCTTTATTTTACCATCATCAATTCATTTTTGTGGAAAACTGTATTATTGGAGGGCAATCAATTTGTCATTGGAGGGAAATTTATTGGGTTGCCTCATTTCGTGAGAAAACTGAGCTTCGATCTTTCAACCGAGAGTAGTAGTCTGGGAACTTATTTTCTTTTGGGATTTTTCTTCATTATTATCTGCTTGGACGGACACTGCAACTAGCTTTGTTGACGACATCGAACGACAATCTAGGTGGGACTGGAGAACAAGCAAGTTAAATCAAAAATATTCCTAATTTTTTATAAAAACTTGTAATGATCATTATTTCTGGAAAAAATTAAATAAAGCTTTTCTACTATTTAACCGAAAATTAAATTGAACAATACAGGAACATTATATATTACCCAAGGTATAGTTTTGTTCATAAAAGTAATTTTGTTTTTAAGATTCTTTTTTGAAAATCAATAAAACATATCTTTATTCCTATGTTTTGGTAGAATTAGGTATAATCAAAATAAACCATATTTTCTATTTTTGAAAGGTGCCTTATGTCCAGCAGAAATGAGTGATATTCTGTGGAAAAAAAGTATTACTAGTGCTTTTTTTCTAGGTTCTGTTTTATACGATTGGAATATTTATACCAGATGTCCCCTGGGAATACCTTGTTACATTTAATCTTTCTATTTTTGATTTAGAACATTTGCTTTTTTTATGTTACTATCATTATGCTGGTCACGCTTTTCAGCTTTAGTATTTTTCTAATAAAAATAATAATTTTTTTTTTCTGTCACTTGAAAAATTATTTTAATCATACCCTGGAATATTAATCAGAACTTTATAATAGTAAAAGTATAATACAGAGGGTCTAATTTTTTTTTTACATATTCAGACATCCATTAAGCTTGTTATATTTTTTTAATTATACATATGGTTATTTTTATAGTACTTTTTAGGGTGAAATATTTCTTTGTATACATATTGCTAAGATTCTATAAATCCTTACAGAATTTGATGAACTTTTTTTTTAATTTGATTTTATAAGATATCTGTTGAATAATGTAGCCTCTTGTTTTCTATCTACTGTTTATAATAAACAGTTACTATTTCTTTTAAAAAAGTAGTTATTTTTTTTGTGTAATAAAAAACCTCTGTTTAGTAAATTGGGAGATTTTTTACAACTTTTTGGGTATTTGCAGAGTGTAATTTACTTGGCGCCCATTAACTGAACGAACTCATTTTGAACTCCACCCGTCATCACTGAGTTTGGCCGGCGAATACTCTTTTGTCAACTGACAATTACGTTTGCTTGAATTCATTGTGGGCGTTTTCTTTGATTATTTGGGTTATCACCGTGATCGGAACAGACCGGCTGGGCCTGGTCCAAAGATACTTAGGCCTGCTGCCTTCTTGGCCAGTCTGTCGGCTACTTTGTTGCCACTGCACTGTGCATGTTCTTTCACCCAGCATACCAGTATGTTATTCATGCTGGAGGCACCCACAAATGCTTGGTGACATTCCCATACTGCTCTTCTGATGATTCAGCTTGCCGTTCATTGCTGAATATCTTAAAGATTTGATCAATGAATCATTACAAAATGGAGAATTTCCAACTACTTGGAAAACAGCTATTATAAAACCGCTATCAAAAATACTAAATGCAACTTCATTTAATGATTTGAGGCCAATAAATATTCTTCCCATATTATCAAAAATGTGTGAAAAAATTGTTTTTGACATGATGGCTGATTATGTAAATAATAACAATATCCTACCACCAATACAGTCTGGCTTTCGAGCTAATTTTAGTACTTGCTCTGCACTTGCTAGAATCGCAACTGATGTTACATATGGAATTGATGAATCAAAAGCAACTTGTTTAGTTCTATTAGATTATAGCAAAGCTTTTGATCTGATAGATCACAACTTACTTATTGCTAAATTGAAGTTTTATAGTTTTTCTGACAATGTGTGCATTTGGTTCACTAACTACTTAATAAATAGGATGCAATACATTGTAGTTGATGGCATTAGGTCCAACCCCATTGTGGTAAAATGTGGTGTTCCACAAGGTAGCATTCTGGGACCAATGTTATTTAATATCTTTACAGCCGATTTACCAGCAAAAATACACCACTGTTGTATTTATATGTATGCAGACGACACACAGATATTAAAGTCATTTGAACCATCATTGGCAAATGTCGCTTTGCATGAAGTAAACTCTGACCTAGAGAGAGTATTTTTTTGATCCAATAATAATGGATTTCGTATTAACGCTAATAAAAGCTGTTATTTGATTATTGGCACGTCAAACGTCAAAAATAAAGTTAGGTTATTCAATTTCACCACAATTCATATTAATAATATGGAGATTCCACATAAAGAATATGCTAAAAATTTAGGAGTTATTTTTGATGAGTCTTTAAACTTTGAAAGCCATGTAACATTTAAGCTAAGCATATTATACATGAAATTAAAGGCACTATATAAGTTCAAATATATATTGCAAGAAAAAGTCAAATATAGAATAGTGGAATCTATATTATATCCCCAATTCGATTATTGCCTAATATTATATTATAAATATTTGACTAGTGAATTTAAAAATAAGTTGCAGATTGCCCAAAATACATGTTTACGCTTTGTTTACTCAATACAAAAATATGACCACATTACTCCTGTATATAAAGAACATAAGCATCTAAAAATAGATTATCGTTACAAATTTTTCATTGGAGTATCCTTAATGAAAACGTATTAAAGTAGAAAACCTGAGTATTTAAAAGAGTATTTAATACCGAGGCAATTAATGCATAATGTTAATCTTAGAGGCTTAAATCAATTTCACATACATCAGCATAAAACTGCCAAATTTCAGTGTTGCTATGCCTATCTTGCTGTAGACTTGTTAAATAATGTAGAATACTACGGAATGATACAGGGTATTTCAGAAGTCTCTTTTAAAAGAAAATATAAAAACTATTTACTAGGTATACAGAATGGACAATGAAAAATGTAGTATTGTGTGGAGATAGCCGATTTGATTGGGGCAGCTGTGGGCAGGGGGGGAGTAGTGCCCGTGTGGACTTCTTGTGTGATATGGGGAGTTGATGAGTGTTGCCACGCATCAATTTCTCCATGTCGTGTGGGGGGTCTGTGCGGGTGTCATTCGCTTTCCTGTTCGCAGCTCTTTCGGGTTGAATTGGTTCTCTGGTTTTTCGTTTTTAAATGTTTGTTAGAATAGTATAGATAGTATAAGCTCTTTATTGTGTACTGTAAACTAATTTGTTTTTTTTTTTGGGTGACGTGGAAGAACGTTTACACGAACGTCACCTTTTGTGTTGTATATGTGTATCTATATATATAATACAATAATTGTTTTTCTATTCTATTCTATTTTGTAACTTCTCAGGGCTAGTAATGATTGTCTACAATCTGTGTAGATCCTGATTGTTTTGTCCATAGTTTGTCTACGGACAATCTCTTTTGCGACTCTGGTTATGCCCGCCAGTTCCGTCTGTACTACACTGGCTCTCCCTTCCATAGCCCGTTTATATTGGATTTGCAGACTTTTGAATTATACTGCACAACCTACCCCATCCTTCCTTTTGATCCGTCTGAAAATGTTGATCACACCTCCGCCAGCAGCCTCGTTCTCACTATTCGTCTGTATTATGTAGGGTCTGTCGAAGACGAACCGGGGAGAAATGCCATCTGTGCATTTCTGTAGAAGGGGGCATCTTTCTGACAGCCTCATTCGACAGGCGACTTCTGGCCTCTCCACAGCCTACATTTGCCTGCAAATCTACGTTTAGTATAGGAGTGCAACGATAACCTACAAAAGTGAAAAGACTGGCCAAGAATCGGATTTTGTTTTTCATTTTGCTGCCCAGAGCCGCTGGGTGAACCAATCAGCTTCAAACTTTTAGAAAATCTGCCTTTTGCTTTAACAAAAACACCCTCAAAATTTGATGCAAAAACATTAAACCCAGTATGCGCAGTGAAATTTGTTATTTAAAATTTGAATTGGTCGCCATTTTATGCCATTATGCCCAAAACGGATCATTTTTTTTCCAAAAGTTAGATCTCGACGCCAGCTTTTTTAAACCTATTTGGCATGTGTCGCGCGGGTAGCCACATGTTTATGATACATTTTGGTACATTATTATTATTTTGTAGTTTTTATTAGTTTGTTTATTTAAAAACAACAACAAGAAAAGAAATTTATTGAATCGATTGATTCAACAGACTATTGACTGAGGTCCTTGTGCCTATTGTTACAATATTGACATCATTTAGAATTTAGTAAATTTTGTTGTAGTGAATGCAGTATATACAAAAAAAACAACTAATATATATTGTTACGTGTTTACAGTCTTCAGTAAACACGCTGTAGGTTCAAATAACTTGCAACGAGTATCTCCACTAACCACTATTTTATTAATCACTTAAATTACAATAGTAAATACTTAAGAATCACACAACTAATAATAACAGTCTAATATAAATTCACTACCTTTAAATTACAACTGTACTTTTCTTCTTAAACTTGTCAACTCTTATCTAACCTAAAAACTCTCTTTGTATACCAGAACTGTACTGTATACTTCACTGAATTGTACTGTTCCCCCATCTGCTAGATTCACCTCTTCATATACACCCATAGAATGTACCAGAATCCTATTCCATAACATTCTAGAATCCTCCAGAGTTTTCTACTATGTGCTAGGTGACTGTTCGTCAATTGGCTCATAGATGGCGCCACCCTACTAGCCAGGAAGTAATTCCACTCTCCTCTCTGTTAGAAGGCAGCACATAACAATATATATACAAAAATATGAGTTGTTCTAATACAATATTTTCTTAGCGTTTCTATGTTTCGAGGGTTTTGGGAAAGTTTTGTAGATAATGGAATAGTGATGCAACGGTTTCGGCTTTTACCTTTAAGGTTACGGTGATGGTTATTCCTATGGTTGCGGTTATGGTTACGGTTTTTAAAATGAATCGCATAATGATAAAATAATAAACTTTATTCTTCAAAATAAAACACAACACTTTGAAAGGGCATATGTAAAACAAAACAAAAACTTTAAAAAACTAAACTACATTTTTGTAGCGGTATTACAAAAAACAGCGTAAAATTATACGTTCTAAATATAAATAAACAGGAAACATTGTAAACAATAAAAAATTTTAAATATAGGTAGGCATCTGTATCTACCTACTTAAAAATGTAGTTAAAGTATTTAAACTGAAAATTTAAAATACAAAAAAGAACAAAAGAATAAAAATTAGTATTAAAAATTTACAGCAGGCAAATTTTTATTTAGGAAACATAACATTTGCAAATTCTGCGGATTCAACCTATTCCTCTTGGGTGTTTGCAAGCCCTGCAGTGGAGAACAGCTAGATTGAGAATTATTCGTTTCTGTTTCTATATCTTCACTGTGCCATCGTTTAAGGTGATTCCATAAATTTGACATTGAAAAACCCTTAACTGACGCATTTTTGCTCCCTCGTGATATTTTTGCATCACAGAATTTACAAACAGCGCTGCTACATTGCTAATTTCTCTTTTACGTGTATGCGACATTTTTACCGCGAAAACACAACACAGAGTCCGACGGACGCGCTTTCAGAAACTGCACCGTCAACTAACAGGCTCTTATCCGTATCGGTGCCGCCGCGCCCGCTGTTGCGAGTTGCACATTCAGACCTGCAAGAACTGTATAACAAGCGTGAAAAATAGACGGTTACGGTTAACTGTATAATAGCAAAAACCGTGAACTAAACGGTTCCCCAACCGTAACCGTTGCAACACTATAATGGAATGATTCATTCCTCGATTGGTGTTATATTGGTCAGTTGGTAAAGAAGGGAGTTGGGTGGGTTATGAAATGGATTATTGGGATGTCGGATCTTAGTTATTTTCCTGATTGCAGATGTTTCAGCTACTTTCATTTTTTTTAAAGCTTGTTTTTGCAGTTTAACAAAATATGACCATATTCAATCATAGGACGCCATATCAATTTGTAAATTATACTTGTAGTTGAGGTGTTTATTCTATTTTCTTTGTATGTCAAACTTTGAAAGTGTTTAGCTCTTGAAATTATATTTTTCTTTTTGAGTTCTGTCTGCGCATTGAAATTAATCTTATTATCGAGGACGATGTCAAGATAGTTGGTGGAAGATTCGGGAGTGAGCCTATATTGGTATATGTTGATTGTTGGAGAAGATTATTAAGTGATTAAATATAACAAAATGTGACTTTAGAGGATTTGGTTTAAGCCTCCAGGTGTTAAACCAAGTAATTAATTAGGTTCTGTAGATTTTCTTTTATCTTATTTATGGTGATGTCGCGTGAAATTAGGGCTGTGTCATCGGCACATTGCAGAACATATCCTGCATGAGAGAAAAACTCAGGATCTTCATATTTATAATTGTAAATGTCTGCACACTAGAGGTTGTATAAAAGCGGTGACAACGGAGAGCCTTGTGAAGTCCCTGCTCTGGTGTAAATTCATATGAATTGGCATTTAAGATTCCAACTTTAATTTTCCTATCATTCAAAAGATTATTAAGGAGAAAGAGGATGTATTTAGGACACCCAAGATTACTAAGTTTATATAAAGCCTTTGTGATATACACTATCAAAATCTTTTTGCTAATATCAAGAAATACAGCGGCAGAATACTTTCTATTGAGTTTGCTGGCTTCTATGTTATTGCATAATATTGTCATCGGATGAAATGTTGAATGACCAGTTTTAAAACCAAATAGATAATTTGGAATTTTATTTCCTATAGATTGCTGTATTCTGTTTTTGATGATCTTTTCAAAAATTTTTCGTAGAATCGGCCTGTAATTAATCATTTTAGTGTGGTCGAAATTGGATTTGGGGAGGGTGATTATAGTTCCCGTTTTCCACTCTGCTGGTATATAGATTTGGTAAACTCCCATCGCAATAAGTATCGTTTCGAAATTTCAAATGCAAAAAAAGCCACCAACAATGACCATATACATAACGCTCCAAATAAACAAGTAGCCATGTGGGACATCATAAAAAACAATAACAACAATTATCGCACTGAAACATCTGACTCTTTAAATGCAAATAATTTCAACAACTATTTTTCAAATATTGCAGAGACCTTGCTAAATAATCTTCCACAATCCTCCAACTCGTCACAAGATTTTTTGGCAAACTTATCTCCCAATCCGGGTTTTAAATTCATGGAAGTTTCTTACAATGAAGTTAGAGAAATTTTAGAAAATTTTAAAAATAGTAATAGCAAGGATGCTTATGACATAAATACAAAAATTATTAAAGCAATTAAAAACCTTATCTTATATCCACTCACTAATTTGGTTAACCGATGTATCAGGCAGTACTTAAACTATCAAAAGTCATACCTATTTGTAAAAATGGTTGTACGGCTGATGTAGCCAATTACAGGCCTATTTCGCTTGTTCCCATACTGGCTAAGATTTTTTAAGTGATACTAAAGATCCAGATTTCAAATTTTTTTCGAAGAATATCAATTATTCAATTCAAGTCAATTCGGGTTCAGAACCAAGCTATCAACAACCTTGACCATAAATAGCTTAACACAAACTGTGCTACAAAATTTTGAACATGGTAACTTTACCGATGGAACAGTTTATGACTTAACTAAGGCTTTTGATTGTGTATCTCATAGCATTCTCTTGGAAAAACTAAGACTATACAGTTTCGATGATAATAGCGTATCACTTATGAAATCCTATCTGTCGGACAGAATGCAGTATGTGTCATACAACAGCAATGTGTCACAGCACACAATGATAAAACACGGGATACCACAGGGATCCGTTCTTGGCCCTATGCTATTCATTATATACATTAATGATCTTGCGAACTGTGACGACAACACTACATTTATACTATTTGCTGATGACACTACGGCTCTTCACTCTGACAAGGATTTCAATTCTTTATCTGAGAGTGTTGTGAATACACAAGTTAATATAAAGCAATGGTTTCTTGCAAACAAATTGAACTTGAATCAGGACACGACCCAAATACAAACTTTTACTCTTCGCCGTAATGGCGTCGCATAATGTGGTAAAATTCTTCGGCATGTCCATCGACCTCAAGCTAAGTTAAGAAGAACACATAGTAAATGTATCAACAACCTTGTCAAATAAAATCTTTTTACTAAGAAATCTAGTATCCACTGTTTCAAAGCAGGTTCTTATAACAGCATACCATGCGGTTTTTCACTCAAATATGACCTATGCTATCCTTAATTGGGGGCATTCATCTCACAGTGCAAAAATCTTGGGTCTTCAAAGAAAGTGTATCAGAGTCCTTGCTGGTCTAAATTATAGACGATTGCCGCCAATATTTTTAGATCTCCAACATCCTCACGATGCCCTCTGCATATATACTAGAGTGTCTGCTGTATATCAGACGTAATTTGCATGCTTTTGATGAACAAGGCGAGATGCACTCAACATCACACAAGAACCAGGCACAATATTGACTTGACTCACAAAAGCCAGAGACGGCAGAAGCTACTATTGCATAACATTTTATAATAAATTGCCCAACAGAATAAAGTCCATCGAGCCAAACAAATTTAAACAGACAATCAAAGAATACTTTAAAAGGAAAGCTTTTTACTCTGTAGATGATTTCCTTGAGGATAATTTATCTGAGTTGTAAGCTACTCGCAAACTAATATTTTTTAATTATAATCTGCTCTGTATTTATGTTAGTGATTATTTGGTTATTTATTAATAATTAGATTTAAGTATTTACATTTTTTTAAATCCATTTTATCATTTTGTACTATTATTTTTTTTTGTCGACCTGTGTAAACATTTGTATGTATCTGACACCAATAAACGATTATTTTTATTATTATTATTATTATGTGTTATGTTGTCAAACAAAATTCATAGAGCGTAATAATATAAAGATGAATCCTTTTGTCTAATTTTCTCAGTATATTCTTAGTAATATAGTCATGTCCCGGGCTTGTATAGTCCAAGTAAGGACTTCTCTACAATCAAAAAACACAACAAAAACTTTACAGCATCATTATATCATCGCAGGCCATGGCTCCATGCCTGTCATCAAACGACCCGATGCACATTAAAAACTTATAAAGGTAAGCGAGTCAACTTGCGAACAGCAGTACAAAGAGTACCAGTATTTTAATGAGGTCGTAAAGTTTTTGTTGCGTTTTTTATTAGCCAGGACTGATTACTTCAATTATGCTTCTTCCTTGCTTGAGTATTTCAAAATAGTCATCTTCTACGATATGGTGCTGCTCGTCTAGAAGTGGATCCTCGAAAAACGTGTCATACCAATATATTACAAGTTGATAATGGTTGTCATCAAAGTTATTATCTGTGCATACCTTATAGGTCTTCTCATAATGTTGAGCAAAAATATTTTCTTTAATCTGAAGCTGTTTCATATTTTAAACCGTTTTCCTAGATAGTTTTATTGATAAGTTTATTTTTATATTTGGACAACTTCTCAATTTCTTGCCAGTAAGTTTTCCTTTTTTTTCATTTATATTCTCACAAGCTTGAATCCATTTATGGGTTTTAAATTCCTGAATTAGCTGATGTATATTTTTGTTAAATAACAGGATCTTCACCAGTTTGGTATTCACGGTACATTTGTCTTTTCTTTTTTATTAAACGTATGATAAATAGTGCCAGTTCATGTGTCTAATACTGGTACTTGGATTTGGGTGTATTTTCTAAAATTTGTGATGTTAATTCGAAATTAAAACTCTGATATGCATTGCTTGTCAATTTCCTTAAATTCTGCATTTTGTAAGTATGCTACATGTTTTCATTCACTTTCTTTATGTTAGTTTTGTGAAAGTTATATCTCAGAATGTCTTTGTGTCCAGTATCTTTTTGTAAATCAGTAGTAATTTTGAATGCTAAGTGATCTGAGCATAAATCTGGAGTTTCTTCTACGTTTAGAATATTGTTTGTTATTTTAAACGTGTATAAAATTATATCTGGAGTGCTGTCCCTATTGTGTGGTATAAGAAATGTTGGAGCAGTATCCCATTTTTTAAAATTACTGTTGAGTAAAAAGTTATTCAATTGTCTTTTTTTGCCCTTGTTGTTGATATTAAATTCGCCAATTATCAAGAAATATTTATAGAGACTGGCCTTGGTGAATATATTCTCCTCAATTCTTGAATTTGGGTGAATGTATACCACAAATATGTGGGGTATATCATCGGTAAATGGGACAGTGTAATTGTATGCATTCATTTAAATAGTGATTCATAAAGGGAGGATTAGCTTTTCCAATTTTCAGGTGGGGGTGAGCTTGTACAAGAGAGCCTCCTCTCATTTTATTATGGATTTGGTTACCATTGTGTTGAATTATTGACCAGTCTTTATAAGAAGTGTTAGAGCTATTGTTGGTTTTAGATTCAAAGAACATGGAACAGTCAATTTGTTGTTTTCCTATAAAATTGTTTATAATAAGTTTTCTTTTTCAGTAACTATTGATGTTACAGTATAGAAATTTAACTACTTGATGATTGAACATGCTGAATATTAATATTGCTGTTGATAGATTCAGTTGGAGATAAAGCATCTTCATTATCAATATCGAATATAAGAATATATACCTGGTTTCCAGAAAAAACTGCATTCGTGTCAACTTTGAAGTTGTCCTTAAATCTTTTTCTTAATTTTTCTAATAATTCCGCCCTGTTTACATGTTTGGGATTGTTGAGACCATTAATGTAGCTATTAATGATCGTATTGTGTATCAATGCAGGTTTTCACGGCCGTTGTCTGATGAAGTAGATTCTTCCGGATCTTGCCGTAGTCGTCGAACTTGACTTGACGTTTCGCTGATCATCCTGTCAGCTTCTTCAGAAGGATTCTAAAGACTGAATCTGTTGTGTTACACTCCTCGTTATATACCTAGGCGCCGCTTCGCTTTGCTGGTCATTGGTCGCGCTTGGTTCGCTTTGCTGCTCATTCGTCGTGTTTGGTTGACCGTGACTTACTACGGTGCTGGTACCTGGTAATACCAGTCTCCACGTGTTACTAAGTCGATACGCATCCTCTCTGTTAAAGTTGTTCACGTTTCTCATAATTTCCAGTGATTCCCTAATGATTCGCGGATAGCGTAACCAGCACTTTGGTTTATTCTCACTGCAGCGTATGGCTTCCTCTTCAAAAGCTTCCATGAATAGGTTGGCTATCACAGGTGAAAGTGGTGATCCCATGGCCGCTCCTTGCTTCTGCTCATAGAAGCAGAGAAGAGAACAAACCCGAGGAACTACAGAATGTCCAACAAGCTTTAGAGAAGAACGGATACAGTTAAAGCAATATACAACTAGTAGTAAATAACCAGAGGAGAACTACAGAAGAAGAACAGCAACAACCAACAATGTATGCATGCCTACCCTACGTCGTGGGAGTCACAGATAGGCTGAAGAAGATTTTATTCAAAAAGAAAGTAGGTGTACGGTTTCGAACAGTGAAGAAAATACAACAGATGCTTCCCTCAGTCAAAGACCCTGTCCCCAAACTGTTATCAAAAGGTGTTTACCAGTTGAAGTGCACATGTGGTAAGAGCTACATTGGACAAACAGGACGGAGTATCCAGTGCAGAATCAAAGAACACCAGAGAAATACCAGATTTGGATACACGGATAGGTCGGCGATAGCAGAACATGTCCATAATAACGAGAACCATAAAATCGTCTAAGAGGACGTCAATATATTAGACAGGAATATGCGCTATTATCCGCGAATCATTAGGGAATCACTGGAAATTATGAAAAACGTGAACAACTTTAACAGAGAGGAAGGGTATCGACTTAGTAACACGTGGAGACTGGTATTGCCAAGTACCAGCACCATAGTAAGTCACGGTCAACCAAACACGACGAATGAGCAGCAAAGCGAACCAAGCGCGACCAATGACCAGCGAAGCGAAGCGGCGCCTAGGTATATAACGAGGAGTGTAACACAACAGATTCAGTCTTTAGAATCCTTCTGAAGAAGCTGACAGGATGATCAGCAAAACGTCAAGTCAAGTTCGACGACCACAGCAAGACCCGGAAGACTCTACTTCATATTGTGTATCGTTACAGGGTCATGTATTCTCGATTTTTTTTTTCCTCCAGTGATATGTTGTGATTTTTTGTTCAAAGACATTGTCTGGATATTTTGTTTATTTATTTTCCATATAAAAATAATATAAATGTAAAAACCGTCTCTGAGGGAAGTCCAAATCTTCCGAAGTATGGTTATGGCGGGTCACATTTGGAGCCCTTACAATTTTGCGAAAATTCTTAGCATCCAGACTAAAAAACTCTGTTGTGTCACAAGAACTAGACCTATATAATAATTGGGTTCTGATCCTGCAAGTAAAACTGGTTTTATTTATTTTATTGTTCTATCATAAATTTTTCTTTTCCAGAATAGTCCACTTGAAATTAAAACCGTTCCAGTGCGAGTTCTGTGGAAGACAGTTTTCAAAGAAAGATAACTTCATAAACCATAGGAATATTCATATTGGGATACCAAGGAAAAAAAGATTAAGAAAGAATCCATCGACAGAATTAATTCGATGTGTTAGAAATTCAGCTGAACGAAAAAGATGGGATCCTGTTAAAAGTAAGAGGTTTTCCTAAATAAATTTTTTTCTTCATTTTATATCACAGCAATACAAATGTTTGTTTGAGGTAAACATGACCATGATTTGGTGTAATTTTAATCAATTTCAGTACTCACAAAGGTATATTCAAGAAATTCAAAATATTTAAATGAAAGGACATAACCCTGGCTTTATGAAATCCTATGGACCTACCGATTTTTTAAATTTTTGGATGTTCTGCTTGTTTATTTTCTTATTTGTTATCATTTGGATGTACAGAGTACATATATGAACGTCATAAGGAAGTAAATACACAAAATAGAAATTACAAAGCACACGAAAGAACTAAAATTGCAGAAAAAACATCTAAAATATTCCAAAATACATATTTATACGTTAAAACCTGTCTTAATCATTTATATCACAAATGATTAATTCATATATTTATCATCAAAAGAAGTTGTTTGTGATGAGAAACTTTTTTGGTTCGTTGTTAAATTTATTTACTGATGTCTTTTATTTCAGTAGGTAATAATATATAATTTTATTCTTGCAAAGCGACGATATTTTTCATATGCTGATGAATTATCCAAATTCCATTAAATCCCTGTCAATATGGTTACTGTAGAGATTCTTCTACCACTAAAGCATTAACTGATATGATGGTGTTTATAGCAGATACACTTGAAGATGGGCATATAGTGGCTGCCTCTTTCTTGCACCTGTTCAAAGTTCAGAGTGTGTCATCTGACATATTATTAATAAAATTAGAGGGTCTTGGTATAAGGGGATCTGTGTTGTCTTTCATAAAAAGCTATATGACAGCCAGATATCAGAGTGTTTGCAGTAATGGCGAAATCTCTTTCTTAAAATCTCTCAAGCTCGGTATTCCTCAGGGATCAACATTAGGGCCAACACTATTTATTGTATGGGTTTTTAGACCTTTGGCAAGAGAAGTACTCTTGATAAGGACCTAAAATGCAAAAACACGTGTACAGTTTAATAAAAACTTTTTTCTTTTATTTAAAAATATAATAGTTCTTCTTTCAATAAACCAAATATTTATTTTATATTTTTTGTGAATGAGAATTAAGAGTGATGTAATTATTATTAATCATTTTTTAAATATGTGTTGTATACTAAAATAATATGATATCTATAATGTCTTTTATTATTATTTTTAATATGGTGGCCAATATGTTATCTAAATCTCAAAAATTTTATATTTAATCTGCATATTCGTGTTTGGTATCAATTTTAATGTTCTTGTGGTCAAAAAATTCAATTGCCGTAGTCAAATTTTGTTGAGATGAATCTGTCAAGAGATAGTTGCCCCCCCCTTAAGCCTTCCATCCTTTGAGTCAAGAAAAAAAACAAAAACGGTTTAGGTTTAATAAAAATTGTTTTACATCTAAAATAGAAAATATTTACAACTAATAATTTTCATAACAATGTCCTTCACCGAAGACCGTTTCTGACACATTTGCACACAGAACAACTTTGTTTGCAGTTACAGGCAATTAGTTCTTCACAACTTTTTACGACATCCTGAGTAGTAGACCACAATGGCTAAAACCCATCATAAAGTTTTTCCCATCCCCAAGTATCGGGCGAAGGATGTTGATACTCCTTTTCCAGATAGTGCTTCCATATAAGGGCTTGAAGAGTGGCTCGCTTGATATGCTGTAGTACATTTTTCATTGGAGGTATATTCTCAATTGGTCTACTCTTTTTAATGAAAAGAAATCGTCTACACTCATTAACTGTGTTTAAGGGAGATGTTGCATCATACAAAAGAATCACAAATCTTTGCACGTTACGCATGATATCTTCATCTGGGTGTCTTCCCATTAGCAGCTGCTTAAAAATGGAATTAATATTAGGATCTGACGTCCACACCGTCCAAGCTCCTTTATTGCCTACTTCACAAAATGAAGACACGGCAACCTGTTGCAGAATGAAATGTCGGCAAAAAGCTACAGATCTCCTGTGATAAATGAGAACATAGGTCATTTATGCCTATTAACCTACAATTTTCCGCAGTTCCAAAATCAATCCAAAGTTGTTGAATATTTTCAAAATTTGAAAATACAGATACGGATGTTGTGGTCATTGTATGACCACAACATCCGAACCATTCGAATGCTAACACAGTTGTGACCATTATCAGCTGCATGCTTAGTATGACGAAGGATGCGTCCGTCCGCTTCTTCACAAGGATCAAATAGCTGATAGATCTAACTACTGAAGGTGATATTGTTTTTTCCTCAAGCGTACAGACTATTATTTCTCCTTCAAAATGTCCGTTTGTTAGCTGTTCTGCCAAGAAAGTAATCAAGTGTTTGTTTGTTTTCATCCACTCGTAAAAAATCGTTATATTTTTGTGGAATTATTGTGGAAGGTGTAACTCGTATGTTCACTCCTACTCCTCTTTTGGCGTGTGTCACCTTTCAATGATTCAGAGCTCTTCCTATCAAATACTAAATCAATTCGTTGTACATTTTGAAATAGCCGACAAATGCAGGACTTAAATATATTGTTATAATATTCCAAAAACGTTTTCACATTTCTTGGAACTAGTAAATGGACAGTAACCATGGCGTCCAGTACTGTGGCAAAAATTTCTTGTTTAGTTTCACCTGTTTGTAAAACGCCTTTTCCAATAGTATTCTCCAAACAATATATAATGTTTGACTTGTTAGTGGGGTTCCTCAATCTTCCACTTATAGCAGATGGAATAGTTTGATTCTTATGAGCAAAAAAATTTTCAATATCTGTTTCTTGATTTTGAGAAACTACGTATAACTTACAGAAAAGACTGAAATCATGTCGGAAATCAGCTACTTTTGTCTTTGATTTGGCTTTCAATGACAAAATAAATATGTGAATCAACTACTTAAAATTCTTATTAAATAATTATATAATAATAATAATTTTTCATCCATAAAGCGGCAATATTACATTATCACTTATCTGACTAGTCATAACCAAAAGGGAAAAACAGGTACAATACAGAATTATTATAAAAACTACAATTAAAATAAAAATAAAAGTTAAAATATTAAAATATTAAAATATTTAATGGTTTAAGAATTCAAGAATTCATCCACAGAATAAAATGCATTTTCTATCAGAAATCGGTTTAATTTATGTTTACAAACATTGATATTGTCAGTTATTACAAAAAAGTTTATTTTATTATAGCATTTTATGCCGATGTACGTGGGAAAACTTTTACCGATGTTGAGCCTAGAGAATGGATGATATATTAAATGTTTATTACTTATATCGTGAGGATGGATATCACTGTTACTTAAGAATTGCTGTTCATTAGATCTAATATACATAATTAGTTGAGACATGGTAATATCAAAATTTCTAGATTTTTAAAAATCGGCTTACAACTGGAAGAAGGATGAGCTGCAACTATACATCGTACTATCTTTTTTTTGCATTATAAATACTTTTTCTAGGTGGCTCGATGAGCCCCAGAAAAGTAGACCATACTGGAGAGTTGATTACACAAGCCCATAGTACAATGTTTTCAAAATATTATTTGAGACTGTTTCTCTAAGTGTTCTAATTATGTAAGATATATTATTAAGCTTTGAGCAGGTATTATTTATATGTGCCTCCCATGTGAGTTTTTGGTCGATATATATCCTAAGAAATTCAATTTCCTGAACAGCTTGTATAGATTTGCCACAAAGTTTAATCAACATACTATTGTCAGGGTTAATATTTTTTGTTAAAAATTCCATATAAAAGGTTTTATTTGGGTTCAACATTAGTCCATTATCACTATACCAGTTAGCAATTTCTTGGAATGCAAGATTGGAGTTTTGAACAATAGTATCAAGATTCTTCTGATGTAAGAGAAGATTTATGCCATCTGCATATAGTATAGTTCTATCAGAGGTAGTGCAACTATTTGTTATATCATTAATGAATATTATAAAAAGTAAAAGGACCCAAAATAGATCCTTGCGGTACACCCAGTTCACTATTTTTTTATATTTGACTGAGCTTTTCCAACACTTACACAGTCCTATTTTGTAAGTATGAAGCAACCCAGTCATGAGCAACCCCACGTACTCCGATACCATATAATTTATGCAGTAGTAACTGGTGATCAACGGAATCAAAAGCACAACTTAGATCATAATATAGGGCAATTATATGTTTTTTATCATTGAGGGCCTCACAAATTGTGTATAAGAGATCAAAAATAGCTGTGTTAGTAGATCTTCCGGTTCTGAAACCGTGTTGAGTGGGATTTATTAAATTATATTTTGCAACAAAGTTTGTAAGTCGATTTGCGTAAGCTGACTCAATAATCTTTGCGATCTGACTTAAGAGATGTATTGTATTGTATAATTACTGATGTTTTCTCTAGATATTTTTATAAAGTGGTATACACTTAGAAATTTTTAACGAGTCTGAATATATACCTGTGCTGAACGATTCATTTATAATATAGGACAACGGTTCTGATATAAGGTTTTTACTAATTTTATTGCCTATAACGTCAGCCCCTGCTGCAGGCTTTAATGTGGTTTTGCTTATTATATCTTCGATCTTGTTTGGAGTTGTTGGCGTTAGATACAAACCGTGTGCATTGTTTACTATTGTACAATTGTTGATGATAGGTTTATGGCATGATTCTGTTAGGCTACAGAAAAATGTGCTAAATTCATTGGCAATGTCTACCGAATCATTAATTCGTTCACCATTCTTAGTTAAGGTTATAGAGGAATTTGTTTTAGAACTATGCTTATATTCATTAATTATTTTCCAACTCTCACGCATAATGTGGTCTGATTGGGCTATTCGGTCATTATTTGTTTTTGTTTTAAAGTGTTTTATTGCATTTTTATATATTACTCTGAATTCATTGTATCTATCAGTATAAACTGGATTATTTAATTCTTTTTTAAGCTTCTCCATCTCGCACAGTTGGTTGTGGAGTGTTGATTTGAGGCGTAAACCATTTTTTTGAATTTTTTATTTTTATTTTGGTAATAGGAAAAGCACAATTATAATGATACGTTAGTGTTTCGTAAAATGTAAAAAAAAAAAATGTAAAAATGTATATTTAAGTATATAAAACATATTTAATATTGAATTTTATTAGAAAATATAGTCCTTAAGTTAGTCTCTGCATATGCATACTTTTGTGACCCTCAGTTTGATGACGTCATTAGTGGTGGTGGTGGTGGTGGGTCCGAGATTTTTGGCGTTTGGGTCGATCTTTGAAATATGTAGAAACTATATCCAAAAGGGCATGTTCGCCGCCAGCACTGAAATATTTTTATGCTTCTATGCTATCCGCTCCCACTATATGTACGTATGTAAGTTAAAATAATAATGAATGTAATAGCATAAAATATATCTTTTGAAATTACTTATCTAATATAATTCATGATAGGTACTTTTTTTTATATAAAAATGTATAATGAAGTATCGTAAAGTATGTAGTACGATGGAGTATATTGTAATCCGGCGAACTATTAATGTAATATGAACATCATATATATGAGCCGAGTATTGGTTTTTAGATAAATTGGTAGCTATGTAATCAATACATGTTTCCTTGAAAAAATTGGTAGCGCCATAGGATTCCATGCATCCTGTGCCATACCCTTTCAAATATATTTTACAGCATTCTGCATTACATATAATGAATGTTGAAAGACAAGAACAATTTCAAATAAAATTAAAAAGTGATATTTTGCAGAGGAAATGTGTCTGCTTGTTTCTAGTTTCAACATTTTTTTTTTTTTATAGATTCGCCAATCGATTGTGAAACTTGTGGAAAAACTCTTAAAAATTTGGCATCTTGGAAGGCCCATTTAAACACCCACGTTAGAATAAGAAAATATAAATGTAATTTTTGTGGATTGTTGTTTTTGCATCAAACATCAAAAATTCGCCATGAAAAGGCGCACGAAGCCGATCCGGAACATAAATTTGTGTAAGTAGCCAAATTGATGATAATCACTACAACTAAAATTGAAACGCTATTCATTAGTGGAGTCATATTAGGACTGGAAAAATCCGAAATGTGAATTATTTTATTAGGGCAGTTTTTTTTGTTTTAACGTGTTTAGAGGGTTAAGTAGAATTCACAGTTCAGTTTTGAGGCCGCCCAGTCATGATGACCTATTAGTTATAGAACGTATTTTCCTGAACAAGTAATTTAAACATAAATATTATATGTGGCCGTTAATACGTAATATCTACCTAACCAGTTATCCTTTTTCAACTGCAGTTTGTCTCTCAAAAATAATTAAGAAGTACCACTAAAAGTTTTATCTACAACAACGATTTTACTTATGTTATAAGCACCAAAGACAGACTAAAAACTAAACATCTATTATAATGGAGGGGTAGAAGTACATTATAGAGTGGGCCGAAAATATATATATATATTTTTTTTGATTTGCTACACTGCGGAAAACTTGCCCCTCGATCAGATAGTTAAAATAAAACAAAGAAATGAAAAATCGGTTAATATTTATCGGTCGTGCATCGTCTTCAAGTCTCGTAAAAATTAGTGAAATTCAACTAATCTTTGTGTTTTTTTTTAATGTGTCAAACTCATTAAGGACGTTCCCAACAGGCAGTCGTTCTAAACCTACAAAAGGATCTCCCCTATGTAAACTATCATGTTTATAATAAAAACTTGTTGGCAGACACTGCATTTTCTCGCTCCACTCCCTCTGCGCATAAGCACAGAAATAAACCTACTGTGCCGCTTCACTCAATCTGGCAATGCTTCGTTTTTATACTCATCAGAGCGTGAGTTGTTGCTTTGGTTTAGAATGCATTATGGTAGATATACCACAAATATCAACTTTTATTCTTACGATAATCCATATTTTCGTAATATCTGTAAAGTACACACATTTATTGATATAAACTGTGTGTTGACAACATTTTAAATGTTACCGTTGCCAAGTCGCGAACTCCTGCTCACGAACTTATCCGAGGCAAGCCGAGAGCGACAAAAATCCACGAACTTTCAACATATTTTACAGAAAAACGAATACCGCTTGCAATATATATATATTTTTTTTATACAAAAATATTTCTCTCTTTTTCTTCTAATTTTGAAGAAAATCGTAAGAAAATTATCATTATAATCAAATAAAATACATGTTTATAAGGCATTAGTATGTTAAAATGGGAAATATTTACGAACCTAGTACCGCAACAGCTACTCAAATTTTTCCCACTTATTACAGAACATTAATAAAAATATATGTATACATTTTCAAGATGATTGTAAGAAAACTTGTTTTGTTGGAAACGTCCTTAATTCGAACTGCTGTACCGCGGAAAACTTGCCCCTCTAGCAGATAAGTAAAATAAAACAAAGAAATGGAAAATCGGTTAAAATCTTCCGTTTGCGCATCATCCCTGAAAATCATAAGAACTGATCAAATTTCACGTTTTGTTGTAATTAAGAAAAAATGTTTCAAACAGTACAACTTGAGATAAGTAAAAAAAAACAGATAAAAACCAGATAAATGAATTAAAAAATCATGAATATTTCAACATCTATTGGTTTCACATTGTGTTTGAAAAGCATATTTTTTTATTTATTCTTTTTGGTACTTGCTATTTTAAACTCCGATTTGTGCAAAAAACTTGGCATTATAGATCATGAAAGAAGCGTCGCTCTGATGATTGCATATGACATGGAAACTTGTCTAAATTCTATTCAACTGCTGTTCCTGATTTTATTACAGATGGAATCTCCTTATCGCTTATTCTTCGCAGCAAAGGTGGCGACGACAGATTACAGGTACTCCAGTCTGTCACAAAGCCCCTAATTGACTCATTCTTAGAAGTTTTGTTTCTCGCCTTCATTAATCTTCCAAGCCCTAATTCTCTGATATGCTTTCTGCTGCTAAGCATGTATTTCAAACTATAGAAACATCAGGGTTTCTACCTGAAAATTTACTTGAAGTAGTAGACCCCACTGAACTCTATTACAATAAATGGAATGCCAATGCCCACAAAAATTTCTACGTACAATTGAATATCGCGCAAGTATGGCGGCCACATAGTAGCGCGCAATCGCACTATGAAATACGTCAGGGCTGGCCTTATTTTTATTGCGTGTTTCATATTTTTAACTTTTTTAGAAATTGCATAAATAAATATAACAATTTATTTGCCATGATAGTTAAAAAAATAAAATAAAAGTTATTGTTATTCCCAAAACAATCATTTTATTTTCAATTTCTTGTAGCAAATAAAATGTGTATGATCATAAGTTCAATATATAGTTCACAAAAAACAGTCATATGTTTTCTATCTCTGGGGTCGAAATATGATTTTAAAATTAATAAAAGCTAAAATGGCCTGAATAAAACCTATACTTTTTTTCTACGATCAATCAGTAAATATATGAGTAGATACTAGTGAATTTTTATTGAAAACTAAAATCATGCATTTTATATATTCACATGTTTGAATTGACAAATGAAATGAAGAAAAGGTAATAATTAACTATTTTCAAATACTTGGTGTGGTATTATTATTTGAATTTCAAGATAACTTAGCTTTTTTGTTTAAGATCAAATGCCTTGATATATAAGTGATAGATTGTTTTACTCGTTTATTTATAAAAATATGACATACTCATGAGACAATGAATTGTAAAAGAATATGTAAAGGTGTTTACGTAAAACTTCCTTCTCTATTTGCAAGAGAAAATTAAAGTATAATGTCCATTTATATTTTGACTAAAGATATGTGGTTTCATCCCCGGTAGTAAAATACATATACCAAATGTTTACTTGCTACATTAAATAATTTTTCTGACAAAGTAACTGAATAACTAAAATTCGTAATATAGTTCGTCTGAAATGTGGAAAATCTGATAAAATCTTGTACTGTACTTTTGACAAATACAATGTAAACATGAACCAAGGGAAGCAACAATTTTCTTACTTTTTATTAAGTATTTTGCACTGAACTTCATTGCTTTATTTTCCTTGATTTTTTTAACATCGGTCTATTTCCGCTACCAAGGGCAAGAACCAATACCAGGAGACAAGCTACCCTCAAACTGGAAATTTTGCCAAATCTCTATCAAAGAGTAGGGATTTTTTTTACTTGCCTAGTATTTAATGGACAGGGGATTAACTGTTTTACATACCCTCCCAAAGATTACCATCTTGATGATTGTGTAGTGGATATACCATCCACTACACAATCCCGATCTAGAATTAAATAGCATTTGTTAATACACTGAAATACAAGCCGCTAGAAGATGAGTCAAGATTGCTGCGTTTCTCTGAAAGTCACCCATTCAAGCACTAACTGCGGCTCCTCTTGCTTTATATTTAATATCGCAGTACAATGCCATAAAGACAGAGCTGTGCTCGTCCTTATAATAGATTTCAGTGGTATCAAATTTTAATGAATGAAACCTCTGCTTAAAAGTAGCAGAACTTGATTTTTGAATATTACAAAATGTCTCTCTAGTAAAATATATAAATTAAAACAAAATTTTTAAATAAATTATTACATAATTAAAAATATAAATTAACACAGTTATAACATTTGCAGGAAATTCTTTTTTTATTCACAAAACGCTTTATTATATGTCAAACATTGTCATTCTGTTTGTATTTCCATAAACATTTGGCACATATTTGCATTATTTTTAACCGACTGCGCTAAGCAAAGGAGGGTAATGTGTTCCTTATTTATTTCGCATAATACACAAATAATTGAAATGCCTTGCTGCCGCACTCTATTAAACTTACTAGTAATATACTTGAATGTTCCTATTGTCAACTTTACCACGTTGGTTGACTGGACTCACATTTCACAGTTTGAACTTGCTTGTTTCATAAAATTGTAATATTAATTTATAAAAAGTATGATAACGTTATGTGTTTTCAAAAAGATCTTGGAATCAGTATTATTATCCCGAATATGTTGGGTACGTATTTATATTAATACTATTTAGGTAACAATTCACAAATAATAAACTTAAAAATCGCAGCAATGAAAAAATGTGAGGTTAGAATATTTTGCATCCTGATATCTCGGGAAGTATATATAGCCTATTTTTAATAAAAATTCGTGTTTAAGGAGGCAAAAGTATTCATTTTAAAAGAAAAAATCCAAAATCGGACTGTCTTGCCAATATTTAGATGGTAGCTTATTTTAATACAACAGACAAAAGTTGAGTAGGTATACTTACTTAAAATATAACAAACCTGGGATTTCGCCCCGGTTCTTACAAAACAGTACCATATAAGTGCGCACCATATTGTCTTAATTAAGATACACACTGTTTATAAGTCACAAAATTATATACAAACAAAATAACCAATATATCTCACAACTTTTCACAAACGAAAGGATAAAATCACGAAGACCGACTCTGTAATTCGCATTCAATTTAAGACCTACGCTTTACAAACAAATAAAACACAAACTTGCGTCAGCACATAACTTCCATACACAACTGTTTGAGTCAAGCTCCGACATACTTTTAACCTTAGATTTCCTACTGCGTCGGCGCTTGTCTATGCATTTTGAATCGCGTGATTATCACATTTTGTTTACGCGCATATGCCTATAATGGCGTTCCATTTACTGTAATAGAGTTCAGTGGTAGACCCTCTGATTGAGCATAACTCATTTTTGCTCATCCCGAAAATTTGTTTTTCACTATGATTGTAGATGACAGAAAGCATATCAGAGAATTAGGGCTTTGAAGATTAATGAAGGCAACAAACAAAACTTCTAAGAATGAGTCAATTAGGAGCTTTGTGATGCCAAAAGTAAATTTTGTGGCCGCACTGATTACACCGAAAAGATAGACTGGAGTACCTGCAATCTGTCGCCATCACCTTTGCTGTAAAGAGTAGGCGATAAGGAGATCCCATCTCCAATAAAATCAATAGAGCGGTGTGTGAAGTTAATGACAGAAGGGTCACAAAAAGTCAGTGAACAAACATTTCCCCTTACTCCATACATTTCCGTCATATTGATAAGTAACTCTTATTCCAAGCAACCATAGGCCTTTGAAAAATCTAGGAACAGTCCAAGAGCTAAATCACCATTTTCCAAATGCCTCAAAACTGCTTGAACAAACTGAAAAATTACCCCTTAAATACCCATGTTGATTTTCGCTAAATAAATTGCACATTCACAAAATTTACTCATAGTTTATCCAAATAGTTTTGAGAAACTTGGTAATAAACTAATTGGTCTCTAGTTCTCTATCATTTCAGAATTGCCCTTTTTATACAGAGGTTTTATAAGCGCTGTTTTCAAATTATCTGGAAATATGCCATACTTAAAAGAGTTATTTATCACATAGCACAACACACTGATTATTTCATTTACTGAAAATCTTACTACACTACTGGAAATTTCATCAATCCCACTGCTGTGTTTGTTTTTATTTGTTTTGCTAATTCACAAATTTCTGATACTGTTACTTGTGTACATAAATTGGTTGTTTTCTATTATATTACTAGAGCATGTTTCCAGATTCTTTAGAAGTTCAAGGAACACAAACTCATTGCTTCAATTTTGTGTGCAAGAAAAATGAAGTCAACAGTGTTTTGTGGGTTTTACCTTTGACAGCTAGTAGTGACGCGCGTAAGAAAAAGAAATGTCTTAACCTAATGTATACAATCACTTGACACAATCGTATTAACGAAATTAATGTGTTTTAACCTTGTTTTTCCATTGAACATATTTTTATCATAGTAGTCTTAAGTTTGGATAGATTTTTTTTGCTGGGTCAGCTGGATTTTTTTCCAAATCCAGCAGTAGATAAATATCCAGTCACAAAGTTGTAAAAGGATGTCCTTATACCTGGAGAGAATTGGAACCTTTGGTGTTACACTGATTCTGATGTAGATAAACACTTGCATATTACATTACTCGATATACGTTTGGCTAACCATGTTAGCCTAATCATTTATCGATGAAGCTAAAATGGTTAGAGAAACGTGCATCGAACAGCGTAGTCAAGTTCAAATTTTGGTGTTTGTGGAAACTACGTCAAAGCAAAACAATGTAATAAAGATAATAGAAATTACAATTATTTGTACTCTTTCAGTTGTCCTGTTTGCTGGAAGAGAATGAAAACAAAAGAAGAATTGGACATACACACTAAACAACATAATAATAGAGTGAGGAGACATAAATGTGACATTTGTGAAGAGACATTTTGTCGCAGGTTGTTATTAGATAACCATCTGCTATTAGAGCACACGGATCCAGGGGATGCCATTAAAAAGGGACAAGAGCTAGATGGAGTTTTTAATGCAGCGAATAATCTCAGTGATTTGTAAAATATTGTATTAATTTTGTTATTTGTGTTTGAGAATAAATGTTTTCCTATCATGTAACGATAATTATTAAAGATTATAATTCGTAAGATCGGAATTGGAATTTGTATGTTTTTATTTTTTAGCCTAAATGTGCAGGAGTTATTCACTATATTTTGTGTATGTGTATTTTAGAGTTTCCCTGATAATTTCAACATGCTCAAATGATCTTTCAACATCTATAAATCATCCTCAAACAGCTCAAACTTTACAAAGCTTTACATGAGGATATTTATTTATCTCGTACACAATCTACAGATAATAAATCCATTTACAGATTGCTCTAACTTAAACTAACCCTACTCTAAACTGTTCACGAACAGCCAACTCAACCTAACCTAACCTATCTTAGAATAATAAAAACAAAAGATTCTAAACAGGCATGATATCATATATGTGCTTTATAATACTAGTCCTGAACCTAGGCAATGAGTTATCAAATATGTCGCAACAATCCTGATGTAAATTAAAGTTTGTACACATTGTGTAAACTGCAGAATTAAAAAGATACTTCTGCCGCTGCATTACAAACGTAAAAGCTTTATTAACACGAGTATTGAGTCTAGGTACACAGAATTTAATAGAACTAAGTAACCATTCGTCAGATATTTTGGAGTTGACAATTTTATATAGATAAATGACACTGGAAAGAACACGTCTGTTTGCCAAGGAAAGCATATTACTACACTTCAAGTTCAACAAATATTCATTATTACTGGGATAATATCCTGTTAATATAAATTCGCAGTGCTTCATGAATTTTTTCTGAATATTCTCAACTGCTTGAATATATTTGATGTAATAGGGATTCCAGACTATGCTACAATATTCAAGTTTAGATCTGACAAAGCTATTAAATAGTATCAACAAAGTTTTTTTGTTTTGGAATTGTCTACCATTGCGCAATATGAACCCAAGGTTACGATAGGATTTGCTAACTAAATCCTCAATATGGTGTGGAAAACTCAGTTTTGTATCAAGTTTAATGCCCAAATCAGTGGTATCATTTACATGTTGCAAGTTTTCGTTGTTCATTGAGTAGTTATATATGATTGGATTTTTTACATATGTAAAGGTCATAGTTTTACATTTAGCCACATTGAACTGAAGTTTATTAAAATTGGACCATTGATATAGCTTATCTAAGCTCAACTGAAGTTTTACACAATCATCAATAGATGATATTTCCTTAAATAATTTGATATCATCAGCAAACAATAGAATCTTGCACTCATCCACACCATCAACTATATCATTGATAAACATAAGGAATAGCAGGGGTCCGAGATTTGAACCTTGAGGAACACCAGAGGTTGCAATGTACTCAACAGATTTAAAATTATTTACAGAGACGTATTGCTTCCAATTACTCAAATAAGACGCGATTGATTTAATAAGGGAAGCAGATAACGAAAAGCTTGACAGCTTTGACAATATCACTTGATGGTCAACCTTATCAAACGCCTTGGCAAAATCCGTATAGATTACATCCACCTGATGATTTTTTGACAAGGCTTCCGAGGTACATTGCACAAAGTTAATGAGATTTCCACAAGCTGATTTTTGTTGCTGAAATCCATATTGATTTTCAGAAATTTTGTTCCGCATTATATATATATATATATGAAGTGTTGTTGTACTTCCGGGTGCTCTCCCGCGTCAATGATCGACTTGACGACTCCTCCAGGAGTCACGGTTGTCTAAATGACGTTTCGGCAGAATCTCATCTGCCATCTTCAGGTTCTCACTGAAAGCTGCCTACTGCTGCTTCTCGTTGCTCGAACTGAACTGAGCAACGAGAAGCAGCAGTAGGCAGCTTTCAGTGAGAACCTGAAGATGGCAGATGAGATTCTGCCGAAACGTCATTTAGACAACCGGGACTCCTGGAGGAGTCGATCATCGACGCGGGAGAGCACCCGGAAGTACAACAACATTTCATTTAACACTGGCGAAAACCTAAAAAACAATATATATATATAATTTTTGAAATATTTGAAAGTATGGCAATAGGGCGATAATTATCAATTTCATTTCTAGGCCCTGATTTATATACAGGCGATATTCTAGATTCTTTTAATACATCAGGAAAAGTATTTGTTTTGAGGGCTAAATTGAATAGGTAACAAAGCGGCTGAGCCAGAATATCTTTACAACCTTTAAGAATATAAGATGTATATTATCATGACCCAATGCCTTGCCACACATAAGACGGTTAATTTGCTTCTATGATATCATGCTCGCCGATAATATCCAATACAACATGATCACTCATATCAGTACATTCAATATCCTCAGTTAATCTGTTATTTGGTACATTAAATACTGATTGAAAGTGTTCCGCAAAGGCATTTGCAATATCAGCACCATTTAATTTACTTCCATTAAAGTTCATTTCAAATGGAATACGAGAGATAGACTTTTTAGATTGAACGTACTGCCAAAAATATTTGGGCTCATTGTATGATGATATATAATATGATAATATTCCCAGCTTCCTCATTAAAGGCTGCACACGTTTTAGTCAGTCCGCTGTTTAAAATCTCACTTAACACCAACACTTTTCCAACTGCATGGAAAATATAAAAAATTTGCCCACATTTCAAATTATGGCCCGGTCACCCATCTTTGCCAAAGCTTTTCAAATGTCCATCTATAACAGAATTTTTCCTGAGGTTAAAAATATAACGCGCACGGATTCATGATCAAGAGATCAACTTCTACAAATTTAATGTGCTTTTTGCAATCAGTGAGCGATTCTGTAGACAACCAACTTCAAACTGACATAATTTATACAGACTTTAAATGCTTTCCATAGAATAGACCACTCGATTCTCTTAAATAAATTTAATGACTCCGGCTTTGACTTCAATTCAACAACTTTTTTAAAATCCTATTTAACTGATTGTCTCAATATGTTGAATACAGGGGTCACAAACCATTTCAGTTCACTGCTACTAGTGGTGCACCGCAAATAAGTAATCTATCACCCCTACTTTTCTTCATTTTTATCAACGATATATGTGATCATATTAAAAGCAACATACTCCTGTTTGCAGATGATTTATGTTTAATAACTGGGTACTTTTATTATTAGCCTTTACTCGAGTCCGAGTATAAAAAAAATGTTACAGTCAATAGATTGTGTGTAATAAAAACAAGTAAAAGGTGTAGTCTATTGTAATTCCCATTCATCTACGGTGCACATGAGTATGGGTATAGAGGCCAATTCGGGAGAGCACATGTCGACCGCAGTCAGGACAAACATAGACCTGGTTAGGTCTTGGATTCGGCCTTCTTGCAGCAACATTTCCTTGATAGCTGGCCACAACTCCTTGCCATTCGGTTCTGTCCGCTGCAAGTTGTTCCTATTGCTCGTCTGGAATACCGCAGGATTTTAGATTTTCATGGAGAACGTCTTTGAACCTCTTTCGTTGACCGCCACGCCTTCTTCTACCGCTTAGCAATTCACCATAAAGTGTATATTTAGGAAAGCGGTTATCATGCATACGATGAACGTGACCTGCCCATCTTAGGCGTGCTCTTGAAATAAGCACCTCAATTGGAAGGCTGTTTGCTCTCCTGAGTACTTCCACGTTTAATATGTGATGGAACCAACGGATTTTCATCATACTTCTGAGGTGTCTGTGCTGAAAACGTTCTAATTCTTTCACATGACGACGGTAAGTGACCCAGCAGCTTTCACATCCATATAGCAGTGTTGGAATGACAACTGCTCTGTAGACAGCCATTTTCGTTGACAAAGCAAGGTTGTGGTTGTCAAATACTCTCTATCTAAGTCCCCAGAGTGCTCTAGATGCAGTGTTAATTCTATTGCGAATCTCGCTGTCCATGTTTGCTTTGTCATTAACAACGTTGCCTAAGTAATTGAACTGATCCACCACTTCAAGAGAATTTCCGTTAAGTGTAATGTCTATTTGGTTCACTTGATGAGGAGTTGACATAATCTTAGTCTTTCCAATGTTGATTTTAAGTCCCAAGGAATCATAGCTCTGGGCATACACATCTAAAAGTTCTTGAAGCTCTTCCGGCGTAGAGGCTAAAAGTGCACAGTCATCCGCATACTGGAGATCACAAATGAATCGTGTGCGTGTCTTTGTGAAAGCTCTAAAGCGCCCTATGTTAAAGAGACCGCCATCAGCATGGTATCTGAGACCTATTCCTCTGACTGTCAGTTTGTTGTCAACAATAATATTGTTAGAGTAGTGGTAAACAAATTAAAAAGTAGGGGTGCCGGGACACATCCATGCCTAACTCCAGTGAGAGTTTGGAAAGGTTCGGTTGCCTCATTATTATACATAACCTGGGCGTTGTTATTTGTATGTAGACTGCGACATACTTCCACAAATTTTCTAGGGATACCTAAGCGGAGCACAATTTTCCAGAGCACTTCCCTGTCCACCGAGCCAAATCAATGAAGGCCATGTGAATTTCTCCTTGATGTTCGAGTGCTTTTTCTTGAAGCTGTTTAAGTATGAAGATTAGATCCGATGTGCCTCGGTTTGGTCTAAAGCCACTCTGTGTTTCAGGAAGTAACTTTTCCATAACAGGTGTTAGCCTATTTGCCATCGCATTAGTGAGTATCTTCCCTCCAACAGCCAGGAGAGCTATACCCCTGTAATTTCCACAGTCCGCAGGGCTCCCTTTGTTTTTGAAGAGGTTGATTAAAAGTGTATCACGAAACTCCTGCGGAGCTTGACCACTTTCCCACACGACATCAAACAGTTTTTTGAGATAGGGTATGAGCTCTGACGACACAGCTTTAAAGATCTCAGCTGGGAGTGAGTCGGCGCCAGGAGATTTGTTATTTTTTAGCTGCCCAATGGCGGTTAAGATCTCTTCCGTTGTTAGTGGTTTATCTAAGTCTTCGAAGGTGTCATATTGAGGGATAAGATTTATAATATCGTGATCGGCTTGACTTTGCTGGTTATGAATGTTAGAGTAGTGTTCTTTCCATCGGGCTCTTATTTCCTGGTCTTCTTTGAGGAGATTTCCATTTAAATCTTTAATAGGGCACATATTTTTCCGACTGGGGCCGTACACTGCTTTTACTCCTTGAAAGAAATTCCTGTAGTCGTGTGAATCGGCGTACCTTTGAATTTCTCTGGCATTGCTTGCCCACCACTCGTTCTTTATTCTTCTGATTTCGCGTTGTGTTTCATACTTAGATTGGGTAAAAGCTTCTGCTTTTGATGAGTCGTTGGGGTGGTTGATAGCGTTTTGGAAGGCAATATGTTTGCGGTTAAGAAGTTCTTGTATAAAAGCTTCATTATCATTGAGCCAGTCCTCCTGTTTTTTACTTGCTGCAGTGCCAAGAATTTCCTCACTCGCACTTTTTAAACTGTCTTTAATTTGTGTCCAGGTAGTAGCGACATCTACAGAATTGGTTTCTTATAGTGCATTCAAATTCTCTTGAACTTTTTGCTTTAGCTGTTCGACGGTTTGTTGGTCACGCAATTTACTAATACAGAGACAGGGTCTACATTTTACTTGAATTCTTCGGTGTTTGGGTCTCATAACAATTTTCATTTTAGAGACAACAGGAAGATGATCGGTCCAACATTCGCTATCAATGCGCGCCTTTGTAATTTGGACGTCCAACTGGGTACTCTATAGTTACAATAAATGAGTTATAGATTTTTATATATATATATATCTTGTATATATTGTAGAGAGAATGTAGAATTCAAGTTTTAGACCTCCAAAACCCTTGGCAAATTTTTGTGTTGCCGAAAAACCACGAATTCTTGTAATTTTTTCCAGTTTGTGGCCTATAACTTATAAACAATGCATCCAATAGAAAAGTCATCTATTATCAAAATTAAAGAGCATTAAATTTCTCTTCGAATGAGTACCTTAAAAAATTTCGTCAAGAGGTATGGGCATAATTGGCAGTCAAATAACAACAATATTAACCAACTTGTAAAAAATTCACACTGGGTAACTCTTTAAACATCTTCAGTTCTGGAACGGCTAATCTAAATGAAATAATCCATAGAATGAAAGTTGTGAGCAAGTTCGTACCTTAGTAATATAACAAAATGTAAAAAAAAATTAAACATGTAGGTACAAAGTGCAAGAAAAAACTGAAATGAAGTAAATAGTTATTTGTGTATTATCAAAGCCCTAAAGTCACTCGAAAAAGTTCCCATCCAACCAGCGTTGGCAACATTCCTTATTTTGGTAAAATTGTCTCGTAAACCGTTATTCATACGTAAACAACATATAGGACTAAATATGTTGCCCATTAAATTCTAATAAATTAAATGCTACACAAAAAATATTATATCAACATTTTAGCTATTCCTTACTGATTTCTCGCAAATAGCGTTCACATTTAAGGGTAGTTTTTGCCCCCTGTTTAAAATATGTAAAAGTATAAATCCAGCGATCTTACGAACTTATAGTTTGTTGTACTCTGTAAGGGCTTTTTTGTAGTCCTTCCAGTTTCCACAGTTTTTGGCTCTGTTAAATGCTTTCATAGTCTCAGCCCTGAGAAGGCTGAGATCCCTATTCCACCAAGGCACATGTCTTTGAACTGCCCTTTGTTTAATGGGGCAGCTTTTTTCATAACATGATGTTTTGTAGTTGATATGAGGCTATATCTAGTTCATATATTGTACCGATGGAATGCGTTACACCTTCGACCACCATCCTCAAGTGTTCTTTATAAACACTCCAGTCCATCAGTCTAAGTATTCTACATTCCCTGAGGCTTGTTACAGCTGCTTCCAAGTTGAATCGTATGTGTCTATGATCCGACATGGATGGCTCATCTGAAACATGACAATTTTTTATTAAGTTGGTTATGAGTGGATCAGCAAGGGTTACATCAAGAACCTCTTTTCTAATCGCATTCATAAAGGTGGGTTCATTGCCTTTATTGCCTATGTCGATATTATTTGCCAACAAATATTCAAACAGGCACTCACCTCTAGTGTTTTTATAAGTACTTCCCCACGTATGATGGTGGGCATTAGCATCACCACCTATTGTATAGGGTTTTTTTCTCCTCTTGCACCGGCAATGAGGTTTCTTACCTCTTCTGGGGTTGAATTACTTTCTTCACCGGGGAAATAGGCGGAGACCACTATGACCTGCCTTTCTCCCCTTTCTATAGGCACTTCCACAGCTGCTGCCACTAAGTCCCTCGTTATGAACTCTGAAAGGAGAACAAAGTTAGTATCCTTGTCGAACAACAGAGCTGTTCTAGGATAGTCATGCAAGGTAGAATAAATTAACTTGCATGATTGTGTAGGGAGTTCTTTGATACGTCCTCCAAGTGCCCAGGCTCTTGGATTAGCCCTATATTTAATTTCCTCCTAATAAATTCCCTGCTGAGTACACTCGAGGCTGCTTTTGCATGGTAGAGATTTATTCGGAGGTACTGCAGATTATTTAGGGCCATTATGACGACGCTGTTGATCCTAGTATAGCTCCAGGACGTTGGGTAACGCTACCTCCCATTCTGCATCACTGCAGCCCTGTGACGCAGCTTGTTGCAACTTGTGATACCCATCCACAGATATGGATAGATGTCATACCCATCCACAAACATACACAGACGTCCCAGGGTGTCAATACAGGTGCGTGAAATCAAAGCTCATGCCGGATTTACCCCCCTGATCACTTGTGGCGAAGAGGAAGATAATTCCGGATTAGTACTATGGTCACCTTATTATAATACATATGTCCAACAACTTGAGTCAGTATCTTTATGAAGTATATGGATAGCATTTAAGTTAGACAGTGTCTATCTTGCACAAGGTATTGACAATAATATTCTGTTATCAAGATTTTCACTCCTGTCGCTTGAAAACTGCAGTAAATACTACTCAGCCATATTTGTGTATGAGTTAACTAACAACCTAATAGATTGCCCTGAGTTATTATCTCAACTAAACTTTCATGTACCTCGTATTCATAGAAGAGATGATGTATATTTTTATCTCTCTACCCCCAGAACAAATTTAATGATTAAATCACCAGTGTATCCATCTGTATCATACTAAACCAGCTTTGTAGTTGCACAAACATCTACTGGCACTCAATTGTATCTTCAAGAAACTACTTAAAAATCAATAATTAGAATCACTATATAGTTGTACTCCTGTTTATTTTTCACATACTCAGTAAATGTTACTTTGAACTCTACATATATGGATATTCATAATGTATTTTAACTTATTTTGCCCATATTATATCTCTGTTATTTTTGTCCTGTAATAATTGAGTATCTCACAATCTCACCTGTTTGGGTAATAAAGGATTTAATTATTTAAATGTGCCATAATAGATGGGCATTATGAGGCGGAGCCCTATCTTGTTGAAAATATATTTGTTCTGAAGTCAACATTTCGTTAATATTACTTTGAGAAATTCTGAATATCTCTCCTCTGTAAAAGGTCCTTGAAAAAAAATAGATCCAGTAATTCTTGTTCCAATCACCCCGGCCCACTACACACATTTACTCTAAATCTTTCCTGAAAATTACATTGCCTCTTTAAACACTGATTTTCCTGCGCCCAATATCTATTGTAATGTTTATTGAACATTACTGCATTGATGGTGAATCTCAACTTGTCAGAAAACAATATGAAAGAAAGAAAATTCGGATTAGCGGTATCATTCTGAAATAAATAAATAAAATCTTTATTATCAAACGAGATTATCTGTACAATAATATGAGATGCATCACATAGATACAGTGGTAATAAGTATACACAATAATCAGGTAAATGAGGGGGCTGTATCTCACTTAGGATATGTCATCAACTTTCAAAAAATTCCGAAAGAGAATAGAAGCAATGCTGAAATAAATAGTCTTTTACATTACGTTGAAAAATTGATAAAGAATTACATTCTTTCAGATGTTTTGGTAAATAATTAAAGATTTTTGGACCCAAGTTTACAGGTAGATTTTTTCAATGTTGAGTCTATTGATGTCTGTTAAAAAATGTATACCATTTCAATTATTATAATGGTGCATGTCTTGATTTTTACTTAATTTATGCTTATTTTTAAATGTGAAAATGGCGAGTTCAAAAATTAGCACACAATATACAGGCAAAATTCTGTATTTACTGAAGAGATGAGGTTTACAGGAGCGTCTACTTGGAACACCTGCTATGCATCTGATCAGCTGCTTCTGTGTGATAAATACTTTACTAGCATGGGATGAAGAGCCCCATATTTGTATTGCTTATAGAATTCTGGATTGAATATGAGCGTGATAGAACGAGATCAATTGTTGTACACTTAAGACTTGTTTCAGGTTTCTTAATAGATAGGTAGCAATACGTATTTAACTTCGAGATTAAATTTGTGCAGTGTAATTCTCAATTTAAATTTTTATCCAAAAATTTGATTTGTGAGGATCTCTTAAGATTACCATATATTTGGAGTTTTTGCTTGTCGATTATAAAATAGAATATAATTTGTTTTACTGACGTTCAATAGAGTTTGAGGTTATTGAATGTACTATGTATATCCATGAGTATACCTTATTGACTCTTGTTTCTAGATTTTTTAAGTTCTTATCCGCAAGTAAAAATGTATTGACATCAGCATACATGGTCACCTTACTGCGACAGCACTTGAGGAAGCTTGTTTACAAAAAGTAAAAATAACATAGGGCCCAAAATTGAGCACTGCAGTACCCCTAGCGTAACCGCACAGTGGTTATAAGGTCTATTTTGTAATGAAGTCATTTTTGTTTTAAAAATATTCATTTAAATTTAAAGTCATAAATTTTTCTGTTCTTCTGGTCAAAAATTTCTTTAAAATTTAAATAACCGCCTGTATATCACCAAAGAGCAGTCCAAGTCACTTTATATCACATTTGCCAAACCGCCACTTTGCTTTGCTAGTAATTTTTACCACCTGTTTGCTTAATCTTGCATTTCGCCCTGTATATTATCATTTACCTGCTTGCTATCATTTTCTACGTACCCTGGTATATCATGATTATATAGATTTTGTTTTAAAAAAACTAAAGATTGGCATGGGTATTTAGAAGTATTTAATTTATTTGAAACGTTCTTTTAACTGCATTATTTTCTGATTTTCTCGTAAATATACATAGTTCTTCCAAATTCATAGCATATTTTACTTTGATTTATCTATATTTTAAAGTGTAAATATTTTCAACATAATATTAAAACGTTTTGTGTGCCTTATTTTGAATTTCTACTCTAATCTGTACTGTCCTGAGCAAATAAAAGTGTTACAAATATAAAATCTTTACAGAGCAGTCCATTCCTTGAGAACGACGGCCTATAAGTTTCGACCCATGGTAATAAACCATCTTCACTATCTAGGGCCTTTATTATTTTTTTTTGTAACAAAGAAAGTGGTGTGTTTCTGCACTTTAAACAGAAACTGGCGCTCGAGGCAAAAACCCGCTTGTATACTAGTATAGTGCAAGTTGCAGCACCGAAATAGCGGCGTTACAGTTTTCATTAAGGTATCGTTTTTGTAGCATATCTGGACACAATAAGCTAGTCTTCGTAAAAATGCTGGTGCCACTGATATTTAAACAAGCGGTAACCATTTATTTTTTGTGAATCTTTCTTGCTGACTCATTGGTCGCGTTCATCAGGCGGTAACTGAGCGATCACGTACCATTATGCAAGAAGCCAATGAGGACAGCGCAAGAAGCGTAGTTTATTAAGCATGTGATCAGGGAGCGCTACCTGATCGCTCACCGTGATGAACGCAACCAATGAGGACAGTGCAAGAAGCGTAATTTAAGCATGTGATCAGTAAGCGCTGCTCTGATCGCTCACCGTGATGAACGCAACCATTACTAATTTGCACCTGTATCCAATGTCTCTAATAGAAGCAGTAGGATTCACTTCTACAAAAACCAACACGTTTTTAGGAAGTAATGTATCTATCACAAAACACAACTTTCATTCAAAAAACTGCTTTCTTCGCTAATAGTTGCGCTCATCACTGATGACATGGTCGCGTTCATCACGCGGTAGCGTTAACTGAGCGATCACGTATCATTATGTCATTTGATCACAAGATGCCAATGAGGACAGTGCAAGAAGTGTAGTATAAGCATGTGATCGGGGAGCGCTATCTGATCGCTCACCACGATGAACGCGATGACCATTCTTAAACTACGCTTCTTGCACTGTCGTCATTGGCTTCTTGTGATCAAATGACGTAATGATACGTGATCGCTTAGTTAGCGCTTGACCGTGTGATGAACGTGACTAATGTAAAATTTTTTTGTTCACTATTGGTACTGTCAATTGATATACCAGCAGCGCCATCTATTGATGCGTGATTTTCGTTCTTTTTTTGGTTGTGATGAAGCAACACCTCCGTCTTTCACATATACTTAATAAGTATATGGTCTTTCAGGTAGCGTTGGATGAGGAAACCTTGGGATGAAGTGGTGTAAAATGAGGCAACCTCTTTATACAATATGCAAGTTCACTAACCTTGAACACGATGCAACAGACTAGTCTTGATGTCAATGAGAGCAACGGAAGTCTATAGTCTCTCCGATTAAATGGTTCTTTTTTACGTTTTTATGAGAGGGGCGCCTTCTGAAAACTACGACTGTCGCTTGCGACGACCGTCTAAAATTAAATGCGGTTCAGCTACTTTTGATTCCCCTGGAGGGTATTTAAAAATTTTAGATCAAGATTTGCTTAAATGGTTCGTTGCTGAAAACAGTTGTAGTTTGCATGTTTTCCCGCATTCGCGATCCTCTTTGACAACAGCGCACTATTTCAAGTTGTCTTTGTGGACAGTATAGAGGTTAAGGTATGGCGTTTTTATATTCATGTTTCCTCGGTGTGATGTGTACATACTCATTCTTTTTATTCATGAAAATTTGAAAATTTAAAACGGCATAATCCTAATATTTTTATATATTTGTGTTCGTAAAACTGGACGAAGCTAAAATAATGGATTTTTCTCTGCAATGTAGAACTTGTTTAGAATATAGAAATGAAGAACTTTGTGTTAATGTTACAAGAAAATGCAATTTCACTAATTCGGCAAAGGAGAGCATAATTATAGGAGTAAAGGAGATTATAATTAGACTAGTGCCACAAATGGTAAGAGTATTGTGTAGATTTAATTAGCTGTTACTATTAAAAGGTACCTATATATTACTAACTATAATCTAATTTAATAGGCTGAAACACTTTTGGATACAGACTTCATTTGTGAAAATTGCTTTAATATCTTAAGAAATTGTGTTATATTTATAGAAAAATGTTTAAAGATTGAAGAAAAGTTAAAGACACAGAAAGAACTGAAATGTAACGACACTGGTATTGAGGGTAATTTTTTATATTTAATTATTAGGTACCCATGCGTATTATATTTATTTTGATTTGTAGCACTACCAATTGATATATCTGATGAAGAAACAGCGAATGATATTCCTCCTTTGGATTTAAAAGGTGAGGAAATTTCCTATAATTGTTTGTACGCATTGATAAATGTTAGCTTGTAGGTGAAATTTCTCAGGATTACCTTATTAAAAATGAGGCTACTCAAAAAAACTCTGCAGTAGAAGACCATAATTATTCTATAAATGACACAAATACAGGCATTTCAACCTTACCAGACAATATCGGTGAACACAATAGAGTCATAACTCTTGACCAGTCAGATACTGTGATAATACAAGGTTTGGTAAATAAGTTAGCACAAAGTGGGGTAAATATTTTAGAAGTTTCCAATCCGGACGGAACTGTAAGTAGTACTAAGAAAAGAATACTCTTACTAGGATCGCATATGTTCAATTTGTCTTATAAATGTCCGAAGTGTGCAACATGTTTACAAAATCAAAGAAATTATAACGCTCATGTCCATAATTGTGGTAGGCAGTCTACAAAAGGAGAGGATGAAGAACTAATGAAGTGTATATTTTGTGACAGAGATATTAAAAGAAAACGTATGGAGTTACATTTAAAAAGACACGAGGAAAGAAACGAAAAAAAGCGGTCTAAAATTGCAGCAGCTAAAGAAAGAAAGCGTGGGATATTACAGTGTAGAACTTGCTTCGAGAGGTAAAGATTTTCTAAGTGGTTTATGACAACCCTGGTGGTTACTGAGTTTATCATTGGTTGTGTTCATCCCAGCATATCACTACCTGATGCACTATCAATTGAGTAGACCAAAACGATAAGAAAAAAATGTAGAGATTTTTCAAATTGGTTTAGTAGAAACAACAAACCAAAATTTCCGAAATCATTAATTTGTAATTAAGCCAACTTTTTCAAAGCAACATTTTTTAGATGCCCAGCATCAATGAAATATTACAATTTGGACATCCTGGCTCAAAGAACCTTGCACGGAATGATAGCAAAATGGCCCTCGGTTAAATTGCACCTAATTTTAGTTCGTTATAGGTCTTGGCCTCCTGAACAATAGTTCTCATGAGCACAATGCTCAAAAGTCGATATATCGCAAGCCACTACCTGTTGAAGACAGAACCATTAATCGCGGAATCAAAGAACTAGTGTACCTACTGCTCCTACCTTACACGAATTAATGCATGTTCATATTTATGTAGGTATTCCAATAGCGCTGTATACTTATGTATATGTGAATGTATGTGTTGCATTACGCATGCATATGTATAGAAATAATCCTGGTAACAGCATTGAAGTAAAATTCCAAAAAACCCTAATTTTAAAACCATTGATGAAAACTGAGTACGAGCTTTGAAAAGCAAAATATCCCTATGAAATCTACTTGAAAATTAGGGGCACTAACTTTGAAGAAATAGAAGTCCCTTAGTCTAGTTAAAAATCAGGGATACCAATTTTAAAAAATAAACATTCCTAGAAAATCAGTATGAATCGGTATTGCCAACGTTGAAAAAAAAAATAAAGAAATGTGATCAGCCAACAATGGACAGAGGTCAGAACTAGTGGTTTATTTAAAAAAACAACACAATCACAACTGGCACTTGTTAGGGCCAAGTGAAGTGCAAATTCCTATCCATAATCTCGCGGTGTACATTGGGTAATGCTAATGTGTGCTGTTCGTGAAAATACTTCTCTTAATTAATACATTCCGAATAAAATTTCGACGTAAACATGACACACTGAATGAGGATTGACACATTACACATATATACAAGCATACAGGACCATTAAAATACATCAATATGAATATACATTAATTAGTGTATGGTAGGAACAGTATACTAGTTCTTTGGTTTCGCATTTAATGGTTCTGTCTTCGACAAGCAGTGCAGTGGGTTGCGCCATATTGACCTTTGAGCATTGTGCCTATGACAACTATTGTTCAGGAGACAACTATAACATACTAAAATTTGGTTCAATTTAACCAAGGGCCATTTTTCTATCATACCGTGCGACGCCGTTTTCATGCATGTGATGACACAATGCTAACACATAATATATTGTGTGCAGGCTTAGGCACATTTTGTGTCTTGGGCCATATTTCTGGAGCAAAATTTTACCACTGTTATTGGCATTAAAATAATATTTGTCAATTTTAATTGTGTCTCTTGGGAAGCCTGGAGAAATATACTTTTTGTGCCAGTAGTTAACTATTATCTTGATTGTAAATTGGGAATTTCCTTCGATATACCGGATGTTCCATATTACACTGGGATCGATTAACCTTGTCCATTTTGAATTTTTTAAAATTGTGCTTAAACTCGCTTTTCTCTTAGTTCAAGTCAATTTAGTATAGTCAGGCGTATATTTACTGGGCAGTCAAAAAACGCAACAAAAACTTTATGAAATAATTATTAACACTGGTGAACCATTCGGCATGGTCTCATCAAACAAGCCGATGTACATTAAAAACCTACAAAGTTAAGTGATTCAATTTGCAGGCGAGAGAGTACAGAAAGTAACAGTATTTTAATGAGGTCGTAAAGTTTTTGTTGCGTTTCTTGATTGCCCAGTAAATATACACCCAACTATAATTTTGTATAAGATTTATAGTCAAACCAGTATGCTTCATTATTAATAATTCATTTAAATGTGGTATATTTCGCGATCAACTCAAATTGGTGATAATTAAACCATTATATGAAAAAGGGGATCCAGAACTTTTAGAAAACCACAGACCAATTAAGTATGTTAGCATCTTTCTTAAAATTGTTTGAAATGGCCATGTGTGATAGAGTAATAGGTTTTTTAACAACCTGTCAGCTCATAAACCAAAACCAACACGGTTATATAAGAGGCAAATCAATAAAAACAGCAGTTTCTCTGGGAATATTTTTAGATTTATCAAAAGCTTATAACTGTTTAAATCATGACAATTTATTAACTAAGCTAGAAATGTATGGCATCAGAGGGAATGCATTAAATTGATTCAAATCATATTTATCTGGCCGAAATCAAAGAGTTGTAATAGAAAAAGATGGCAAGAGATACAAATCTGAGATAAAATAGAACTCCATAGGCATCCCCAAGGGCAGTATTGCCGAACCTATTGTGTTTTTAATATATATGAATGATCTAAGTAATATAATAAAGGTCAGCAATCATCACATTGCCAACTATGCTGATGATTCTAATTTATTAACTGTAGCTGAAGTTTTTCTCAGCTCATAAACAAAAATAACAATTCATTTTCTGAAGCAAGGATGTGGTATTCTAAAAATGATTTTATTGAATGTAGAAAAAACAAATATTGTATTATTTACAATAAAACAACTTCAATAGTACAATAAATCTAGACCAATTTTTCATATCTATTGGATTTTATTTCTCAGGGGCTAATTTTATGATCAATCGATGGGGAAAAATGTTAGGGACAACATATTGAAATGTTTAAGACTTGGATGTTGTAGCAATTTTGTAAATAAATAAAAACAATCAACAAATTTTCCTTGTTCGACTTTAACGCGGTACAACGGCCATAAAACACTTCTAATAATTAAAACAGAAATATCACATTGTAGAGAAAGAAATTCTCTACAATTTTGATACGGGAAATACCACTCTACGATGCTTAATTTTTTTTAAATCAATTTTTTTAAGATTTTTTTGCCAAGTTGTTTTCGTTTGGTCAGCTGACACTTGGCAAAAAAATCTTAAAAAAGTGATTTAAAAAAAATTAAGCATTGTAGAAGAATATTTCCCATATCAAAATTATAGAGAATTTCTTGCTTTACAATGTGATGTATTCTTTTATTATTATTAGAAGCATTTTATGGACGTCGTACCTTGTTAAAGGCGAGTGTGGCCAACTTGTTGAGAGTTTTTATTTATTTACAAAATTGCTACAAGTCTTAAACGTTTTAATGTGTTATTTCTGACATTTTTCCCTATCGATTGATCATAAAATTATCCCCTGAGAAATAAAATCCAAACATAGATTAATTTTATTGTACTACAATCTGAAACTCCAACTAAAATAAAAATGAATGATGAAAGCATACAGTTTCAAAAAATGTTAAGTTTTTAGGGATACATATTGACGATCATTTAGATATGTCAGCCCATATAGATTATTTCTGCCCAAAACTGAATAAAATATGTTATAACGTACGAGTTATTCATAATTTAAATGAAAAGTTATTAAGGATAATTTATTTCGCAAAGGACACCGCACACTTCTATAGGTGAAATTGGCTTCCGGTCAAATTATCTGAATTTTTGATTATTATTATTATTAGCCGTTACTCGAGTCCGAGTATAAAAATGTTACAGTCGATAGATTGTGTACAATAAAAAACAAGTAAAAGGTGTAGTATTGTAATTCCCATTCATCTACGGTGCACACGACTATGGCTATAGAGGCCAATTCGGGAGAGCACATGTCGACCGCAGTCAGGACATACATAGACCTGGTTAGGTCTTGGATTCGGCCTTCTTGCAGCAACATTTCCTTGATAGCTGGCCACAACCCCTCGCCATTCGGTTCTGTCCGCTGCAAGTTGCTCCCATTGCTCGTCTGCAATACCGCAGGATTTTAGATTTTCATGGAGAGCATCTTTGAACCTCTTTCGTTGACCGCCACGCCTTCTTCTACCGCTTAGCAATTCACCATAAAGTGTACATTTAGGAAGGCGGTTATCATGCATATGATGAACGTGACCTGCCCATCTTAGGTGTGCTCTTGAAATAAGCACCTCAATTGGAAGGCTGTTTGCTCTCCTGAGTACTTCCACGTTTGATATGTGATGGAACCAACGGATTTTCATCATACTTCTGAGGTGTCTTTGCTGAAAACGTTCTAATTCTTTCACATGATGACGGTAAGTGACCCAGCTTTCACATCCATATAGCAGTGTTGGAATGACAACTGCTCTGTAGACAGCCATTTTCGTTGACAAAGCAAGGTCGTGGTTGTCAAATACTCTCTCTCTAAGTCCCCAGAGTGCTCTAGATGCAACGTTAATTCTATTGCGAATCTCGCTGTCCATGTTTGCTTTGTCATTAACAACGTTGCCTAAGTAATTGAACTGATCCACCACTTCAAGAGAATTTCCGTCAAGTGTAATGTCTATTTGGTTCACTTGATGAGGAGTTGACATAATCTTAGTCTTTCCAATGTTGATTTTAAGTCCCAAGGAATCATAGCTCTGGGCATACACATCTAAAAGTTCTTGAAGCTCTTCCGGCGTAGAGGCTAGAAGTGCGCAGTCATCCGCATACTGGAGATCACAAATGAATCGTGTGTGTGTCTTTGTGAAAGCTCTAAAGCGCCCTGTGTTAAAGAGACCGCCATCAAAACGGTATCTGAGACCTATTCCTCTGACTGTCAGTTTGTTGTCAACAATAATTGTTAGAGCAGTGGTAAACAAATTAAAAAGTAGGGGCGCCAGGACACATCCCTGCCTAACTCCAGTGAGGGTTTGGAAAGGTTCGGTTGCCTCATTATTATACATAACCTGGGTGTTGTTGTTTGTATGTAGACTGCGACATACTTCCACAAATTTTCTAGGGATACCTAAGCGGAACATAATTTTCCAGAGCACTTCCCTGTCCACCGAGTCAAACGCCTTGGTTAAATCAATGAAGGCCATGTGAATTTCTCCTTGATGTTCGAGTGCTTTTTCTTGAAGCTGTTTAAGTGTGAAGATTAAATCCGATGTGCCTCGGTTTGGTCTAAAGCCACTCTGTGTTTCAGGAAGTAACTTTTCCATAACAGGTGTTAGCCTATTTGCCATCGATTTAGTGAGTATCTTCCCTCCAACAGCCAGGAGAGCTATACCCCTGTAATTTTCACAGTCCGCAGCGCTCCCTTTGTTTTTGAAGAGGTTGATTAAAAGTGTATCACGAAACTCCTGCGGAGCTTGACCACTTTCCCACACGACATCAAACAGTTTTTTGAGGTAGGGTATGAGCTCTGACGACACAGCTTTAAAGATCTCAGCTGGGAGTGACTCGGCGCCGGGAGATTTGTTATTTTTTAGCTGCCCAATGGCGGTTAAGATCTCTTCCATTGTTAGTGGTTTATCTAAGTCTTCGAAGGTGTCATATTGAGGGATAAGATTTATAATATCGTGATCGGCTTGACTTTGCTGGTTAAGAATGTTAGAGTAGTGTTCTTTCCATCGGGCTCTTATTTCCTGGTCTTCTTTGAGGAGATTTCCATTTAAATCTTTAATAGGGCACACATTTTTCCGACTGGGGCCGTACACTGCTTTTACGCCTTGAAAGAAATTCCTGTAGTCGTGTGAATCGGCGTACCTTTGAATTTCTCTGGCCTTGCTTGCCCACCACTCGTTCTTTATTCTTCTGATTTCGCGTTGTTTTTCATACTTAGATTGGGTAAAAGCTTCTGCTTTTGATGAGTCGTTGGGGTGGTTGATAGCGTTTTGGAAGTCAATATGTTTGCGGTCAAGAAGTTCTTGTATAAAAGCTTCATTATCATTGAACCAGTCCTCCTGTTTTTTACTTGCTGCAGTGCCAAGAATTTCCTCACTCGCACTTTTTAAACTGTCTTTAATTTGTGTCCAGGTAGCAGCGACATCTACAGAATTGGTTTCTTCTAGTGCACTCAAATTCTCTTGAACTTTTTGCTTTAGCTGTTCGACGGTTTGTTGTTCACGCAATTTACTAATACAGAGACGGGGTCTACGTTTTACTTGAGTTCTTCGGTGTTTGGGTCTCATAATAATTTTCATTTTAGAGACAACAGGACGATGATCGGTCCAACATTCGCTATCAATGCGCGCCTTTGTAATTTGGACGTCCTTGAGATGCTTCCTTCGTACGATAACATAGTCCAGTAGATGCCAGTGACCTGATCTGGGGTGACGCCAGGTGCCTTTAAATTTATCCTTTTGTCGGAAAATGGTGTTTGTTATAACTAGATCATGTTCGGCGCATTTAGTTAGAAGTAGTTGACCGTTAGCGTTCATGTTGCCCAAACCGTTCTTGCCTATGATGCCTGGCCAAGTGTCTGCATCTCTCCCTACTCTGGCGTTAAAATCGCCAAGAATAACGAGTCGTTCCGTTTTAGGTATTCTACAGAGGGTTTCTTCCAGCTGTTGATAGAAGCTTTCCTTGGTTTCGTGTCTTGCATCCAGAGTGGGAGCGTAGGCGCTTATTAGATTTACCGCGTTGCCATCTGATAGCTCATAGTGTAGCAGCATTAGACGCTCGGATAGGCCTTGTGGTACTTGTGTTAAGTTGGATACAAGTTGATTCCGAATGGCAAATCCTACTCCATGTTGTCTTCTTGAATTGGTGGGAAGACCTTTCCAATAGAAGGTGTAGTACTTTTCTGTGAGAGAGCCTTCCTCCAAAAATCGAGTTTCGCTGAGAGCTGCAACGTCAACATTGAGTCGGTGAAGTTCTCTATCTATTAGAGCAGTTCTTCTTTCAGGCCTATCGGTGCGAGTGCTGTCGTTCAAAGCACGAACATTCCAAGCGCCGTAGATGAAAGAATTAGTTTTGTTGGATTTAACTTGTCGGTGTTTTTTCTACATTCGATGAGGTGTCCCTGTGGGCACCCTCCCCCGGAGATCCGAACCTCCGGATGATTTTGTCCCACTTGAACGCTCCATCATTTTTTTAAAGACTTAATCGACTGAAAACGAAGCTGCATTTGAAGTTTTAGCTGGAGCAGGTATGCAACTGACCAGCTCGGTTGCGGAAGGCAAGTGGTGTGGTCCCATGGCACAGAAGGAGACTGCGACGATGGGGTAACCAAACGATTCCAAAAGCAACCTTTGTGTGCGGTGGGTTATTTTTACCGCACTCTTCGTGAGAAGGTGAATGTGCTCACTGCAAAAGGTAAGGGTTATTCCGCCCTTACTCGGTCGTTAGAGCCTCGTTAGTGAAAACAGGGTGCACCAAGTTCAAATTGAACTCATCGCGAAGGTGAGGTTAACAATTGAGCAGGAGAGGCTATAACTTGCGCTTCACTACCCCATTACACCCCAAATTTTTGATATGTTGTAGCCCGAGTCATTCTGATCCAAAATCTTTAAAAAGTTACTATCCTCTACAGGCTAATTTCGGTGCTAGAGGGCGCCGAAGAAAAAATTTATTTTTGAGAAAAAATGCAACTTTTTCATATTATATTAGTAAATATGTTTAGATTTAGATTAAGGTTCAATATGTAATATACATGATAGTTATATCAGCCAGCGAAATGATGCGCGGACGACAAATAAGTGGCGCCACTTATCCGTGCAAGTTGCGAAATTACAGTCTGTCAGTTGACATTTATACTCAAAATATTGCTTGGAAAAGTTCGAAATTCATGTTTCATATGTGGTGGACTTGAACATCTCATCAGATTTTCTTTAGAAGGTAAAGTTGATATCTTTCTGGAGACTGGCATCTTTATACCTGAGGGTGTAAGAATTTGTAGAGGTCATTTGACTGATAAAGGACTTCCCTTGCCACCATTATTCAATGGACTTAGAGTTATTACCAGATCATTTAATTTAAAAGGTAGTGATTTAAAACATTTTCTAAATATAGTGCGGAACACTGCCATGAAATATAAATCTATCAATATATTTGAAAGTGAAAATAATTTTTCTGATCAAGAGTTTGAAGCATTAACTCCAGTAAACAAAGTACAGTTTAGGAAATTTTTTGAATTTTGCGATCGCATTAATATTTACCAAAAAAATGGGATAATAACCAAAAAGGATTTATTATGTTTCTTGTGCAAATTGTGACTTTCAGATAATTTTTTGATGGGGATGTTCTCTTACTCCAGTCGCCAAGCTGTAAGCTTGGCAATTTCAGAAGTCCATGTTTCATTAGTAGAACAATTTGTGGCAAATAATCTGGGTTTACAGCACATAACCAGGACCAATATGTTGCTCAACGTGTAACAGATTTCGCAAACACTCTGTAAATCCTGAACCAAGAAATCGAAAAGCAATAGCGTATATTGACGGGACATACATAAAAATCCCCAAAAGCAAAGCTTTACAAGTGTTACATCAGTCGTATTGCGCACATAAAGGATATCATCTTCTAAAACCAGCATTAATTGTTGCTCCCAATGGACATATATTCGATGTTCATGGTCCTTATTTTCCAGACTCTAGAAATAATGATGCGGCAATGTTGAGGCACGAATTGATTGGAAGATTGGTTTAAGAAACTGGTTCGAAGAAGGTGATATTTTTGTGCTGGATGGGGGATACCGCGACGCCCAAGACTTTTTGACTAATCTAGGCATAGATGTCAAAATGCCTGTAGCCCTTGCTCGCTGGCAGCATCAGCTTACCACTGAAGAGGCGAATTCATCCCGGTTGGTCACAAAAACCAGATGGATTGTGGAAACAAGAAACATCCATATTAAGAGTATTTTTAAATTCTTCAGAGATGCAATACCAATGCCACAAGTCCCTCATATTAGAGATTACATCAGAATAACATGTGCGATAATTAATAAATATCATGAGCCAATTAATATGGAGGGAGCAAATGCTGTGCTCGCTCGTAAAATGTTAGACCAGACAAATAAAATTAATACTGTTATGTGCTGCCCTCTAACAAGGAAAGATGTGATTAAGTTCATGTTCAAAGTTTTCCTCAGAAGCTTAGTTACTTCCCTGACTAGTAGGGTGGCGCCGTCTATGAGCCAATTGACGAACAATCATCTATTACATGGTAGAAAACTATGGAGAATTCTAGAAAAGAGTTCTAGAAGGATTCCAAGTGTGTATATAAAGAGGTGTCTCCAGCAGATGGGGGAACAGTTCAGTTGAGTGAAGTATGCAGTTTAGTGAAGTAAACAGACAAGAGAGTTTTTAGGTTAGACAAGAGTTGACAAGTTTAAGAAGAAAAGTAAAGTGCTTAGTGTTTTAAAAGTAGTGAAATTATATTAGATTAAGTTATTATTAGTTGTGTGATTTTTAAGTATTTGCTAGTGTAATTTTAGTGATTAAATAAATCAGTGGTTTGTGAAAATTCTTGTTGCAAGTTATTTGGAATCCACAAAGTGTTTACTGAAAATTGTAAGCACGTTACAGTTGGTGTCGGAAGCGGAATTGCAACAGAATTTCTGAAGAATTCGACGAAGTTCCATAGTGTTCTATTTGGAAACCACTGGAGATATTGAAGTGAGTGGAACTGGAAAGTGATATAGACATTAGACAAGATTTATTTGTGCTAGTGTGAGGAAATTTCTGGGACATTCTGTTTAGAAATTAGTGTAGTTTTTAAGTGGTTTCAACTGAGAAGCGATATAGACTTTAAATAAGACTTGTTTGTGCTGTTTCGAGTTAATTGTTTGGATGGAAACAAGAAGCATGGCTGCCGAAAAGCAAATGCAAGACATGTTCGAGCAATTTAGAAAAATGATGCTAGACCAAAAAGAAGAACAAGAGAGACGCGAAGAAGAAAAAGAAAGGAAACGTCAGGCAGAAAAAGAAGAACAAGAGAAACGACGCCAAGAAGAAAAAGAAGAACGAGAAAAACGACGTCTAGAAGAGAAAGAAGAATTAAGGAAAATTATACAGGGGCAACAAGATGTTATCCTTTCAGCCACTGAAGACCTCAAAAGTGAAATTAAAGAGGATATAGGCAACATAAAGACTGAAGTAAGTGAAATCAAAGGAAAAGTTACTGGCGTCGAAGAAAAAGTTACTGGTGTCGAAGAAAAAGTTACTGGCGTCGAAGAAAAAGTTACTGGCGTCGAAGGGAAAGTTACCGATATAGAAGGAAGATTTCAGGTAGTTAAGGGGGAAGTAGAACAACTTAAGCGACAGTTAAGAACGCAAGGAGGCCAACTAGTATTATCATCGTCAGGCCCTCGATTACAACCGCCTTCCTTTGATGGTCAAACTTCTTGGTCAACCTATAAAAGACAATTTGAGGCAGCGGCATAGCAAACAATTGGAGCAATGAAGACAAGGCTATGGCATTGGTGCTAGCATTAAGAGGTCAAGCATCAGAGTTGCTTCAGACTATCCCAGTGACGCAGCAACGAGATTTTAAAGTTTTGGAAGCTGCACTAGATCTAAGATATGGCGACCAACACCTCGCCCAAGTATACCGAACTCAGCTCAAATCACGCACACAAAAGGCTGGGGAAAGTTTACAAGATTTTGAAGCAGCTGTTGAGCGACTGACATACCTGGCTTACCCGGATGCGTCCAAAGAATTCCAGGAACAATTAACAGTTGGTACTTTCATCGATGGCATAAGAGATGAGGAGATCAGGCGAGTCCTTAGATTATCCCGAGATAAGACTGGTAGTGAAGCCTTGATCCGTGCCCTCGAGGTTGAAGCCGCTTACAAAGAGACTGCACGTCCGAGAGTACGAGCCATAAAGGTAGAAGAAGAGGATCATTTAGAAAAATCAAAGATGGAATCTTTGATGGCTGACATGCACAAAATGATAAGCCAAATGATGACCAAATTAGATGCTCCAAGGAAGCAGGAAAGAGAACAGACCGATGAACAGTCAAGGAAGGTGATTCGATGTTATAAGTGCGGCAAACCAGGGCATATTAAGCGAAACTGTCGGCAGCGGAGCCCTGAGAGAGTAAATGCCGCAATGACTGAAGAGCCGCAGGAAAACTAAAGATAGCCAGCACTTTGGGGGCTGTGCTGGCTGGTGAACACGGTGCCCCCAGAGAGATACGGGTTTCCCAGATTAGAAGAGTCCCGAGTAGTCTGCTGTTGGATGGCTATGTAAACAAACGGAGATGTATCTTCACTATCGACACAGGTGCCACGTCATCAATAGTGCGACCCGGATTTTTATCAGGAATAAAAGTTGATAAAAGCCAAAATGGATTGGTCGTTCGAACAGCCACAGGAGACAGGGTAAGGGTTCATGGAGAAGTTGACCTAGATCTGCAGTTGGGACGCCTGTGCTTTAGTCATAGGGTTATTGTGGCTGACATCACTGATGATTTCATTTTGGGGCTGGATGTTATGGGAGTACAAGATCAATTTATACTTGACGTGGTAGAACGAGTTCTAAAGATTGGAAACGAAGAATTTATTTTGTCAACAGCAAATGACCGATTTCAAAAAGTGAGGCTACTGACGGCTCAGACAATCAAGATTCCTGCCCGTTCAGAACAAATAATCGAGGCCATTCTGGAAGGAAACTCTGGTGGATACCGTGTTGGCCTTGTTGAAAAAGATGATTCAATTAAGACAGAAAACGTAATCTTAGCAAGAACTCTGACCCGGACAAAAGACAAAATTCCAATTAGAGTGGCTAATTTAAATTCCCACTCGGTGACTTTCAAGGAAGGCGAGGCAATAGGATCCTACGAACCAGTCCAGTGGATAGCAAGGTGCGAGGAGCAAGGGGAGAAATGTTCGTCAACCAGCGTAGACAGGGAAGTTGTGACTTTGTTGAGTTCCCAGTTTGAACACCTATCTGAGGATGAACGTAGAGAGGCAATCAAGTTTTTGGAAAAAGAAAGTACGGTATTTGCCAAAAACACAGACATCCTCACGAAAACTGATATAGTACAGCATCGAATAGACACTGGTGATTCAGCCGCCATCCGCCAACAACCTAGGAGGTTGCCACTAGCTAAACAAGAAGAAGCGGCTGCGATGGTTCAAAAGATGCTACAAGATGGAGTAATTGAGGAATCAACCAGTCCCTGGTCATCACCGGTAGTTTTAGTTGCCAAAAAGGACGGAACTTTGAGATTTTGTGTCGACTACCGGAAGCTGAATGATGTTACGAAGAAAGACAGCTATCCACTACCACGAATTGACGATACATTAAGTACGCTGGCAGGGTCACGATGGTTTTCAACTCTAGACCTTCGAAGTGGGTATTGGCAGGTGGGACTTCACCCTGACGACAAGGAAAAGACTGCCTTCTCAACAGGTAGTGGTTTATATCAATTCACCGTGATGCCTTTTGGACTTTGCAATGCGCCAGCTACTTTTGAAAGATTGATGGAATTTGTACTCCGAGGACTAACTTGGAAGACGTGCTTAGTTTATCTTGATGACGTAATGGTTATGGGACGAAACTTCAGGGAACATTTGGAAAATCTTCAGGAAGTATTTGGGAGAATCAGAAATGCACACCTAAAGTTGAATCCAAAGAAGTGTCTACTATTCCAAAAAGAAGTGAAATTCCTTGGACATGTCGTATCTTCGGAGGGAATACAGACAGACCCGGACAAGATCTCTGCCGTGCGTGATTGGCCAAGACCTTCAAATGTACACGAATTACGAAGCTTTCTTGGCCTCTGCACTTATTATAGACGTTTTGTGGAAGGATTTGCGGATATAGCAAAGCCACTACACCAGCTAACGGAGGAGAAAGTTAAATATCAGTGGACACCAGAGTGTGAAACATCATGGAAGAAGCTGAAAGCAGCGTTATGCAGTAGTCCTGTGCTAGCATATCCCCAACAAAAGGGCCTCTATATTCTTGACACGGATGCTAGCAACTCCGCAATTGGATGTGTACTATCTCAAGTCCAAAATGGAGAGGAAAAAGTAATCGAGTATTTCAGTAAGGTACTGTCCAAACCAGAGAGGAATTATTGTGTAACAAGGAAGGAACTATTGGCCATTGTCAAGTCCGTGGACCATTTTCACAAGTACCTCTATGGCCAACATTTCAAAATCAGGACCGACCATGCTGCATTAAAATGGCTACTGCAGCTGAAAACTCCAGAAGGTCAACTGGCTCGCTGGATAGAAAGACTGCAGCAATATGACCTCACAATCGAACACCGACCTGGAAAGTCTCATAAAAATGCAGATGCTCTGTCAAGAAGACCGTGCAAAGATGACTGCAAGCACTGCTATCGGGTTGAAAAAGCACAGGGCACGGTAATAGTAAACACAGTTCAGGTAGATGTTCCAGATGATTGGACAAAGGAAGTTCTAAGACGAGAACAAATGGATGACAGCGTAATTGGTCCTATATTAAGGGCAAAAGAAAAAGGAACGCGACCGGAATGGAAGGATGTTTCGGACAAAAGTGTGGAGCTGAAGGCAATGTGGGCACAATGGGATTCCCTTAAGGTTATAGATGGGCTATTAAAGAGAGCATGGGAAAGTCCAGATGGGAAGGAAGTTACCATGCGTCTGGTGATACCCAGCTGTCGGATCCCAAAAGTACTTCAGGAAATACATGATGGAGTGTCCGGGGGACATTTTGGTATGAATAAGACATTGGCTAAAGTACGGGAACGATTTTATTGGATAAATAGCCGTCAAGATGTGGAAGCTTGGTGCCGCAAATGCAAGGCTTGTGCAGCTACCAAAGGGCCACAGACGAAGAGCAGGGGCCAAATGAAGCAATATAACGTCGGAGCTCCTTTTGAGAGGATTGCTATAGATGTAGCGGGCCCATTCCCAGTGACAGATGATGGGAATAAATACATCCTGGTCGCTATGGACTATTTTAGTAAATGGCCGGAAGCCTATGCCATTCCGAATCAGGAAGCAGTTACTGTTGCTCGAGTTTTGGTGGATAACCTTGTATGCCGATTTGGTGTACCCCTGGAGCTACATTCCGATCAAGGGAGAAACTTTGAGTCGGGGGTATTTCAGAAAATTTGTGAGTTGCTGGGCATTCACAAGACTCGGACAACCCCTCTTCATCCCCAGTCAGATGGAATGGTGGAACGACATAATAAAACCATGAAGGAACACCTTTCTAAGGTAGTTCACAAGAACCAGCGAGATTGGGATCGACATATACCATTTTTCTTAATGGCATACAGGGCTGCCATTCATGAGACGACTAAACAGACACCGGCTCGTGTAATATTTGGGCACGAGATCAGACTGCCATGTGATTTGATGTTTGGTACACCAGATAAGAAGCCACTGTCCGTGGATGACTACGCAGACGAAGTTAGTCAACAGCTGTGGAATGTCCACGAATTGGTTCGAAACCAAGTTAGCATAGCTAGTGACAGAATGAAGGCTCGCTATGACCGGAAGGGAACGTCAGCAGGATTCAAGGAGGGCGATCTGGTTTGGCTATATAACCCACAGCGAAAGAAGGGAAAATCTCCGAAGCTTCACCCACCCTGGGAAGGACCGTATTCAGTCATCACTCGGATCAATGACGTTGTTTACCGAATTCAACGTAGTAAGAAGTCCAAGATGAAGATCGTGCACTTGGATAGGTTGGCGAAGTATGAAGTATGTTGGGGAATCTGAATTGCCTGACCGGGACGTTCAGGCTTAAGGAGGGGGCAGTGTTATGTGCTGCCCTCTAACAAGGAAAGATGTGATTAAGTTCATGTTCAAAGTTTTCCTCAGAAGCTTAGTTACTTCCCTGACTAGTAGGGTGGCGCCGTCTATGAGCCAATTGACGAACAATCATCTATTACATGGTAGAAAACTATGGAGAATTCTAGAAAAGAGTTCTAGAAGGATTCCAAGTGTGTATATAAAGAGGTGACTCCAGCAGATGGGGGAACAGTTCAGTTGAGTGAAGTATGCAGTTTAGTGAAGTAAACAGACAAGAGAGTTTTTAGGTTAGACAAGAGTTGACAAGTTTAAGAAGAAAAGTAAAGTGCTTAGTGTTTTAAAAGTAGTGAAATTATATTAGATTAAGTTATTATTAGTTGTGTGATTTTTAAGTATTTGCTAGTGTAATTTTAGTGATTAAATAAATCAGTGGTTTGTGAAAATTCTTGTTGCAAGTTATTTGGAATCCACAAAGTGTTTACTGAAAATTGTAAGCACGTTACAATACTCTTCAAGTTAGAGTGGAAGAATAGAGACTCCTCCCAAGACGGGGTAGATGGCTCCCTATAGAGGAAAATCAGATGCTCAATTTTCCACGTCTTGCATTGGAATATCTGAGAGATCTAACATTCGCGATTTTCCAGATAAAACTTGCCCCATCCTATGTACAAGACAACAAGCAAGATATATGGAACATTTTATTTTAATTTGACGATCGCATAAATGAACCAGGACTCTTAAGAATCAGAATTAAATCAAGGCATCGCAACACTGTTAAGTATCAGCTTTGGATTCACTACAATGTCAATGGTGAAAAAGAACCAATAATCTCTTGCTACTGTACTTGTAAATCTGGAAGTCGTACATTGGGTATATGTTTGCATATAGCTAACATACTTTGGTACCTTGGATATGCTCGCCATGAAGAAAATGTAAAGTATCCTTCGACACACCTACTGATGCTACAAATAGACATAATCCGAACCAAGAGCCTGTTATTGTATAATAATATTATGGTTAAGTACTACGTATTACCCATTATATAGTGTCGTTTCCATGTTGTATTAATTATATTAGGTTATACTAAGGGGTATAATTGTGGCATCATTTCGTTGGCTGACCCTATATATCTATCATGTAGATTACATATTGAACCTTAATCTAAACCTAAACATATTACTAATATAATATGAAAAAGTTGCATTTTTTCTCAAAAATAAATTTTTTCTTCGGTGCCGAAATTAGCCTGTAGAGGATAGTAACTTTTTAATGATTTTGGTTCAGAATGACTCGGGCTATAACATGTAAAATATTCAGACAATTTGACCTGAAGCCAATTTCACCTATAGAAGTGTGCGGTGTCCTTTTGAATCGGCAGCCAAGTTTGCAATAATTTTATGGGTTAGTAATACAAATATAAACAAAATTTTTATAATGCAAAAGAGTCTTAAGACTCATATATAAAATGGAGTATACTGAATCCTGCAGAACTGTTGTTAAAAATAATATAATATTAACAGTTGTAGCTCTGATATTTATGAAACATTAATGTTTGTATTCAAAAATAAAGAAATATTTGAAATAACTATTGTAAATTATAACTATTCAACTAGGACACATAATATTAATCTTGAAATAAAAATATTATTATCATTATAATTGAAATATTTTTTAGGTTTACATCCAAGGAAGAATATGAAAATCACCGAGAATTACATCCTCCTTATATCTGTGATAAGTGCGGCAAGGGATTTAGTCAAGGCACCTCATTGAATGCACATAAAATGAGCCATAATGACCCAAACAGTTGCATTTGTGAAATTTGTGGAAAAGGTTTTAAAACCAAGAACTTGTTAAGAGTGCACCAACAAAGCCACAAGAATACAAAAGTTAAATGCCACATATGTTCAAAAACTTTTAAACTTAGACTCCATCTTTTGCGTCACATAAAGCTTGTGCACAACACAACCTGTACAATTCAGTGCACCCAATGTGGCAAATTATTTAAAAAGGGAAGCACTCATGATGCTCATGTTAGGTAAGAGTCTGTTAAGGTGGTGTAGATGTCGTTAAAATTGAAGGGGCAAATGGTGGGATTTGAGATGGCTCCGGAATTACACCAAACTTTTGCTTGTTTGCAACCCAATGAAAATGCTAGGTTTGATGCAAATTGGGGGGTGGTAAATACCTTGGTTGCCAGGTGTAAACAGGTATTTATCAAATCATGGCAACCACTACTTGTGGCCATGTTTTTACAGGCAACCATGTACTATCGTTAATAGCAAAAATAAACTTCAATTTATTATAACATTGTCTTGAAAAACACTATGACCATAAATAATTAACAATAACATTCCTGTTACATCTGGCAACCTAAAGGTTGCGGCTGACTGAGAGCTAGCAACCATTTTTTTTTCATTCTTCGCATCATTTTCTATCAAATGATGTTTAATTCACTTAAAAAGCAAATATAGTTGGAATTCATTTCAATAAATTAATTAATAGTAGATAAAACTAACGGTAATCGCAGCTAATTTTTGATAAGCTCCCCGGCAGTAATATATTACATTGCCATTAATCATTCATTTGAATTAAGTTTCACTAAAAAACAGATACCTGCAGAAATCAACGGCCCGATCTTAGACTACTATATCTGTTTTTATCGACGGAATTCTTTTTTACAGGTTAGTACACTTGAAAGTGAAACCACACAACTGTAAAATTTGTGGAAAATCATTTGGTAGAACAGATTATTTACAACGTCATGTGGCAAGACATGCTTGGGATCCAAATGTTAGTCATCCAAAAAAACTGAAAGGAAGACGATTATCTGTAAAAAGATACAATTTTAATAGTAAGTTTAAAATAAAACACCTACTGTCAAGCCTTCGTTTTGTTAAGCTTTATTTTTAAATATAAATTTTTTAATTTAATTCATATTTCATTGGAAAACATAAGCTTTCTGGGTATTGATTCTCAAGTTGATGTAATGCGATCAGCATATAATGTTCCTATGAATGTCAGACGGTGTATTCTCGAAAGGATGAGACCTTGACGCGTGCAAACGTCTTTTCGCGGGAATCAAATGTGCATAGTTGCACTTTTACTCTAGTCTACTCTGATAGGATGACTGTATCACCAAATACTTTTTGTATTTATCCATCCAATAGCTCTATCAGGTATTAACTCTAGGTAAAATATTACATGGTCTGCTAAAATAAGATGCCCCATTTTTTAAAATTGCCCAGTTTTATGATAGCAATAGGCCTGTTACTTGAAGTTGGCTACAATGGAGCCGATGAGGAAAATGCAGAAAATTTAGTTAGGCTGCTCAAACTGTAAAAGATTACGATTGATATCAAGAAGTCATTTAGCCCGAGACCGCAAATGCCCTGCTTACCACCAAAGGTTAGAGAACATAAGACAGTATTACATGGAACGATTAATTGGCTGACAAATCGCCCAAATAATTGGTCAATAAATCGATCAATTAATTGTAAAAAGGAAGCACATTACACGGAGCAATATTTATATGATTTATTATTATTAAATCAGGTCCGTAACTCCCTAGATGGTTGCTGTTTGGTTGTCGTGCTGATTTAGTATATCAAACATAGAAGTTTATCAAACGTTTCTTTATTCATTCGTAAGAGAGGTTAAAATTTCTCTGGGCCGGTACACATAAATTTATTATGTACTAGGTGTAGATTTCCTCTATTTTGATCAATCCATGGACACCCACCATCTGCGAGGTTTTCTACTAATTTTCAACATGTTCATTAGTGCATATACAATGTATTTTAGCTTTCATAGTCTCTTCTGACAATTTGAAAGACAACATAAAAAATGTAGATGTCGCAAAAAAACAAAGTTTAAAATTTGAAAACTCGGAACAACAGATAAAAGTTTTAAATGTTTACATTAAAAAGATGGATTTTTCAGTATATCTCAACTTTGTTTATATAGATACAATAATGATAGCTAAAAGCAAATCAAACTAACCTTACAATTCTGAAAGTTGGTAATACAATGAACTAAGAAATGTTACTAGAAAATCCCTATAAAATCGACAAAAAATAGAATATGTTCTAAATTGCCCAATTTATTGCCGGATTTTACTCGGCCAATAAATCCGCAGATTTTATGCATTACACACACCAATAAATTGAAGGTTAAGAGATTGGTCAATTTATTGGATCGTGTAATATAGCTTATAGACTATATTAACTTTACGACTGAGGACAATTTTTTGTTCAAAGTTTAACATCTATAGAATTTAACCAGAAAGTTATAAACCAATCACCAAACAGAACGGTTTCTCTACACTAACATAGCACTAACTAGCATCATTACTATCTAAACTTCAGGAATTCATAGATCCCACTGTGATATAAGTTGCGGAAACGTGGCAGAGGTGGAGGAGTCTGCATATACGTAAAACAAACTCTTGGTAGGGACATTATATGCACAAAAATGAAGAAGACATATACAACTCCAGTTGAATCAATCTGATTAGAATTTAACCTCAAGAAATTGGTTTTCAATACTACTTGTATCTACAGACCTCCAAATCTGTCTGAAATAGATACTTGAACTACCCTACTCTGGATTGGAGTAACCCTACTCCTTCAGACAACAACTCGGCAGCAGATTCGTTTATGCATTCCTAACAAACAGTCCTGTCCAACATGTAAAGCAACCCACACGTTTCAGACACAACAACAGACCCTCAGATGAAGATCTTGTTGGTTTAAGTGATCACCTAGTCATTGTTGCAACTTCCCAAGTTCTATTCAATAAAAACTTGGAAAAGGTACTTTCAAAAAAAAAACTTCAGGTTAAACAAATGCAATATAATTAAGCAGCACTTCCAAAGTATGTCTCTGCCATTGAGAAATATAAATGATAGCTTGATTGCATTTCTTGGAGAAGTCAAACATTGTGAATATCAATTTATCCCCGAATATAAAACTAAAAAGTGCAAATTGAAACCATGGATCCACACCTGAGCTAAGAAATCTGATTAATAAAAAAAGGGAATGTTGGCATAAGTACCGGTCATAAGAAGAAGAAGAAGAATATAATGCATATAGATTCAGTTGCAATTAAGTCTCAATAAAAAATGCCAAAATAAAATATGAACATGAGTTACTGAAAAACAAAAGCAATAAGGGTTAAGTGGAAGAATGTCGTATAGACAAACTTCGCCCTCAAAATAAAGACTTTTATTATTATTATAAGTGCTTCTACAGATATGTCAAAAGTACCTTGCAGTCTAGTCAGCGCGCCTGTTTTACGTAATAGTAATGGGGAATTAGTAAGTAACCCGGACGTGGTAGCTAACATCTTTGCAAAGGAATTTATGAAAAGCTTTGCTGGAGTGGAACTCATTACCGCTTTACCAGAAATCCATCACAGATCAATAGCAAATACTCTTACTACTGTAGACATAATAGAAAATAAGGTAACAAATGCACTTAAGGGCCAGGACCGGATGGTATCCGTATAATATTTCTTGCAAACAAGACTTCAGTAGTGGGCCACTTAACGAGTCTTATGAAACTGTCATTAGAGGAAGGAAAAATACCAAATCAATGGAAAACGTCCATTACCATTCCAATATATAAAAAAGGCAGAAAATTTGACCCTGGAAACTACAGGAAAGTAAGCTAACCTCCATACCTTGCAAGATAATGGAGACAATACTACTAGCTGATGAACTTACAACATTCTTTATTGAAAAAGATGTGATTTCCAAGAAACAACATGGGTTTCTTCCAGGTAGATCCGCGGAGTGTGTTACTCTTGGACATCATCAGTGGATAGAAATGAACTTAGACATAATTTACCTTGATTTCAAGAAGGCTTTTGATCAGGTACCTCATATCAAACTGATTTACAAGCTGGAATTTTATGGCATTGGGAAAGTTATTAAGCTGGATTGAGGATTTTTTGTCTGGTAGAAACAGTAAAGTGAGATAAAGGGAGAAGCGTCGGACAGCTACGGAATGACAAGTGGAATTTCTCAAGGTTGCATACTTATTTAATATTTTCATTAGTGACCTTATAGTAGGGTTAAACTAGATATCAATGTTTACTGATGATACCAAAGTATACAACAATCCATTAATCCACTACCTGGAGATAACTACAGACCCATGGAGAATAGAAGAATGGTGCATTTGCATTCAATGAAAACAAGTGCGGTATCATTCACGTTGGCACTAATAATCCTTGTCACCAGTTTTTACTAGACAACGACAATAAAGAACATGCAGCTATAAGAAAACCTTAGTATCACTATAAGTAAAGATCTAAAATGGACACCTCACATAGGAAAAATCATAAAGAAGGCGAACACAGTCATGTATACGGTCTCTCGAGCTTTTAAGAATGTCTCACCGAAATTTCTTGAAAAAATCTATAACTTATATTAGGCCCGCATTTGAACATGCTGCACCAGTATGAAACCCATATTTTACCAAAGAAATTCATGCTCTTGAACAAACCTAAAGACGGATTACTAAACTTTCTCCAGCAATTTGTCATCTAACTTATGAGCAATGCCTCACAAAACTGCACTTGACAACCCTAATAGACAGGAGCCTTCGTAGTGACTTAATAGAAGCCTATAAAATATTACATGGTTGATTTGAACATTTTCTCTAAATATGGACAGAAGACTAAGAGGCCAAAATAATTATAAACTAGTTACAAGATAATTCCATAAATTATGCCGCCGGCATTTTCACTCCAATAGGTTAAATAGGGACTGGAACTCTCTATCGAATGACTGTGTTTGTGCAGTGTCAACGAACGCGTTTAAAAACCTTTATTACCATTAATATCCTTTGTAAACCAAAAGTTAAAACAGCTTTGCAGCTTAACACCATAATAATATAGACAGAGCGGCGGCCGTAGGAGACCCTACATGATCAGATATCGGTATAAATTTAAATCAATAATAGACATAACATAATATAAAACCAGTGGTGTTAACTTCCTATGGCCGTAATTGTTAATAATCATATACTTCCGGTATGCATTTTTTTGTGAACCCCACTCACATTCTCATGGGAATGTTGATCGTACAACTCGAGAATAGAAACCCACAATTTTTCTTAATTTCGTGACTTCACATATAAATCTTAATAAAACACTATTTAAAGTTATTATTGCTTTGCAACTTTTTTTTCCATAGACTCACCGTACTTCAACTTTATAAGCTATCGGATGAAAAAAGTGATACAATATAGGTTCAAATAACTTTGTTTGCTTTGTTTTTCCATATAATGTTTCAAATGTAAAGTTTATAAAATGCTTTTAAAAGGGTTGTTTTGTAGAAAGAAATTAAATTATTCCTATTAAGATGATTGAACAAAATAAAATCGTAAATCGATAAACTCTGCCTATTTAGTTCACATCATGTCTCAAAATATAATATTTTTAGTCGCAAACTCCTCTATAAAATCCTTATTTTACTATAAGGAACGTAACCAGACTGCAACCAACAGCTACATGCCTAGTTCGCACTGACGAGAGCCAACAGCTCGAAACTGCAGTCTGCAAGTGGTGTGTGACGACTGGCACGAGAGCTCCTTTAAGTAGGATCAGTCTTTCGGCTGGTGTTTGTTGCAATCGAAGCATTAGCGTTTTGATGGTAATATGCAATTATTACACTTAACGCGCCAGGCTTGTAACTTGTAATTCAGCGCTCGGCGTGGCACATAGCCCGGAGAGTAGCTGTTGGTTGCAGTCTGGTTACGTTCCTTATAGTAAAATAAGGATTTTATAGAGGAGTTTGCAACTAAAAATGTTATGTCTTAATATTCCGCCCTCTAAAAGCACATTTGAATCAAGTTTCAAGTTCATCGCACACCTGTAAATGTGTAGTAATAGCTCCTCTGGAGTCTGTGCTGGGATAGTTATTGTTCACAGACATGGTAACCTTACCGATAGAGATATGTGGTAGATTATTTACATATAATATAAATAGAAGAAAGAGGTCCCAACGCAGAGCCTTGGAGAACTCCCATTTCCACACTTTATTCTTCTGCAACGTTATTGTTGTAGAATGTACGGTTAGATAAATTACAAATCATCTCATCTACGTTGAAGAACAAATGTCCTGCGTATAACACAGAAATTTCACATTTTCATTGTTTTACAGAGGAACCAGTATCACTGCCGTGCAAATTTTGTGGAAAATGCTTTCTGGGTATACCTAAACTGAAATTGCATTTAGAAACTCACGTTAAAGTATGTCGATTCCCTTGCCAATATTGTCCTTTAACATTTGCTCGCAAACATATCTGTAAGAAACACGAATTGTTGCATAAAGGATGGGAAAACTTCTTTAGGTAAGTTCCTGAATAATGTGTGTTTGAGCTAACCGAATAAGTTCCTAACATTTCAGGTGTAATATTTGTTGGAGAAGGTTGACCTCGAAAGAAGATCTGGACGCACATGTGGAAACAAAACATAAGAACCCTCGATATGTGTGCAGCACATGTGGGAAAAGATTTCACAGAGTATACTTAATGAATCATCACATTTTGTTGGAACATAGAACTCCTGAGGATACAGAAAAAGCAAAGCAAATCGTCTATGATAGTTTGTTAGAAGTTGCTATGTCTAAAGATAATGTTCAGATTGAATTTAAGGAAGACACTCAGACTGAATTTAATGAAGACATTGAAACTGAATTTAAGGAAGAGACTCCATAAAGGGAAATAGCAAAAATATTTTTTATATTTGCTGAATTAACTTTTAAATGTATTAGATATAAGAAACAGTGATGGCTCTTTCGAAAGTGGCACAGAGGTACAGCTTGTGTCAATAACAATTGTATATTATATTTGAAAAAAGAAGAAGAGGTGAAATGCAAAGCAAAATGATCACTACTTTCTCTGATAAAGCAATATAGTTCTGTGAAAAAATTCCTTCTAATGAATAAAATGTTACTACAATTGCATAAAGTTATAATCTCTTCGAGATGATTTGACAGAATTTAGCAATGTGCGGTATATATTTTTTTGATCTTATGAAATGGCATCTTATATTTCTGGTCTAAGGAATTACTGAAAAATGCCTTTTTTGGGTATCTAGCAGATAACTGCCATACACTTAAAATCTAATATGAAAATTCTAATTCTGATTACACTAGTATATTGTTACGAGTTTACACTCTTTCGTAAACACTCAAAGCGTAGGTTCAACAATTGTAACACGAATTAACCACTAATCTATTTAACACTAAATCAACTTACAATTAGTCCTTAATTACGCACTAATTATAACTTTTACCTACTATAAACTCACTACTTCTTGTCACTGTACTACTCTCTCATCCGGTCTGATCACTTTGCTTATCTGAATTAGAACTATATACCTTGATGCGTTGGTCCTGCTTCTTATATACTCCATGGCACCTATATCAGATCCATCCATTTCATTCTAGTCCATAACTCTAGACGGTTCTACTCTTTTCCAGTTTCTCTAAGGCAGGAAATCAATAGCGCCATCTCTGGGCCGACTGGCGAACTATCATTGTATTGCTAATTTTCTCTACCGATGGATTAAACATCTCTTTGTAAAAAGGTGTGCAATATTAATAAGCTAAATCAACAAAAAAATTGATTTAGCTTTATTAATATACTACCACGATCAGAATTAGATCAACAGATACCCAAAAAAAGCATCCCATCTCACTTAGCTTAAATGCCAACAAATTTTCTGCGGGATTGAGATCTGGTCAATTGTTAGGCCATTCTCGTACAGAAATTAGTTTTAGGTCTTGTTGAAAAATTTTAGTCCGTCTCAATGTTGGTAACAATTTTCTGAGCGACACCTCTACATATTTGTAATTATTCATCATCAAATATTTCGAAAATTACAAGACTTTAAATAAATTAACTGTCAAAGTCTTGTCTGTACCTATATATTTTTTTTCAATATTTACAAAGGGAAGCACACATTTTTATTTATTAAGTACTTGTATGAAAGGTAATTTTAGCAAATTTTTCTAGCTGCCACTATTCTTTTGTTTTTAATTGTAAATATATTATTCAGAACCAATAAGGTAAAATTTTAAATTTTATGTGGAATAACTTAATTTTTTAATTAAAAAAAAAAAAAAGAAATATACTTTGATTTGATTAGAAGAAATGCTTTCGTGATAATAAACAAAGTTGAATCTGAAACTGATGTATTTTGGTGTTATTATTTCATTATTTTACATGTACAGGGTGTTCCAGTTAAACAAAATATCTCAAACACTTTCAAGTCGATAAAGTGTATCACATTAATTTGGAGGTTATAAACAAATCAAAATACTGTTTCATCCATCCTGTTAGTCCTTAACGTACAACATCTAAAAATACGCCGTAGGTAATAATACAAAAATAGTAAATGTGTTCATTTCAAAAGCTGAGTGATTACTTATTCTACTCATCTTTATTTCCGATAAATTTGATTTAAAAATGTTCGTGGCGGAAGACCTTAAAACTTTAACTGTATATCTTAAAAACGGTAACAAAAAGAGTTTTGATTCAGATTGTTTACGCGCTGCAAAATATTCGTAGAAAGGGTTTCGAATTCATGAATAAAGTTGGAGATTTCCCGTTTCGATTGCCGTTAAATCAAATTTACTGAAATTCTTCACAAAAATTTTTGCTTTATTTCTTATACCTGTTTGAAAGAGACCATAATCTAAATTCTGACCGCCGTGCCTCACTAACTTCTCTCACGGCTAGTCGTCCATGGACGATTTTGCGACCGACCGACTCATTAATTGTAGAGTTAAAGCCGCGCGTTAAGTGTAATAATCGCATATTACCAACAAAACGCTAATGCTTCGATTGCAACAAACACCAGCCGAAAGACTGATCCCATTTATAGGAGCTCTCGTGCCAGTCGTCCCATACCACTTGCAGACTGCAGTTTCGAGCTGTTGGCTCTCGTCAGTGCAAGGTAGGCATGTGACGAATCAGTCTTCTAATTTCTAACTCTGTGACATTCATCAAGGTTGTGACATCAAAAATCGGATGTCACAATGCTTTCTGTATTAAATCATCGTCTAGAAGGTGTGGGAGATTGCAGAAAAAATTTGAAGTGGATGTTAAAATACAGTTATTTCAAAATGAAACTGTTTAATTAGTTCCAGCGTATAATGCACAGACGGCGCGCGTGAGAGCTGGAGCTGTTATATTTCATCTAACGACAGCCATAACATCAGCGGTTTCTGTGACGTCGAAGTTTCCCATTTTCCCTGCATAAAATTAAATATTTTGATAATGTGATATTTTTTCCAGTACCCTGACATTATTTCAATAAATATTTTTAAAATAAGTACAGTTTTGCTGAAAAAAAAATCTTTTGTTATGTTTTAAGAATATTTTCCTTACATAAAATTAAATATTTTGATAATGTGATAATATTTTTTCCAGTTCCCGGACAATATTTTAATAACATTTTAAAAATATTTCTCAATATTTATAGAATATTTTAATATTTTGGATAAAATGTATTATAATATTTTTTCACAATATGATATAATTTGTGATCTTTTTTCCGCAGAATGAGACGATCCTCATATTCTTTAATAAAGTTTTCTCGTTATAAACCAATTCGTATTTTATTTAAGCACTAATCTCCAGCTTGAAATAAACGCACCAACTATTTTAAACAATGAAAATCGAGTAAATACTAATGAGGCATATGATGAACGTCTACATCAAATCAAATTATTTTTGAAGTACCGATTCGCAACAGATGGCTTCTTCCGTTCCGAACTTCCTCGGGTCGTTCGTCAAACGGACCGAAATGTTTTGTGTTTTCACAGACTAATTACCCAGACTGGCAACTTCCCTTAGAAATTTGTCCGGAAGCAAAATTCAGATGTCGCCGTTGGCGCAAATGTCATTTGTCACGTATTCAAATGTCATTGTATTGTGATAATACTTATATTTTTGTAGAAACTTGGCTTTTTAGCATAGATTACTTAGTTTTTAGTTCCCTTAAAAATTTAGATTTCCAAAAGAGGAGGTAGATAAATGTTATTGTGCAAAAATACATTGGATCACAGTAATATTTTTCAGATTATCCATCGGCTTATTTCTCAAAATGTCTTCTACTTTCTGCATTGTTTGTGGAACTAAAGAAGTTGGTGTGTAGAAATTATTATTTTCCCAGGAACAGTCAAAGTAAGTGTGTCTATGTTTTCAGTTTTTGTACAGTGCAGTATATATTTCCAAATCTCGTAAGATCACTTTAAATTATTACTCTGCTTTACCACAGTACCTACTTCAAATAAATAAATGTTATCATTTTCAGATCGCAAATGCGGCAGGACTTAATGAAAATGAAAGTGTCAAACAATACTGTACGTTATCTTCGAATTTGTAATAAGCACTTAACACCAGAATCATATTCAAATGATACCGATTATGTCCTTAATCGAAATGCAATTCCTACCGGGTTTCCATGTAAAGACACAGCAGAAACATGTACTGAAAGGGATTGTGCCTAAGCAAATGGTACCTTACAAATCGACGAATCATACAAAGGAAATTATGTATGTCTACCATCTACATCATGTGCTCTTCCTGTACATACTATAGAATTGGAATACCTGCATTCGGGAATATCTAGTAGTGAGGTTTGTAAAAAAATGTTAGCACAAACTCTTATAATAAACAGGACCTGTAGTCATGTTTGCTTTGAGTTTTTTTTATTGAGGTGCTAACCTCGTCATCTCTGAAAATTCGAAATTATTATCATGTAAGTGGTTGCCAAGCGAGTATTTACTACAAAGAGTATTTACTCATACACTCGAAAAGAAATCAGCAAAAGAGTTATTGTAAAATATAAATATGATTCTCTTGATATTGATAATTTAATTGAATATAATAAAACAAAGCAAAATTGTCTACAGTAAAATATCTGGGGTGTCAACTTGTTAAATAAGTGCCTTAAATATTTATAATAACAATAATAATAAATTGCTCTTATTTGTGGCGGAGTTTAGCAAAGCTGCTCTTCCGCTCGACTACATAAAAATACAAGTTTTATGTTGTAATTTTTAAAGTAACTATTTAGGTTAAAGGTACGTGTATTTTTAATACTTATGTTTTCTTTTACTATGTACTTTTTCCCTTGCCATAGTTTTTATTATATGTTTATTTATATCTGATAAAATAAAGTTGTATATTAATGTATTACAAATTTGACTTTTAATTTTCCTATAGTGTACATATAATATAGCGTATTTGCCATTAAAATTTGTGATCAAAGTTTAAGCATGAAACGGCATTGCACTTTGATCACAAATTTTAAATGTCAAATATGTTCATATGGTCAAATCTCTCGCGTCTGCAACTGTGGCGCCCTCTGAATTTGGCTTTCGGAAATCGGAGAGAGAACGATAGATTTCTGGACAAAAAGTATACATCTCAGATAGCAATGTGTGTTTGTCTGAGGTATATATGCAAACTTTATTAAACCCGTTTTACACAGAACAGGAAACAGAAATCTGGTGTAACCGGCCGGTCAATCGTTCATGCGCGCACGTTCCTGTCTAAAGGCGGTTATACATTTGAGCACGAACGCGTACGAGGCAAAGGGAGGCAGAACGGATGCTTTCTATATGGACGTGTAACCGAGGCGCGGCAAACAGCCTCGGTCTGTTCGTCGGACGGCCGAGGCAGTTCGAACGCCATCCGTCACGAGTCGGTACTTCAAAGAAAATTTGGTTCGATGTGGACGGCAATTGTGAATCTATCTATTTCGGTATATTCTACTTGCCCAACAGCGCCTTTTCTTTCTCTTTCTTTTTAATAAACCAGCTATAACTATAAATGCAGCACTAGTCACTATCAAATCATCGTCGCTCGCGATATTGTACTAAATACTGTCTTTCTACATCTCAGTCCGAAATCGTCGCATAGACGGATCGCTGCCTCGTTCGTTGCCTCGGCCGACTTCGTTCGCAGTGTGGAAGAATACAAACGAGGCATCCGTTTTGCCTCGTACGCGTTCGTGCTCAAATGTATAACCGCCTTTAGGAGGATCACAATAAGCACAGATTAAAACAATAAGTAGACTCCACATGCACGCCTTCCCTAAGCTCAATATGAGGCAACCTGTTTATAATAGAGAAGTTTAATACCAGCTTTTTATCGCACACGCTAAAATTTATCTCGCTCTTACGTCAAGTTTTAGCTGGATTTATAAACTTTTCCGGTGCAATTGCGGTTGGAGTTGCCGTAGCAGTATCAGTTGCAATTCACAAAAATTGGTCATTTATAAAGTCATGCTGTTGCTATCAGAGAATGTTTCACATATGCGCTGCACGCCTAAATCTCCTGACGATTTGTTTACGGTCTTCATGAGTGTTTTGAAAAAGTAAGGTACTGTAGGTTGTTCTCAACAGCTGATAAACAAATTAAAATAGATTCGAAACAAATTCTTTTGGGAACTTTTGGACTTATATGTTCTTTTATAATCGCTAAAAGACGTAACCTGCGAATGTATAAAAGAAGGCCGTTAAATAGGCGACGATGAAAGGAAGAAGGCAGTTACAAATATTTTTTGTAAATGAAAGCTTGTGAACCAGAGCTCATTTTTCTTTTTCAAATTTCTTTAACATATGTAAGTAAAATTTAAATATTGGAAAAATTTCACAAAATCTTAAACATCAAACACTCACGTTATTCGCTCAAAATGGTTACTTCCTTTCACTTTTTCCAGTATTCCAATTCCCGCTACCGAAACTGAAAAGCGTAAAAGGGTTGAAAGCTACAATTTCATTGGCTATCCGCTGGTAATTTCGCAGCGGTTGCCGTTCAAGATAAAAGTTGGTTATCTACCTGCGGAATATGAATTGCAACCGCAGCGGCAGCGGACTTTATAAATGGAAACATTGGTCTCATATTCTTCGTTCATAAACACCACAGGTGCGGCAACTGCAACCTGCAACTTTAACTGCTGCGGCTAGTTTATAAATTCACGAAGTAGCCAATGGTATAGTTGAAGTACCTTGTGGTAGTTTTTTAGATTATATATATAAAAATTTTAATTATGCTATATTTCTGTTAAACACTAATATTTTTTGTTAGATTTCGGTAACAGCATCTTGAAGGTATCCTAAAGCCAGTGGCGTAATCAAATTTGAGATCAAGAAAATGCTATAAACTTTGAAATTTTGAATTTCGATATGAAATTTTGCACCACGGTAGTTGTTGAAGCTCTATCATTAAAAAAAAATCGTTTAAATCGGCCAACAAATAAAAATTTTAGAGGTGCCCCGCTTTTAAATGGGTGACCCTGTATATAATGTATGAAAGTAATAGGAATAGATTTTAGTTCTTACAACACGCACTTGTCGCTGTAATCGGCCAATTATCCCCCTCTTGCTGAAGTCTATTCTTTTGATTTACGTTTGTTGTGGTTACGGGTTACGTTTCAAGGGTTTCACGAGTTTTTACTTTTTATAGGTTAACTCCTACGATGGTGTTTAAATGTTGTGTTTCATTTTGTTCCAATACCAATAAAGATACTATGATGCATCGATTTCCATATTCAGATAAGGAGGTACATAAGGATATTTTTAATTTTTTTTTCAGCGAATTTGTCATAATAATAATAATAATACACTTTATTCAATAATGACATGTCATACATGAAAGGGCAAAAATTCAGCATAATATAGCATAGTTGCTATAAAAGCTGTTCTTCCATTTAACCCAAAAAGAGGCAACAAATTTACAACATGCATATACACACTAGTATACATACTTACAATTTTATTCATTTATTATTTTTTCTTACGTATAAATAACACATTTCTCCTTTATTTTCTTTTTCTCATAAACTTCCCAGTTATTAAATAGTTCAGCTGCTGAGACTGTCACAGGCTGATGATTCACAGAATTGCCCCCGAGTTCCCCTCCGCGCGGACCATACCGAATGCCAAACGTCTCCACCATTCCATCGCGGTCCTCTTTCGTAGTGAAAGAGAAGACCACGACAAGTGGTAGAGACGTCAAGCACCCAAAGAAATCGGCGCAGAAGGAGACCCGTGAGCAACTCTACGAATCATTAATATAGTTGTCCACTATGAACAAGGCAAATTGTTAGGATAAACAACTTAGTTTGAAATGTTTAGAAAAAGAAGAGACAGAGAGGGACTTAGATGCAGAGGGGATGGAGTTATACAATGAAGAAATGTTTTGAGAAAATGATCTCTCGAATATCGCAGTTTTATGAATTAGGAGGTGTATTAGAGTACCCTTGTGTCTAATGTTTAAATTATGCACATCCGTCCGAAATACAATTTTCCTGAATAAGTAGCTTGGACTATTAAATAATATTATTTTGTGGTATAAAGTAGCACAATGTAACGTACGTCTATTTTTCATGTTCAACCAATTGGCATCTAGTAATTTGTGGCTCATGGCTCACGTTTTCTGATTCCATATACGAACCTCAAACAATAATTCTGAATTTTTTGTATGCGTTGAGAAGAAAACGCTGTCAGACAGGGTCCGTAAACGGTATCACAATAGTTAAAAACGGAAAGAACCAATGAGTCACATAAAAGTAGTTTAAGCTTTTGATTAAGAATATGCCTGGAATTATATAACAATTTTAATCTACATATAGCCTTTTTAACACAGTTCGAGATATGTTGTTCAAATCTGAGGTCCGTATCAAGTATGAGCCCTAAGCTTTTTACATAATTTTTTACAGGTATCGTTACATCATTAATTTTTATATCAACATTTGGGGTTAGGTTAATTTTATCTGCCTGACAGGCGAAAAGCATTACAGCACATTTATTTGGATTTAAATGCAGACAATGTTCTAACGACATTTCAAAAATCTTTTTAAGTTCACGACTCACTACCTCACAACTTGCGTGAAACGTACTCGGCTCAAAAGAATAAAATAGTTGTGTATCGTCTGCATACATCTGTATGCTGCATTTTTCGGTTAAATCGGGTAGAAAGGAGGTGTACACTGTAAATAAAATTGGTCCCAGTATGGAGCCCTGGGGTACCCCACACGAAATTTGCAGATTATCTGATACCTCCCCATTTAGAACCACTCTTTGGTTCCTGTCTCGTAAGTAGTTCGCAATAAAAGTTACTGCAGTTATGTCAAAGCCTACATATTTTAGGACTAATAACAGTATATCGTGATTTATAGTGTCGGAGGCTTTCGAATAATCTAGTAGTACTAACATTCCTGAGTCGATGGATCTAAAAATATGGTCTGTAACATTTAAAAGTGCAGTTGCACAGCTGTGCCATTTTCTAAAACCCAATTGCGTTTCTGGTAAAACTTTATTTTTCTCAATATGTTCCATGATTTGGCTTTTGACTTCATATTCTAATATTTTTGATAAGACTGGCAATAAACTTATTGGCCTCAAATCATTAAAACTTAAAGGATTATCAATTTTTGGCAGAGAGATTATATGTGCTACTTTCCAAACGTTGGGAAAAACTCAATTTTCAAGACAAAAATTAACAATGTGACAAATATATTTTAAAATAAAAGGACAGCATAAAATGACAAAGTTTATGTGTACGCCATCGGCACCTATAGCTTTTGATTTGATTGAAAATAAATGTTTAGATATATCAACTTCTGTGATGGATCTAAACTTAAGATTCGTACTAACGTTTTCTTTAATATTGTTATAATAATTAACAACCTTATTGATATTAGGTACGGTTTGTGGCACTGAGTTTATAAAGTGCTGATTTATAGAATTAACATCAGATAAGTTAGAAGGTATATCTTTTTTATTTTCCCCATTGCGGATATGCAATTTGTTTATACTATCCCATACTTCTTTGCTAGAATTTTTTTGTACCTGTTGGTTTAGAAATGTTTTCTTCTCCCTCCAGTGTAATTTCTTAAATCCTTATACTCCTGCCAGTGTTGAGGGGCTCTAGTTCTTTTAAATTTACTTAAAGCTTTATCTCTTAACTTAATTAGTTCATTAATATTATTAGTAAACCATGGGTTATGTAGCTTTTTATTTATAAATGGCTTAAGAGGAGCATGCATATCCATCAAAATAGTAATATTTTGGTTTAAAAATTCTACCTTACCGTCAATGTCACTAATGTCATAAATATTACGCCATGGTATTGATTGTAAATGAGCATAAAGTAATTCTCTATCAATATTTTTAAAGTTTCTGTGCATATGATATGTCGACTGGTGATTTGTTGTTGTGAAATTTATTCGAGCATTTTCATGATCAGAAATGTGAGACAAAGAAATTGTACCACTTTCAGTAAAACTGCATTCCTCGGACAAGATGACATAATCCAACAGAGATTCACAATTTTGCGAAATTCTGGTGGGGTTGTCAATAACTTGTTTTAAACCGGTACTGTCTAACACATCTAAGATTTTTTTTACAACGTTATTATTTATATTTAACAAATCTATGTTAGTCACCCACGCATATGAAAGTATCAAATTTAGGTACTGTATTAGTATAAAATATTTTCAAATTCATTGATAAAAAATTAGAGTTCAAATTTGGGGGTTTATAAATACATCCGATACATACACTTAGCTTATTTAATTTAATACTCACCCAGATATCCTCAACCGTTTCATTATTTTCTAGCAAGTTAAAAGGAATAAATTTTTTTTTTTAAGTATATCCCTACTCCACCTCCTCTACCTCCTCTCTCTCTATCTCTTCTTACAAAATTAAAACCTTCAATAGCCACCATATCAGAAAGAATATTTTTATTTAGCCAAGTTTCGCTGGCTGCGAGTATCAAAATCAAGCTTATAATATCATAACTAACCAATAAACCCATACTTGAACTTGATAAAATAAAATTGCAATTTATTTTCACAGATTTAACATGCTTTGTATACTTGAATAAATTTAAAGTTAAAATATGAATAGGCAACTTCTTATACTTGCGAAAGTCTGAATTATTGGTTATCTACGCAGTGTAACTTGGGGACAGGAAATATGTAAATATAATTGCCTAATTTTGAATTTGGTAAAATAGAGGAACATACCTATTATATAGTATATTTTTTCAAATTGAAGGAAATTATGACTATTATAAAAGTACAAATAGTGTCATTTTATTTTTAGGTTTACGATATCTGGTTAGATCGAATTGGAAATGAGAAATTAAAGGAAATGCACCCAGAACAAGTCTATAAAAATTTCAGAGTTTGCCATAATCATTTTAGTGACTATTGCAATATTATTGGTTGCAACAAAAGGATGTTAAAGGCTCGTAGTTTACCAACCACTGGATTACCAGGTAGGTAGTTGTATGATCGTACCATGTTCGAATTCTGCAGATAAAATAAATTTATGCACTTTTATCATTATTACATTTAAAATTGCTATTCACTTTTCGATATTGTGTACAATGCAATGAATACAAATGCAGCCGTTTCACTGTTTTGTAAGAAATGGTTTTTCCCTGTTAGTGATTAAATGTCTATTAAACAATTGTTAAGGTGGGCATATCCAAGAGAGAGAGATCCAATAAGGAAATACCTACTATTTTTAACCATAACTTTTTAAAGAATATATATATTGGTAAAAAAAAGAAGTATAAGTAGAACTATGACAGGACTTCGGTATGCGATGTAAAGCAACGACAGGCGCGGTTAGTACTTGGATTGGTGACCATTCCAACGGAAACCGCGTTCTCGCCTCACACATCTTCCAGTGGCTTGTATATCAGTGTATGCACGGAAGCTATACAACCTTAGGCGAGGGTTTTATAGGAGATATACCATCCTTCGGAGGGGATGTAAAGCCGTCGGTCCCTTGTCTATTAAATGTTAGGCAAGTAAAAGATCCCTACTCTTCTTAAGGGAAGAGGTTCGGCAAAATTCCTGGTTGGGGGTAGTTCGTCTACAGGCGTCGGTGATAGGCCTCAGTAGCGGAAATAGGCCGACGTTAAATAAATGTATAAAAAAAAAAAAAAACTATGACAGGTGTAGTGATATGAATTTTTACTCAATAATTTCAAAATTTGCAAAATCAGTGAATTTAAAATCTTCATATCTTGTAGTTTTAAATTGGCTAATTTTGCAAATGACTAAAATTATTGAGAGGAAATTCATATCACACGCCTCCTGTTATAGTTCTAGTTAGGTAGTCTTATACTTTTCTTAAAGAAAAGTTATTGCCAAAAATAATAAATATTACATTATCGGATCTCTCTCTTGGATATTCCCACCTTAAGAGATATATCTATGACATTTTCTTCAATCTAAGTTGAACCTTTGTAAAGACAACTTGCCTTGTAGAGGTGATATTAGCTCTTCTAGTATATATGTTGAATGCGTAAATAAATAAATAAAATTAATTCTGCCATATATGAGCCTATTTTATTTTTAATTTTTACAGATTTTCATGAAACTCCCACTGCAGAAAATTCTTTTTTAATTTGGAATAAAGGTGTAACAGATCCTCAGTCTGGACCTTTAGAGCGAATAGGTAAGATTACAAAGTTATATAAAAATAAGGGACTCGGTATATCGGTTGAAAAGAACTGACATTTATTGAAGTTATTAGAGATGATTTTTTTAGAATATTAGCCTTTTTTTCTTAAATTGAATAAAAAGCAGGCTAAAAATAAATAGTATGTGCAATCTAGCCCTCATTTATAACCCTAAAGAGAGCATACGTACATTCAGTGTCCAAGCATACTGGGATTAATTTCTAAAGAGTTGTTCTTTCCTGTCTAGTACTGAACCTATATAAATAATTTATTTTACTTTAGATAGTGGTAATTCGTTCCGAACTCCGAGCACAACATCTCAAGATAATCTAATGGAAAATGGTTAGCATCAATTAAGGTATGTCTAGCTTTAAGGCTATAGTATTTTTGTTTGTAGATTATAATGAAAAAAATGATGAACAAAACTTGAAAGAGATCAATAACGCCAGGCAGGAGCTGGGTGGACAGTTTCGAACTGAGACTCTGCAAACGTTCAGGCAAGGAGTTGGAGGTGTTGGTGCTAATGATTTAATTAAAAAGCAAAAACTTACGGTGAGGCCTGCTAACAAATACTGGATGGAAAGGCATAAAGATGCTGTCAGGTATGAGATTATGGGAAGATTTCTTGCTATTATGAATTGAAGTATATTATATACTCTTCTGTTGTTATTATTAATGTCAGTTGACTTCTTTTTTCACCATAAAAAAAATACAATGATTATAACCAGTACAGTAACAGGAAATTCGATAAAGAATTAAATATAGCTAGGCAAAACAGTTTCTTGTTCAAACTAATAAATAATAATTGGCAATATCTTGAGCTTTCTAAGCACAAGATTTACTAATGCATATAAATCTGAGCCTTTTTAAATTTTATTGTTTCGTAAATTCCCAGGCGTCCTCCGCATAAATTAGTATCTTGCCGCCTGCAAATAATATAACATTTCATCTGTAATTTTTGTGTAAGAAATCATTTATATATTGGGAATGAGATAGAACCTAGCATAGTTCCTTGGGGAACCCCAATTCTTTTTTTTTTTTTTTGCGGAGCTATAAGCATTACCTATTTGAACTTGATGTGGTCTATATTAATTAAGTCATAGACTTTCCCTCTGATACATATTGTTATGTGTTACAGTTTTCAGTAAACACTCTGTAGGTTCAAATAATTTGCAACAAGAATCTTCACAAACCACTATTTTATTAATCACTTAAATTACAATAGTTAATCCATAAAAATCACACAACTAATAATAACTTTAATTCACTACTTTTAAATCACAACTAACTGTACTTTACTTTTCTTCAAAAATTTGCCAACTTTTATCTAACCTAAAAACTGTCTCTTGCCTGCTCAACTTCACTTCTTTATGTAAAGAATGTACCAGAATCCTATTTCATAACATTCTAGAACAGGTTGGAATCCTCCAGAGTTTTCTACTACGTGCTAGATGGCGGTTCGTCAATCGGCCCAGAGATGGCGCCATCTACCAGCCATCAACAGAGTAACAGGCTTCCCTTTCTTTGACCAGTGACTTAATCACATCTCCCCCCGTTAGAGGGCAGCACATAACAATATTTTGTCTAATTTATTGAGTAGCTGGATATATAATGTGCCGAAGTCTTTTGTAAACCTAAAAATATGACTAGAGCTTTATTGTTCTGGATTCAAAGTTAATTAGTGTAATGTCTGTTAGCAGTTAAAGAGATTCTTCAGTGCCAATATGCTTGTGAAATCCGTATTGATTTTTTGATATTATTGCTATACATTTTACATTGTATAATACGTAGTTTTGCAGTAAGATATCGGTTACTTTTTAACATAACTTGGAGAAAATGCGAAAGGAAAAGAAATAACATGCCCAGACGAAGATGAGAAATTGAATCCAAAGACGAACTAAGTTGACTGGTTGGTAACTCCGCCACATTTAGGAATGTTTTAAATTTTCTCCATTATAATACGTAAAATTTCACGACTGAAAATTTTAATTAATACACACATTTATTACTTGGCTAATTAATTAATAAGAATCTTTATTGATTAATAATCAAAGGGCAGTTGACCGAGGTCCTTCAGCCCATTACATGAGTGATTGTATACATGGGATTTTATAGCGTGTCTGGGTCTAATAATTATTAGTGGGTAAGGAAAAAAATTCATATTAAAAAATAAAAAGCAGGAAAAATTCATAAGGTGAAGAAAAAGTGCGCGTTTTGAAAATAAGCTGATTTCGATTGTAAAATTTCCATTAATTTAGACTTTTAAATAAAATAGTGATTTCTAAAAGAAATATGTGTACTGTCGTGAGCAGAAAAAAATAGGACAACTTTTTTTTCTAATGTAAATCTGTCTCTGTTTTAATATGTAATGAGTAGCCGAAATAAAACAGATATCACTTTTAATTTATTTTTTATTTTAATGCTGTAGTTATTGCCATAGTAAATGATGGTTGGTTAATGAGACAAATAGCACTGCGTTATAACATTAATAAAAATTTGGTGTGTAATATTTTAAGAAAGTGGAGAATAAATGGTACGATTAGTAGAAATCCTGGATCAAAGGACAAAGGATATCCTACTTAACAACAAACTAACTATTAATATTTCGTTATTGCACCATTTCTATTTATAACTTCTATAAGTCTGTTTGGCATAGAATTAAATAATCTTATATAATAATCATTAGTAATAATATTTTCCCATGCATTATTTACTATTTCCAGTAATTCTTCAGCATTCCGTGGTCTCACATTTCGTTTTTGGATACTTCTTACGAGTAGTCCCCATACTTCTTCCACAGAGTTAAGATCTGGACTATGACTGGGCCAGTTACGAACATTGATGTTGTTATCTTGAAACCAATTAGTTGAGGTATGAGCAGTATGAACAGAACAATTGTCTTGTTTAAATATGAACTCATTATTAGGAAATAACGAAATAATTGTGACACAGAAGGGAGTATAATATTGTCTAAAATCCTAATATACGTTTCACTATTAAACCGTTCCTCAATACGCCACGAAACACCAGGACCACGTGCCGATATCCAAGCCCACATATTAACGGAAAATCTACCACTTTTATCATTGTTAAATATACATTACTCATCGAATGGAGTATTCGGAGGGCGGTAAACACGAATACGACCGCTGTGTGTTGACTGGAAAGTTTTTTCTGCTGTAAAGATTACATTGTTCCAAAAATTTACATCATGCGCTAAAAATTCAAGTGCAAATCCTACTCGAGCTTCTTTATGTTCAGCTTTAAGTAAGTATTTCTGTGCTGCTGCATGACAGCGTAGCTCCGATTCTCTTACTCGCCGGCAACCAGTACTACTCGATCTCTACTAAAGCATTTACCAATTGCAAATCTTGTTGTTGAGTTGATATCCTTCGTCGCCCTGATCCAGGATTTCTACTAATCGTACCGTTTATTCTCCACTTTCTTAAAATGTTACACACCAATTTTTTGTCAATATTATAACGCAGTGCAATTTTTCTCATTGATCATCCATCTTCAGCTTTAGCAATAACTCCAGATTTAACTAAATCGCTTATATGAGGCATATTAGTTTTTTTGCACACTTGCAATAAATTATGACAACTAACTGACAATGTCACAAAAATTAAAGTTAGATGTACACAACTAGATTTTAGCAAAATACCGTTATAAGACTTGTCCTATTTTTTTTTTTGCTCAAGACCGTACACAAAAGACTTATTTCGCTAAGCGACCACTCTTGATAGAATAATATAAACTTAACGTAATTTATTTGTCTTCATAATTCGTCTCGAAAGGCCATGCTTTGAACTGTCAATAGGAGATAATGTAAGGTAGTTTCTCATCCATATTGCCCTGCTTTTTTAAATTTTGCTACTCCTAATTTTTTTTTGGTTATATTGGAAGTTATGAAATAAGGAACGTGAATTCTACTTGTACCCAGTTTCGGCAAACTTTTACATCCCTTCTTATTAATAGCTTTGTGGCTCCACATTCTCCTGGAGCAAACTGCGAACTAGATGAGTCTGATGGAGCTCTAGATGCATTAAAAAGCTTGGGACTTGAAATAAATATTCCTCTTCTCCCTACCAGTATAGAAACCGCTGCAGAATCTGTTGGAACTGACGATATAATTGCAACTACGTTACCACCTTTTGAAGCTGAAGATGTCACTGGTATAAATGCTTATGTGGCAGGCTTCATAACTAAAAAATTAATTAAGAGAATTCGTGTTTGTAAAGTTTACCATAGAGAACTTATTTCTGACGGCAGAGATAGGGAAAAGTATAAATATATCCAGATAAGAGCCTATAGCCAAAAGGCACAATTATGCCCTACCACAAACTGTATGAGGGTGTTTCGAAATGTGGTTTGTGTTTAAAGAAGTTTCTAGAAAATTATATTGGTCATTTTTAAAATATTGAGGCCATTTTGAAACAGAGGTTTTCTATAGAAGTCTTTCAATATTTTACTTGCCCAAATCACAATATAGCTGAAATATTTATTAATTATTTTTTAGATTTTTCTCTACATATATTTACAAAAAATATAAACATTTCCTTAAAAGGACTAGAGATACACAAACCTAAAAATTATAATAAAATTATATTTATGGCATGTGATCGGTACACAAAATATAGAAAATGTAAAAAATGATTTATTTATATTTATATTTCAGAAAATAAAGTCTATATAGTTCATGCAATAAATGTTGTTTTATTTTTTAGAAAGTGGCATTAATTAATATGTTTGTTTCTACAGTCAGCAATGGAAAAATGTTCTTGTAAGAACATTGTGAGCAACCATCTGACGGTTTGGAAACCGTTGCTGACTATGTAGAAAAAAACCTATTTAAAGTGAAATAAACAGTACTAATATATAATCTAAGAGAGGCAGTGGTCGCCAGGCTTACGGTATTTTATAAAGCTTCATATTTTCTACACTCATTCTCCCATACTTGCTATACATGAGATGGAGACTCGTTAGTCTGGTCGATGGTTCTTTTAGTGACACTCAAGAGTTAAAATTGTAAAAGAATCGGTCTGACACAACTCAGATTAACTTTCCCTTAATCACTGCTACAAGGTATGATAGTGTAGCTTTTGCCTCGTTATATCGAGGTCGCAGGATCGACTCCCGAAGGAGGTAAATTTTTTTTTTTGCAGTATAACATTTAAAAAATTATTGAATATTAAACAAAGTAAGGAAGTAGCCATGTATTAGTTTTGATCAAAGTCAAAGCCATTTTAGATACAAAAATTATTAAAATAAAAATTAGATACAAAAATTATTAAAACCTTTAAAGCTTACAACACTCCTCCCTGCATTTTCTGAGAACAACTGGCTATGCCATCTTATGCTGGTGCTAAGGGAGTTTTAATCTGTCAAATTTAATCAAAATCGTTAGAGCCGCTTCAGAGAAAAAAAATTATTTTCTATTTTGAAAGTACCAAAAAAAAAATTTGTAATTTAGTTATTGTATTAAAGCTGACATGTATATACAGGTATACATGGTATTCCAGGTCTATATTTAGCATGGCAGAAACTTTATACGGTTCTAGCATCCAGGCAGACAACCGAACGTTTGCCTGTAAATATTTAAGAACTCAAGCTCTCGTTGATTTCTTTGCTAAAACTGGGCAACTGATTAGATGGAATAGCAGCATTTATTGGCAGTAAATGAATTCATCTCAGCTTTCTAGGCAGACAACCGAACATTACCTCTGTCGGGGCGTTTAGGCATGTATTATATTGTTGCACTCATCATCAGTATGCATATAATGATTGGACACATATCTATTACCGTTAGATGGATGATGGGGAAAATGGATCTATCATGAGGTAAACTAATAATTCTACCCGTTATGATTTCTTTATTTTTATTAAATTATTTATAAATACTTTTATTCTAATAAATTCACGAAACAAATATTCATTTCATTTAATTCTTCATCAAAATACATTCTCTGAAGCGGTTCTAAAGATTTTGATTAAATTTGACAGATAAATACCCCCTTAATATGAGCATAAGATGGCATAGCCACCAAAGGAACCACCGGCCACACTAACAAGTCTCCATCTCATGTACAGCAAATATGGGAGAATGAGTGTAGAAAATATATGAAGCTTTATAAAATACTGTAACGCCTCGTTTTCATAACTGCGGATTGCGAATTTTCGCATGCGGATTTTTTTTTAAATTCGATATGCGTTCCAGAACTTACTTTGCTGATTTAACTTCTAGTTAAAAGTAAACGAATTGTCTTACGAACATTTCGCTACACCTGCAAGAAAATTAGACTGTTCTAAAACAAATTTCATAAAAATCGGCAAACGGAAATTCGCATTCCGCAACTATCTGAACGGGGCTTAAGTCTGCCGAACACTGGCTCTTGAGAGCATACTGCCGGTCGATTTTAAAAATTCCCGCCACGAGTTTAGTTCTTACTACACGCACAAGGCGCTGGACTGTAAACTAAACTGTCATTTGTCACAAGAGTGATAGAGAAACAAGGTTAGTATAGTTTATCATTTTATATATCCCACTTAATTCAAATAATATGCATTACATCAATATGTACTATTTCATTGAAAATAATATATCTCATTCCAATACGTTTATATTTGGCGATTTTAATCTTCGAGAAATATGCAAAGGAATAAAAAGCGCCATATTTGTATCGTTTGTTTGGTCACAGACACGGTTTATCAGATACTCTGTGGTTTGGTTGTGCATTGTGAACTTGTTTCTTTACTTTTGTGTATTCGGTGTATTTTAAAGACGCTTTAAAAAGACTATTATTAGGAAGTATTGTGGTTTTTTTTTTTGGGAAGTCGACTTGCCCTAATAAAAAGTAAGTACAAGTATTGTTGTGTTGGTTCATTCTATATTTGTTGATTAATTTTTTATTATTATTGTGTAGGTAAATATTGTTTTTTTTTAAACAGTTATGCCTGGAACAAGGTGTGCCGTGGCTATATGTAACAATAGTTTACAAAAGACTAAGCAAGGGAATTTGGCTGTTTCTTATCATAAATTTCCAAAAGATGACAAACTGAGGAAAGTATGGGTAAATGCTTGTCGAAGAAAGGATCTGTGGAACCCAAAAACAAGTGTCATATGCAGTATCCATTTCAAACAGGATGATTTTGAAATGGATCTTCGGTCTCAGTTGATGGGAGTAAAGACAAGGCAGAAACTAAAGCCCTTAGGTGAGATTTAAATAAAAAATAAAAATATCAAAATACTATATACATATCTATATGTCAAAAATTGAAATGTTTTCTAAGTAATTGCTATATTGATGATTTTCTGATCTGGTTTACAGCTTTTCCAATGCTGCATTTGAAAAACGAAGAGGAATTACTATCACCAACTTCCAGAAGCCTGCGAACAGAAAAGCGTAAACAGAAAAAGGAAGTTGAAGAAATAATTGATGCGTGTGAAAATCGTATGGACAAGCCGTATGAGGAAAATATGACCACTACCTCTACAGATTTACCTTTACCTGTGATGGAACCTGAAAGTATGGAAGAAAAGTATGCCAAGTTGCTGAAAAAGCACGAGTTTTTAAGAAATAAATACAACCAACTTAGAAAAGAATTCAGTGAACAGAAGAAAAATATGCTAAATATCGAAAAAGAAAATTCGACAAAGCTTCAAAAAGTTTTCGCTCATAAAGTGGAATTGGAAAATGCTTTAAATAGTTTGCTTAGTCCTACACAAATAGATATTCTTCTAAATAAAAAACATAAAGTAGTTTGGAGAACCGAAGACATTTCGAAAGCTTTCGCTTTGAGGTATCTGAGCAGAAGATGTTATATTTATTTGAGGAATGAACTGAAATATCCTTTACCACACATCTCAAGTCTAAGAAGCTGGGCTTCAAAATTTCGCAGTCAGCAATGTTCGATTACCAAATTATCACTCATTTCCTAATAGTCTTAATTAAAAATATCTTTAAATAAATTTAATATATCACCTAATATAAAGTTCGTTCGTACGTGAGAATACTGTATATAACATTTTCCTTATACTTCTTCGTATTTTTGTGTGCTATGCTAATACCTAAAAACTTGGGGTAACATATATTTTGCTTTAAAATTATGATAAGATAGGACGATAGCTTACACGCTTTTGGGCTATGTTAAAATAAGAAATACAAACTTTCTGTGCAGTAAGTTAAAAATTTTTTATCCGATTCTAGTGCGTCTCTTTCTTATTAAATCAAATTTGTATGAAATAAATAATGCCTGTTTTTTTGTATTAAAATAATATATAAGTGGAAGCAATAACGACTTAAGAGACTATTAATGAGGGAGAACGAGACAGCATTATATGCGAGCGTAAACGAGGTCTACTTTGACGTCGATGCACTAAACGTTTTCTAATTGGTAGGGGCGGGCATAATCCTACCGTATATATATAAACCGTGATAGAGAAATCCTACTTTACATTACGTGACATCTTTAGATATCTTGCTGTTATCAAAGGCTTTTATTTTATGAGACCTGCCTTGTTAGTTGTAATTATCAAATTAACTACATAATATAGTATTTAAAGTAGCCAAAGAGGGAATACCTTGTAAATAGAAATATTTATGTCCTAACCTCTAAATTCATTTTCTAAGCGTAGTAGCGTCTGAAGATCTTAATTTGATTTAAATATAAAAATGTGATAGTTCTAATGTACATATGCAAGTACATAACAATTTTTTTAAAATTTAAATGAATAGCGCATAGGCATGAAGAACTATATAATGCATTTGTAAATTTATGCAAAATAACGTCTTTTGATAAAGATTGTAAACAACTTAAAACAATATTGACGCCAGATACAACTATTATTGTTCATCAGTAAGTTTCTTTGTCTTTCAATCCCAAAGAATTAAATTATGGCATTTATATTACAGCCTTCAAGTTGCCGATGCTATGGAAAATTCCTTGGAAGAAAGGTAAGTCAAGCAGTATTGAAAAGGAAGTTGTATAGTTCTTTTATCCGTAATCGCTGTTCCAGTAATTCTATAACAGATCCTGAAGTGGCCCAGAACCCAAATAAACAAACAACTCAATTCGTTAATGCAGGTGGTTTAACGTGCAGAATTTGCCTTGGTGTTATAACCACACAAAGATATTACTTTCTGAAGATTATGGGGCATCTCACTAAAACAATAAAGGAAATGATAATATTTTGCGTTCCTCAAATGGTAAGATGTGAACAGTACTTTTGGATATATTACGTTAGTATTAGATATTTAGTCGAGTTTCAGATGAAATTATTTAGAACATAACGTCATTGGATCTGTAATAACTAATACTTCCTATGTGTATATTTATATACAGGAAATATTACCTCGGTTACAAGAGAATTTAATTAAAATTTTCAACTTGCAGTTATTTAACAATTGTATATTTTGCACATGAGAGAATATGTTACCAAACCAATCACGATATGAAGAAAATAAAAATTAATCATCCACTAAACTTATACATCCTAGGGTTAAAAATTAGTGGAAATATTTTGGGTATATACAGAGCTTTCAACAATGATCACAGGACACGTGATTTTTTAGTTCATCTTTTAAGCTTGTCATGTTTTAGCCATGTCAGAACCTTCCATACTAGGGATATTTTAATTCGTATGTATCTAAGGGTGCGTTTTCAAGTATCTTTGCTGACGGTTTTTTTCGACGAAGTTTCACGAAATCTCGACGCAACGCACGGTTTAATTGGCTCTGAAGCTGAACACGCCCAGCGGAACCAATAAGGCAACGGTTTGTCTACGCAGAATATTTAGCGCCGTACAGTCTTCTTGTAGGCATATCCTAACATTTAACTATTTATTTTAATCTGAAATGTCATATCATAGACGTAGTAGTAGTGTTTTGGTGGATATTGCATAATTATCAGTTCTTTTTCAAGGGTTTTGAATTGTTTTAATTATTATTTGAGTACTAATCAGTTCTTTTCAGAACTACATAATTTACATCAGTTATCTTCTGGTGAGTAATGATAAAGAGAAAAAGAATGTTAGGTTAAGTAATGTTTTTTAAATTTTATTCTAGTCCTGTCTTGCCATGGTTTTTACGCCAGAGCAAGATGCCTTCATTTTGATGGCTCATTTTCGAAGTGGAACTCGCAACGAAGATGAATCATGGAAGTATTCATTGCAATCATGCATCGAACAATTTAATGGAAAAATTTCCTGACGCAAATATTCCATATGACACATTTTCAAATCGTAAATATGTACTCATTGATCGTTTTGCAAAGACACACTGCCTTTGCAAGGGAAAATCCACTGGTAGGCCAACTGTTTTAACTGAAGTGGTTATGAACGACGTTCGAGAAAGAATGAATCAAAACCCGACAAAATCCATACCAAAGTTGTCCGCTCAAACAGGTAGGTACTTTTACACTAAATTTTTTAATTACTGAATACGTTACATACCATTTAAATTTGGTTTCTTGAAAATGTACAATATGAATTTCTTTGGTGAAAATTATTATCAAAAAGTAATAACGATACCTACTAAAACTCTTGTTTATATATAAAACCTGAATGCAAATAAAAAAATATATATAAAACTGGGAATCGGTTCTCTTCAGATGTCTTAATATACCTAAACGACAAATCAACGAAATTTATTTTTTTTTAGGTCTTTCAGTTGGAACAACCTATAAAGCACTCAAAAATCTCCATTTGCATCCATACAAGGTAACCGTTGTTCAAGAACTATTACCCCCTGATTTTGAAAGTCGAGTAAGATATTGTCGTTGGTTCAACGGAAATTTAAATAACAACGATGTATTGGATTTAACCTATTTTACTGATGAAGCATGGTTCCACTTAACAGGTTATATCAATAGTCAGAACTACAGGACATGGGCTACAGAAAACCCTCACACTTACGTAGAAACAAGTTTACACCCCTTAAAAGTTGGCGTATGGGTGGCAATATCCAGAAGGCGAATTATAGGCCCTATATTTTTTCGTGAAACAATTAATGCCCAAAGGTATCAAACTCTTATTTTAGAGCCATTTCTGGCACAGTTGCATGATGATGAACTGCAAGGTGGGTATTTCCAGCAAGACGGCGCTACTGCCCATACAGCAAGAGCTTCATTTGATTTTTTACGGGAGTTTTACGATGACCGATTAGTCAGCCAGGGACTATGGCCTGCACGGTCTCCAGATCTAACGCCCTGTGATTATTTCTTATTTGGACACATGAAGAACAATGTTTTTAAAAATAGATTACATACCATTGACGAATTACAAGAGGCAATAGAAAGAGAAATCCGCAATATTAGTGTTGATCAGTTACAGAACGTATTCGAAAATATGAAACGAAGAGTCCATGTGTGTTTAGAAACTCAAGGCAGTCATTTTGAGCATTTGATATAATTTCTTGGCATTTCGTATTAAAATGTATTCATTCATCTTCTAATTTAAATATCATGTAACAAAAGTTTTTATTATGTAATTTCTTTTATTTACTGTGGATTGTTTGATTCGAATGTTTATATTCATGTCTGTGTAAATAAAGATTATCTTGAATTAGGTGTAACAGTTTATTTCTTGCGAACATTTTTTTTATTCAGATATAGTCTACTATACTTTAACTTAGCGTGTGTATGTATGAGTTAATATTTCCGTACGATTTCATTTTTTCCCATATTGTACACAAAGTTAAAGCAATAGTCCAGAAACATTGCCTACGTGGACAATATTTCTGGATCTTTGTGTACAAGAGAAAATGAAATAGTACGGAAATATTAACTCATACATACATACGCCAAGTTAAAGTATACTAGACTATAAAAGGCATCCCATTTAAATTTGCTTTTAATATTAAAAAACTCTTAAATTTGATGAATAAATGAATTGTCATAAATTTTTTACCTTTAACTAGAACGCCAATGGATTTAGGGTATTTCTGTTTAGTGCAATACCATCGTGTATAGTTAGTTGTCTATATTTTTGTGGTCACGTGTCCTGTGATCATTAATGAAAGCTCTGTATTTAGGTTTCTGATATTTTTGGCTGTTTTGACATTTTTAACACCAGCCCCAGTACTGTAGCCTCAAGGGGTGGGTAATGTACTAAAATTTGATGATTCTAAAAGAACTAAGCTCATCCTAGATTTGAGTAAATTTTAGTAGGTACTGCATGTATCATATTGCTCTGAAAAATATCTATCAGTATAATTTCTTCATATTACGGGAGTGTTTAAGAGTACGTTTGCATGCACCAGTCAATCACGAGTAAATTTGTAAATAATCGAATTACATCGTCCTGTCTATAACACAGAAGCCACACTAATCTAGGAACCAGATTTGGCATACAGCACCGTACGAACTGTAATCGCGACCTCATATAAAAGTCGATTATTTAAAAAAAAAAACATTGAACTATTTAGAAATTATCTTGAAACTGAAGAATGATATTATAAACTATAATGGAGATATTGATGCAAAATTTACCATTTTTAATAACATACTATTATATTATGATCTTAGTTTTAAACTTGTTACAAAAACAAAGCATAACTTTTGCAAAACTAAAAACTGGATAACACCAGGATTAAAAGTATCGGCAGCAAATCTTAAAGAGTTACATATTAAGAAAAAACAGGGGTTAATTACTTTAAATTATTACAATACGTACAAAAAAATCTATCGACGTACTATTAGACAGGCCAAACAGATGTATTACAACAGTCAGATACTGCACTCTGACAATAGATCAAAAATCGTATGGAATATTATAAATAGAAATAAATAGAATTGTAAATGACGTTAAAGTTGCTGACAAGAACGAAATAGCCGACGCCTATAATAATTTCATTGTAAATTTGTCAAAAAGAACAAAAATAAACAAGATGACACCAAAATTAAAAATCATATAAAGAGATCAAATTATACAGACAAAACTATTTTTCTTGAGGCAGTCACTGAATCTGAGGTTGTATATTAAGAGATTTAAAAAACACGAACTCCACAGGCCCAGATCAATTCTCTACCGCTATCATAACGAAATGTGCAATCCAGTTAGCTAAGCCGCTATGTCATATAGCTAACATTTGTATTTCTCAAGGTAGCTTCCCAAACGCGTTAAAAACTTCTAAGTTATTGCCCTATACAAAAAAGGAGATCAATAATTACTTGCCAACTATCGTCCAATTTCACTCTTGTCGGTGTTTTCTAAAGTAATTGAAAAAATTTTAGCCAAAAGAATTACAAAATTTTTAGAAACAAATAGTCTGTTGGCAAATACTCAGCATGGTTTTAGACATAAAAGGTCGACAATGTTGGCATTATTAAATATACTTGATGTAATTTATAGACAACTGGGCAGAAACAATAAGGTGGTGGCTCTTTTTGTTTATTTATCGAAAGCCTTTGACTGTGCAGACCATGAAGTTCTGTTGGATAAAATGGAACTATATGGTCTGGGTGGTAAATGCAACGATCTGTTAAGGTCATATCTAACAAACCGAAAACAGTTTGTAAATTATCTTGGCCAAAATTCTAATGAGCTCACAATAGATGATGGTGTTCTACAGGGAAGTGTTTTGGGTCCGTTACTGTTTTTATTATATTGTAATGATATAGATGATCATCTGTCTATATCTCATTGTGAATTTGCGGATGACATGACACTGGTTGCATACTATCAAAATCAAGAAAATGTAACCCAACAACTAAACAACAACTTAGTAGCATTGTTTAATTATCTTAGTAGTAGTTTTCACTTAAAAATTAACAAAGTAAAAACATATATTACAATTTCACCCAGTTATTGCCAATTATATGAGCAGCCCCTTAATTAAGCTGAATGGAAGCTCTATTGAGCAAAAAGCAAGTTTTAAACTACTTGGGTTACATATAGACCTATCGCTAACATGGCGAGATCATGTAAACTATGTATGTAAAAAATGTGCAAGTACTTGTTTTGCATTAAAAATGCTCTCCACCATTACCAATAAAAATATCACAACGACCTTTTACTACTCCAATTTCGAATCTGTTATGAGGTATGGAATTATCGCATATGGATGCTCGTCAGCTGCAAATAGAGTTTTCATGATGCAAAAAAGAGCTACTCGCTGTATGTTTGGGTTAAAATATCGAGAGTCCTGCAAACAAGTTCTTATTAGAGAACAAATACTCACCTTTCCCTTGCATCTATATATTAGAAATTTTAAAATTTGTGGGGCAAAATACATTCTGTTTTAACCTACAAAATGAGCATCACAATTATAATACCATAGACATGGTCAAAACTTAAAATATGACAAACACATTAAAACTATAAATCAAGTCCAGACTATATGGGGGTTAAATTGTATAACAAATTAGCCACCGGTATTAAAAATGTTAGTTTGTTTAAACAAATTTACTTCCTTTGTAAGAAAATGATTATTATTCCATGCTTTTTATTCTATCAATGAATTTCTTTCTCGTGTATTTTAATTAATTATTAATTTAATTGTTTCTTTTTAAATTTTTTTGAAGTTAGATGAACAAATTTATATTCTTTGCTTGTATTTTTGTAATTTTTCAAGTGTTCATTTTTTTTTTTTTTACTTACCCTATATCCTGTACTGTGGTCTCTTGGGTCATTAAATGTATTTATTTATTTATATTTAGGAACCAGAGTCGTGTAGTAAATATGTTTCTTTAAATATTTCAGCCGATCTTTTATCTGCTCTGGTATAGGTATTCGATATACATACGCGTGCAAACATACTCCGTAAGTCCAAATTGGCTTTGTTTATGTGACACGAGAAAGTTCATGGTTAAATATTATGTAGCGATTGGAGTTCATTTAATAACCATTCTTGTAAAATCAAATCGGTTACTAATATAGTAACACGTTCCCTAGGCAAGCCATTTAGTGATTGAAAAATATGTAAGCTAATTTCCTTAGAATGATTAAATAATAATTTATGTCAACAGGCAACAACTCTTTCTGATGATGACATCATCTGCTATGAATGTTTACATGCAGTTGAGTTTTGTGTAAAATTTATTGAAAGTTGTTTGGAGGTGGAAGAAAAATTACGAAACTTAGATGATGAAGGTAGAAATGTTTATAATTATTTTCTTATTACTTAAGTATATATATATATTTTTTTTAGAAATAGATATTAAATATGGTGATCTTGAGAATGATAATGATGATCATGATGATTTACCTGCCGATTTTCAGAGTGTGATCCTAGATCATGATTATGTGATAAAATTGGAACCTGATGAAATGGAGGATTCTGAGATATTGGAAGTGCAGACTAGTCCCCTGACAAATGATCAACCACCAAAATCAAATTCTCATGAAATTGATACCAGTACGCAGCCAGATCAGAAAACAATAAGGAGTCCTAATGACATACTAAAATCACGCATGTTCAAAGAAAACACACAGCTACAAGAAATTTTGCAAACGGTAATCCGAGAAAGCTTTAAATGCGGATACTGTTCAAAAATGTGTAGGACTGAAAACTGCTTATTAGATCATATGAGAAGGATGCATAAAACAATACAAAAGCCTACTGAGGAAACATTAGATCAAAGTCCTGGGTATGTATGTTACCATAATAGCAAAATATACCATATTTCACCATATTACTAAGACAGGCTTAACCTTCTCAGACATCATCTGGTCGATAGCCGAGTGGGTAAAGGCGCGAGGTGGCAATGGACTCAATTAGTGTTACGTCAAATATTAGGCAACCCAACATACTACTGTCATACCGTTAAAAGCGCGAAATTAATGCACTGGAACTTGACTCTTAATGCTCTAGTTAACAAAGACTATTATCAAGAGGGTTAAAACATAGCTTAGAATTTCATTTTATTTCTGCCTCACAGAAAATATTTAAGACCTTTCAGTGACTAATTGACATTTACAAAGTATGTGAAAGTAAAAGTAAAATAAAATACAGTAGAAGAAATTAACTTTTAATTAAATAAATTGATATTACATATGAATTATAGTATCCTCCAATAGGAATTGAGAATAAAAAAACGTCATTGCTGCTAACTTCAAGTTAGTTTTACATTTTGCTCTGTCAGTTTATAACCTCGTACAGCTAACAGATATGTTTCAAAACTTTTGAATTTCTAATTTAATATTTTATAAATAAGTATTTTGGTATATGTAAGTACACCTAAGAAATCATTCGAAAAGGAGAAAATTCTGTAGCTTCAGGATGTTAAAAAAATGCAGTATGATAATGAGCTGCATACTATACGTGGTTTAAGCAAGTATAAAGACAAAATGTATAAAGTTGAGGTAGGTATAGGCGAATTCGTCTTTCTGGAGGTGAATATGTAAACATTTTTCCAACATTCCGTTTAAATATCGCTGGTAAATTACTTTTTCTGTCACCATCTTCAAAGTGCCAGTGAAAACTTATTAGATTTCCTATCGCCTCTTCTGAAAATAGAACAAATAAAATTAACTAGGTACACAGTTTATAATAAATATTGTATAGAGTTGATGTAAATAGTAAAATTAAGATAATTTCTTGTATGAAAATCGGCATCGGAATAATATTACAAAAAGAAAATTGTTTCAGAAATTTTAATAACTTGTACTGCTGTACTCTTAACTGTAAATCAACATTTTACTGTCAGAAAACTCTATAATAAAGTAAAATATAAATAACTCTAACCTACCTCATAAGTAGCTTCCATTTTTCTTTTAACTTGGCATCATTTAGAAAATTAAACATTTTAAAAGGTTTATTAAATCTTATATAAATACATGTATTTTAACATATCTTTTGTGTATGAGATTGGTACTGGAAGTTCTTATATATTTGTTTCAACCGAGCAATTCAATAAAATGTAAAGCAATGTTTTAGCATCATAATTTATAATCTTTATGAATAAGGTAATAAGGCTCAAATTCCAATGTCATTCGACGGGATCAAAATTTCTATGACAGCAGTATATCCAAGAGTACAAGGAGTTCATCTGCAAAAGGTGCCTAACGGGACGAAAAGAGCTTCTGGAACAAGGAGAACTTCTTAGCTGTGGTGGTGGATCCCAATCCTTTTTTCAGAGAAAGAATCTACAAGCAACAATAATTAAGAAGAAAGCAACAAAGAGTCGCGAGAAAACACAAGCAACATTTATTAGCAAGTAAGAAATTCATCCCAGTCGAGAAGTTGGTGTCTCTGACAAAGGAGACCTCTGTGGATGGAACACCCAGTGAAGCCCTTGGCAGAGAAGGCCGTAGTGTAGCTAAGCTTACAAAGTAGCATTCAACTTTCAACCCTAATTTGAGAAATAAAGAAACTAATGATTCCCCTGCTGTTCGGATCAGCAGTTGCTCAATATACCGGGTGTAACAGTATCAAGCTATATCCCCCTTTTCTCCTTTAGTTTTGAAGATGATTGATTGAAATTTAGGATATACTATATACATAATAAACGGCACTTTTTGACATACAATTGATTTTTTTTTCACTTCCGGTTTCGCCGGAAGTGACACTAACTTTCGATTTAAAGTTACATTTCAAACATCAATTTTTTTTATAATACAATTTTTAATTTTTCATTTGTGTGCCACAAATCAGAACCATCATGGCACACTTAAATGGAAAACTAAAAATTGTATTATAAAAAAAATTGATGTTTGAAATGTCACTTATTTAGCATCATTGGATTCAGAAAATTATGCAGAATTCAAAAATGCAATAATATACAGGGTGTTCCATTTAAAAATCGAAAGTATATGTCAAAAAGTGCCGCTTATTATGTACGTAGTATATCCTAAATTTCAATCGATTGTCTTCAAAACTAAAGGAGAAAAGGGGGTATACCATAATCCTGCTACATCTGGTATAATAATACCGATTAATAACACAGTCGGAATATACCACCACCGAGACACAGACATTGTAATTTCTCACAAGAAATGGACTCTACTGTACACAAATACATATCTACTTTTAGGAGAGCGACAAAAATGACAAAATCTTGCAGACGTTCTACAACACACTCGACCCAACATATTACTACTTGAATGTCACTTTGGGTGAAGTAAAAGCTCACCTCAGTTTACTAACGCAAATTTCTCAATCTATACAATCAAAATTTCATGAAATCTACCTTGACACAAAGCGATACAGGCGATTAATACTAAATGGTATCTGAACGATTTTTAAATCAATAACTGAAAATTTAGGCGCAAAAGATGGTCAATATTGTTCTGATTGCATCAACAAGTTGAATAATGATGAACACCAACTTGAAAATTTAATCAAAAATCTAATATCTGTCACAACTTCAGTTATATAAAACTTTAATGCAACTGTTCAAAAACTACAAATCAACAAAGAAACTTGCAATAAAGATACCAAAGAAATTGAAACTTCAATTTTAAACATGACCAAAGATATCGAAAATATCCATACAAATTTGAAAATTTTGGAAATTTGCGAATAGCTTGTGGCAAGTTATTTATTTCTCGAAGTTAACTTAAATGATATCCTAAATTCCATCACTTTTGCGAGGCTTGAAATAATTCAGAATTCACACGTCAAATCCAAAACATTTGGTTAATTCCTCACAAGAAATTTCACAGAACCTACAAAGGAACAATTTGCCACTTCCAAACAAGCAGTATTATTCTGATTGCATCAACAAGTTAAACTTGAAGATTTAATAAAAAATCAAATATCTGTTACAACTTCAGTCATAAAATAATTTAACGCAACTATTCAAAAATTACAAATAAACGAAGAAGCTTTCAATAAAGATATCAAAGAAATCGAAACCACAATTTTAAACATGACCAAAAATATCGAAAATATCCACACAAAATTAAAATTTTTGGAAATTTGCAAACAGGTTATCATTAGTTCTTAGAAGCTTCGTAATTTTTTTAATCTTCCAATTTTCAGAGTTGTTGTATTTTCAGCAATCCTAATGGAAAAACAATACTGAATAAGTCAAATTGCAATAAGCGATCCCAGAAGAAATCTGAGAGAGATGAAAAATATTTAACCGACCCAGTTATAAAGTGCCCATTTTGTGTTGAAAAATTAGGACTTTGTCAAATGGAGGCACATTTGAGGCAGCATAACCAAGGACAGACTGAATTTGTCCAACCTAAAAGAAAAACTATGAAAACGAGGAAAAAACGGATGTTAAAATGTACAACCTGCTTAGAAAGGTAAATATGGGCATTTTTAATAATGATATTCTTAAAATCGTCGTTTTGGCGACGTTGCTAGCTCTCGTACTATTTTGTCTTCTATTATCCATATAATCTTTCACTCAATTTAAGACTACCCCCTTAAAATCTAATGCTTTTAGTTTCTCAAACAGCTTAGCTCTGTCGATCGTTTCAAATGCATGCTTTAGATCTAGGAAAATAATTTACCGTTTACCTTCATCAAGTGCTTCTTTCCAATCCTTTTTTACATACTGTAAGGCACTTCCACAGCTATGATTTTTCCAGAATCCAGATTGATATTCACGGATTAAACGGTTATTTGAAACATATTCTAAAATTGGCAGGTATACCACTTTCACTAATATCTTTTCAAATGCAGGTAACATTAATTGGTCTGAATTCTTCGACTTTAATAGTTTTGGCAATTTTGTGTAACAGAATGATTGTAGATACCTTCAAAGAATCTGGAACTTTTCAAGTCAATAATGAGCAGTTAGTAACATTTATCAGTTGTTCTGCTAAGACATCAAAAAATTCTTATATATAAACATACCAACATCATCAGGGCTACTTTTGTTAGCGAGTGAATAGATTATTTCTTTTAGTTCACATTTATTTAATAATTTAAAATCTGATAGACTGCAGTTACTGTTTTTGACTGGAAATTTCCTATTATTAATGGATATAGTTTCAATAATATTTTCAATCAAGAAACTCCTGACAAGAATCAATTTTTTCTTGGAAATGTCTGCATTTTTCAGTCCTAATTGCACTAGTAACCTCATTCCTGTCTCGTTTATACATCTCCCATTCGTTTTGGTTATTTGTTAATTTATATTGTTTGTATGATTGATCTCGCCATTTAAGTGCATCTAAAACCCTGTCATTACACCACCCATTATATTTACTGTGAAGCACAATTTCTCTTTTTGACATAAGATTGTCAACAATATTTCTCATTCCCTCCAAAAAACAGTTATATTTATCATTTGAATCTTCATTATGATAATTGAGAGTATTTAAAAATTCAACAATATCATCATGGAATTGATTTAGATCGTCTAACTTATTACTTGGAAGAATTTTTTTTTGTTGATATCTCAGAAAATTGATTTTAATACAACTATGATCTGATATATTTGGTTCATCTAATACTATAATGGTTCAGTGCTTTCATGATTCAAAAAAACTAAATCATTAATTGATGCACCACCTTCGTATGTATGCGTATCAGTAGTTACTAACTGCTTTAATCCACAGTCCTGCAAAATAATTTTCAATTTTGTCAAATATGTTGAATTTAATTTCCAGTGAATATTAAAATCTCCAAACATGAAAAGACTATGATTAATATTTATTAGATTGTTCTCTAATCAATTCTGATTGATCTAATCAACAGTGCCTGGTAGTTTTCGTTATGTTTGCATTCATTATGATTATGAAAAAATATTTTTTTCAAAATTGACTGATGACGAAAATATAACTACAAAAATTATATGCTCTTTTCTGGTTTGGTTTCAGGGATTTTGTATTTATTTGCTTTATATATCTATCGTGTTCTAGTTTACCAATGAAATACAGGAATAAGTTGTCAAAAACTCGTAAGCTAGGACTTCTTTCGCCACCAGATGGTACAGTCGTGAGCAAAAAAAAAATAGGACAAGTCTTCTATGTAGTTGTGTACATCTAACTTTAATTTTTCTGACATTGTCAGTTAGTTGTCATAATTTATTGCAGGTGCAAAAAATTAATATGGCTCATGTAAGCGATTTAGTTAAATCTGGAGTTATTGCTAAAGCAGAAGATGGATGGTTAATGAGATAAATCGCACTGCATTATAATATTGACAAAAATTCGGTGTGTAACATTTTAAGAAAGTGGAGAATAAACAGTACGATTAGTAGAAATCCTGGATCAGGGCGATGAAGGATATCAACTCAACAACAAGATTTGCAATTGGTAAATGCTTTAATAGAAAATCCATTTTACTCAGTTATTCAGGCTGCTGAAGAAACGAATTTTCCTGGATCGAGAAGTACTGCTCGCTGGCGAGTAAGAGAATCGGAGCTACGCTGTCATGCAGCAGCACAGAAGTACTTAAAGCTGAACATAAAGAAGCTCGAGTAGGATTTGCGCTTGAATTTTAGCGCATGATGTAAATTTTTGGAACAATGTAATCTTTACAGACGAAAAAACTTTCCAGTCAACACACAGCGGTCATATTCGTGTTTACCGCCCTCCGAATACTTGATTCGATGAGAAATATATATCTAACAATGATAAAAGTGGTAGATTTTCCGTTAATATGTGGGCTTGGATATCGGCACGTGGTCCTGGTGTTTTGTGACATTGAGGAACGATTTAATAGTGGAACGTATATTAGGATTTTAGACAATATTATGCTCCCTTCTGTGTCACATTTATTTCCTAATAATGAGTTCATATTTCAACAAGACAATTGTTCTGTTCATACTGCTGGTACCGTAAATAACTGGTTTCAAGATAACAACATCAATGTTCTTAACTGGCCCAGTCATAGTCCAGATCTTAACCCTGTGGAAGAAGTATGGGGACTACTCGTAAGAAGTATCCAAAAACGAAATGTGAGACCACGGAATACCGAAGAATTACTGGAAATAGTCAATAATGCATGGGAAAGTATTATTACTAATGATTATTGTATAAGGTTATTTAATTCCAAACAGACTTATAGAAGCTATAAATAGAAATGGTGCAATAACGAAATATTAATAGTTAGTTTCTTGTTAAGTAGGATATCCTTTGTCTTTTGATCCAGGATTTCTACTAATCGTACCGTTTATTCTCCACTTTCTTAAAATGTTACACACCAAATTTTTGTTAATGTTATAACGCAGTGCAATTTGTCTTATTAACCATCCATCATTTACTATAGCAATAACTACAGCATTAAAATAAATTAAAAGTGATATCTGTTTTATTTTGGCTACTCATTACATATTCAAATAGAGACAGATTTACATTAGAAAAAAAAAGTTGTCCTATTTTTTTCTGCTCACGATAGTATGATACTTTTCAAATTTTTTGCAAAAAACCGATTTTTTTACTTATTTTCTCCTACCTCTCCCCTCCGCCGGCGTCTACGGATGAGGATTTTTGATATTGTTATGTGCTGCCCTCTGACGAGGAAAGTTGTGATTAAGTACCTGTTATTCTGTTACTCCCTGACTAGTAGGGTGGCGCCATCTATGAGCCAATTGACGAACAGTCATCTAGTACATAGTAGAAAACTATGGAGAATTCTAGAAATAGAGTTCTGGAAATTCCAAGTGAAGTATAAGGAACAGTTCAGTTTAGTATCCAGTACAGTTCTGGGTAGTCTGTGGTTCTGGTTACAGAGACAGTTTGTAGAAGAAGAGTTCAGTTGAGTGAAGTAGGCAATACAGTTCAGTTCAGTGAAGTAAACAGACAGAGTTTTTAGGTTAGACAAAAGTTGAAAAGTTTAGGAAGAAAAGTACATAGTGTTTTAAAAGTAGAGAATTTATATTAGATTAAGTTATTATTAGTTGTGTAATTGTTAAGTATTTGCTAGTGTAATTTTAGTGATAAATAAATCAGTGGTTTGTGAAGATTCTTGTTGCAAGTTATTTGAATCCACAAAGTGTTTACTGAAAACTGTAAGCACGTTACAATATGTTAAAAAATAACACAAGGTAAGCCTGTTCCCAAAATTTCAGCCTGCTCTGAATTATTTCATCCGAGTTTTCCCATTTTACTAGGCTATATTATTAACCTCTCAATCGACTATTCGAGTACAGTTAATTTTAAGTTATAAATTCCCTTTCTTGTCATTGCTTTATGTTCAAATCCGTTAAGTTACAGAATATTTTTTATGTGATATACGTTTTATGAAATTTTTTGTTTTCTAACATCCAAGTCACAGAAACGTCTCAATTTCTTTAAGGCTTCTATTATCAAAAACTGGTCACCCGTTATTATTCTCTTTTGTCTTTTGAGAAAAGTTATTTACCTTTATTTGTATTGTTTTTGAGGTTAATTAAACAAGCAAATATACTCCATTCGTGGCCTTCATTTCAGGCAGGCCAGTATTTTTGTTATACCAATTCGATTATCAGAATGTGATATATTATACACATAATAAAAAATTCCTGAAAACGTATCAGAAAAGTGCATATAATCAGCCATTTTTGGGAGAAAACATTTTTTTCATAATCAGGTAACGAAAATACATACAAATTAATAATGAATGAACTAACTTGCTTTAGCCCAGTTGTCAGAGACTAATTTTGATGAAAAGTTAGAATTAATTGTTACCTCGCTAATTTTTTCATGAAAGACTATTTTTTTTTACCTACAAGCCTTTTTTGACCATTTTAGACAAGTTTTCAAGTGGATATTTCCTAATCTAAAATGGAAAAAATACCAATGATTTAAAAGTTAATTTTTTTTTACCCTGGATACTTTAGAGCATAAAACTTAATCTTAGATTGAAGTTTATTAAGGTATAAATAAGCTATATCTACAAGGATTTTTTTTTTAAATTAGTATTTTATTTAATATTTATGTTTTAATATAGAGTGGAAAAAAATGATAAACTTTAACTCTTTAAAATACTACTTTTTTTTTTTCGTTTTTTAATAGGTATAAATTGTCTTTATTATGTAGCGGCGGTTGAGAAATGCTTCATTTGTCTGTGTGATGCGCTTGAAATATTGAGTGAACTGTAATAATTTCTCATGCTAAGGGAAAAATTTATTTAAAAAAGAATTTATACTATTTTTATGTAAAATTTCCCGCTCTTTCACATGGTGCTATCAATTTTTTTTATTATTATTTTTCTAGATATTAGCAAAAAACTGAATTTTTCCGTTTCAGAGGGTTCTTTTTAAGGGTTCGCGGGGTAGATTTTGGTAAACTTTTTTGAGCCATTTTCTACTAGCAAAAAATAGCCTTTCATGAAAAAATTAGTGATGTAACAATTAATTACGCAAATGGGCTACTTGTGCTTTTAAACAAATCAAACAGTTACACCGATAATTTTTATTAATGCGACTGTTAACTTAAATTTTGCTTTAATTTAATTTTTATAGAATTTGAAATAAACCCAGAAAGAAGGAAGGAATCACCCATTGTTTCATTTCTAATAATTGTCCTACAAATGTTAGCACAATACTTAAAAAATTTCTTTAATTTAAAAAAAAAAAAGGATAATTTTAATAAATAAACCAATATTTACTTTATGCTCCCTTCGTATGTGCGTAATCTACTAATCCAAAGCTTAACAAATGAGAAAGAATTACTCATTCCACATGTCTACTTTTTGAATATTTTTTAAAATTGTGTACATATAATTTCAGGTTTACATCAAAAGATGATTTTAAGGACCATTTACAAGTGCATCCACCTTATATGTGTGAACATTGTGGGAAGGTATTTATTCAACACAGTTCCCTTGCTTCCCATAAAACCACCCATAATGATCCAAATACCTACATTTGTGAATTTTGCGGTAAAGGATATAGAGAAAGGAACATGTTGAACGTGCATCTAAAATTACATGAGAATAAGAAGTTTGAATGTGACAAATGTCCAAAAGTTTTCAATACACAATTGCACCTTAAGAACCACATACATCGTGTTCATACTTCAAATGAAGTTGGTCAGTGCAGTCAGTGTGGTACAATATTCAAAAATAGAAGTAGCCTCAAATCTCATGTCAGGTAAGAGCAAAGTAAGAGTATTCAAGGTGTTGCATGTACGATAAAAATCAGTCTCTGGAGGGAAATCTTGTGAACCGTGGATTTGAACCTAGTTTTTTTTATTTATCTTGTCGAATGACCCTTATACTGGGCGTCAATGAAAATTTTTACATAAGTCAGAGTTTTCAAGATATAAGTCTTAAACTTGGCAGAGGTAATATACAGGGTGTTGCATCATGAGAGAGACATACCCTTAATAGGAGATAGAAAACATCAGTGGTAATCAGAACCTCTCATAGCAATTTCTTATTGAGCTTTCACTATGAAGTTGCAGAGTATTTTATAATTTTTGGCAAAAGCTGCTTTTTGTCATAATTTTGACAGGGAATGGAATAATGGATTCATATTTGGTACAGCTAATACACTAACGATTCTTCAGAAGTACATGTAGGACATGAAAAAAAAATCCAGGCCCGGAGTCATTACAATTTGTGTTCTTCTTCATAGCGGCGCAAAAAAGAATCGCAGCACTCAAACCTCTTCCCCACAGAGCGCGATCCGAACACTTGCGATCTCGTGTTATAATTATCACATTTGCACTCAGTATATCCCCTCCAAGAGATTCGAAACTGATCGTGACGATCTCGGTGGAACGAAAACGCAGATTGCGCTTTATGTGGAGGGGATATATTGAGTACAAATGTGATAACTATAACATGAGATCGCAAGCGTTCGGATTGTGCGATCAGATTGCGCTCTGTGGCGAAGAGGCCTTGTGGCCCATTGTGCATCTGCTAGCTGGTCAATGAATGTCCCAATCCAGGCCGGACTCTAAACCAAAGGCCAGAATCCTTCCCAGCGGGGCGTTCCTAATTTCTTCCGGCATAGGAAAGCCAATACCAAAGTGTTTGTGCCTCAAGTTCATGAGACTGGGGGTAAATTTTGTAGGCATCATTAACTATTTTACAAATGTTTTCAAACCAGAAATATCAGATCATAAAACCTTAGAGGTCAGGTTAGATATCTGTGAACAAAATGCTCTAAATGCTTATAAATTACTCTAGGCCAATAACACAAACGGGGCTGATTGTTATGTATCAACAATTGGAAAACCAAAGTTGGGATTTTATTGACGTAGTAGGAAACTGTGATAAAATAAATAATGAATTTATGCAGATCTTAGTGAACTGCATGGACCAAGCATTCCCCATAGTTAAAAAAGTAATGTTTAGAGGCAAGAAAATAAGTTGGTTCAATAATACGGTAAGGGACGTGAGAAATAAACTACTTTTACTTATGGATTTGTATAAAATATATCAGGATCCAAACTTACTAATACAAATTAAGGATTATCATAAAAAATACCGCAAACTAATTAACTTATCTAAAAGAAAAGCAAACAATGGTTACATATTAAATTCCGGGAATCCTGTTAAGTCCATGTGAGATGTCGTAAATGACAACAGACAACTAAAAAATAAACAATCTCCCCATGACCAAAGTTTATCTGGTTGTGGGTGACTTCAACAAGTTTTTCACAAATTTGCTCCAAACATCATAAAAGATCTACCAGACTCTGACACAACTTCTGCAGATTACTTGAGAAATTTTAATATCATAGTAAACGATTTAACATTCAATTTTAGATCAGTAAGTTTCGGGGAGGATGCTGAAGCTATAGAAAATGTCAAACTAAAAAATAGCGAAGATTGTTATGAACTGAACACTAAATTAATAAAATACCTTAAAAATACTCTAATTGCTCCTTTAGTTAAACTTTTCGATATCTATATAAAGAACGGAATATACCCAAGTTGCTTTAAAATCGTTAAAGTTATACCCGTATTTAAAAAGGGTTACAGGCCAATCTCTTTAATACCTGTGGTTTCAAAATATTTAGAATATTTATTAAAAAATGAAAAAACAGTTTGTTAAACCCTCATCAATTTGGTTTTCAACTAGGCAAATCAACTACTTATACATTAAATGATAGAGGACTTTGTCGAGGGCTTTGAATTGGGGAGATTCATTGCGGCAGCTTTTTGTTACCTGAGTAAGGCCTTCGACTGTGTCTCTCACGAGACATTAACTGACAAGCTGACTTATTATGGTTTTCAACATGACAGTCTATGTCTAATAAAGAGCTACCTGACTGACCGATACCAAAAAACCTAGTTTAAAAACAAATATTCTGAACTTAACAAGATCGATCATGGTGTACCACAGGACTCTCTGCTCGGCCCAATCCTACTCTTAATTTACACCAATGACTTACCCACAACTGGATTGTGTAGTAAGTAACTTTGTGCCATTCGCTAATGACACTACTGTAATAGATGTCAATAGTGATTTTGAAACTCTCATACACAATATGGAAAACTCTCAAAACCTAGCCCTTAACTGGTTTATAGCAAATTCCCTGAAGCTAAATGAAGACAAGACTGATGAAATGATATTTACCTTAAAGCATCAAGAAATAAATAACCCAATTTTTAGGAATTATGCTGGACCCAACCTTAAAATGGAACTAACATGTAGATTACACTTGTAGCAAATTAGCTAAAAACCTATTCCTTTTAAAAAATTTAACTCAATTTAAAAAAAAAATAACTATAATGGCCTATCACGCCCTCTTTAATTCTGTCATTAGCTACGAAATATTAATATCGGGTCATTCTACTAACTGCACAAGAATTTTTAATATGTAAAGAAAATCAGTCAGAATCTTACTCAGTTTAAATTACAGAGAAGATGTAAAGAACCATTTTACTAGCCTTGGCTTCATGACGGTCCCAAGTCTATGCATTGCATGCCATCACCTGTCAAAGTTATGACAAAAAGAAGTTATTGGCAAAAATGATAAAATACCCTGTAATTTTGTAGTAAAGGCCCAATAAGAAAGGACCACCATGCACATTTCTTAGGTAAAGGTGGTTTCCGTCAAATAAACTGAAATTCGAATATGTTGTACTTCTTGTCGTTGGGAACAAGAGCCTCAATGGGCGACCTCCGAAAATGGACAGTTTTTGAGCTACACTGTAAAACTATAGTATGGATGATGGTGTGTATTTACTATGAGATTTGTTTAAACTGCATCGTAGCGAGGATATGGCTCAGTGGCAGAGCGTTCGTTTTGCATGTGAAATGCCCCAGGTTCGATCACTGGTGTCACCAATCAATCAATCAATCAAATCAAATTTATTTGTCGTTAAAAGTACAAAAGATCTACTCGGATACTCGCACCTGATCCAGCCGAATATCCAGGATACGAGGGCACCGTGGTATTTGAGAGGTTGGAGCGGAGCGAGACCGAGATAGAGTTTAAAATAATTAAAATCTAAGGTCCTACTCCTACCTGCGTAGCAAGTTTATTAGGGCGCGATAAATAGACTGTCCAGGTGACTTAACTAAACTAAGAATATAAAAAACAGTTAACTTATAAAACATTAAGTAGGTTGTTGGCTGGTGAGACGGGAAAAACTCACTGAAAAAACCCGCTAGTGGCAATGGAATACTGAGCGAGAGCGGCTATGCCAGCCGTTAAATTTATGATAAAATTTCTAATTTTGGTTCGAAATGTTGTAGTTATTTTGAATAGTTTTGCTTGACTTTAAGATAGTAATTCAAAACAAAAAGGTAACAAAAACTGACCAAAATAAAGGACGGTTAAAGTGAACAGAAAATGTTAAGAAATTTACTGTAAATATAATATTTTGGTAAGGGAGGTGTCACCAGAATTTCTTATATATACCATTCCTGTCATTACTCATAATTACTGTCATTTTTAAAATTGCATATATAATTTTACAACCATAATTATTATTAAACTAAAAAATTAAAGAACCGGGCCATTAGTCATAATTAAAATGAATTATATTTTTATTCATGCTCCATAACTGCTACTGGATGTATATCCTCTTGTCGCGGTCTATGACCTGCATCGATAATATTTGCAAACATTGCGGTGTTAGGATATTTAACTCGTGGCTGATGTGGCCTATCCTAAGAACCACAATACGCTTGCAACATGTGCATATGAACCATGTGTTCTGACTCAAGTTTTACAAGTGCAGTAATACCCTAAGATCGGTTCACACAGTTTCACAGTGCTCCCCATATGTGAGTTTTAAATGTTGCAAATCTAAATCCTTTATACACTATGTGTGCATTAAGTGTAGTAATGTTTTCCATAAGAGTTGTCTACATCGTTATAGAAATCAAATCTCTTTTGTAAAAGAAAACAAAATAATATGCTGCAGTGATTCAGCAGATACTTCTTATACCCTTGACGACGAAAAAAGTGTTTTGGAAAAAACTATTAATGAACTGACTGATGACTCTGATATGAAGACGCAGTACATACAAAAATTAAAAAGTGAACATGAACTTTTTATCAAGGATGCATTGAAAGTGGAGGAAGAAATGAATGAGTTACTAAGAAAAAAAGATGAATTCATAAACAAATTAACAAAGGAAATAGATATGCTCAATAAAAAATATGTGAAGGACACAAAACCTACAAAAACAATTGCCGTCCAAACCGATAATCAGGTAAAAACATTGCCTATTGATAAGACTAATAAATATTTCATTGGCGTGGGTGATAAATATTCCACTAGTGTTAATTGTGTAACAACAAATTTGATAACTAGCGAGAGTAAATCATCCAATAGTAACTATGAATCTATAAGAAACATAGAGGAAAAAACCGACGTATCAACAGTGGGACATCTAGTAAATAGTATAACAAATGCTAAGCAAAATAATAAAGATACCGTTTCACAAATTATATCATCTAACAATAAAAAAATATTATTGCTGAGTGATGATATAGGGCGTAATTTAAATCGAATTCTGTCCAACAAATTAAAACACCAGAGTTATTGGATAGAAACTTTCATCAAACCTGGAGCTACTTTTCAACAAGTAGTTGAAAACATTGATTCATTGACAAGTTCCTACACATCCCAGGACAATATTATTATACTTGCTGGTTCGAATAATTTTAGTAACATAAGGCGGTATCCATTGTTTAAAAATATTTGGGGCATTATTAAAAAATGCCGAAATTTAAATATAACTCTTGCAACGGTTCCATATGGCAAAAATTCTAATACAAATAAATATATAAGCAAATTTAATAATAAGTTAACTGCTTTTGTTGATAAAATAAATAATTTCGTACCTGGTAAAATTAGTCTATTAAATGTTAATAATGTTTCTAATAATAACCTTAATAAAAATGCTATATGTAACCAAATTATCAATATAATAAGTTGTAAAAGTAATATTAAAAATCTGACTTTTGTTAATATAAATAGCTCTTTAAATCTACAAAATCATGTAAATGAGTGTGATGGGGACAAACTATTAAATAAAACGCATAACAATAATGGATGTGAAATAGAGTTAAGTACTCAAATTCAGGCGCCTTGTGAAGCTATAAGTGTTATTAACACATTGACAACGACATCCCCTAATGCACTTGATGGTGACACTAATTTAATTACTGGTTTAAATGATAGTCATAACGAAAATTCTGGTCATTTTTTATATCCCAGACTGTCACAATTGACACCAATGTGAGAACTGTTATACCTAGGACTGCTTATCTTAATATGTACGACACTGTGAATTTAACCAAACATGTAGAACTTCAAGACGAGATTTGGTCTATATTCCACATCAATATACAGTGTATATCAAATAAGATTAATTTACTAGAGCTATCTCTTAGCAAATATAACCCCACCATTTTATGCCTTAGCGAGCATTGGCAATCTAAAGAAAAACTAACTTCTACTTATATCAATGGATATACCCTAATTAGTGATTATTGCCGGGAAGTACATATACATGGTGGCACAGTTATATTTGCAAAGGAAAACATAGCTTCTCTCTGTAGGTCTGTGAAACCTCTTAATGAATTATCGGTAGAATTATGTATTGAGTGTACGGCTATAACATTCAACAAAAACTCTTGTATAATAAATATTTATAGACCTCCATCAGGTGACTTTGAAATGTTCTTTATGCAATTTTCCAAACTGCTATCTAAGGCAACGTCCGATTACAAATATGTTGTCATCTGTGGTGATCTGAATATAAATAATAATGATAATACTGTTCAGTCTAGAGTCTTGTTGGATATATTTATGTCACTTAACCTAACTTCTTTGGTTTCTGAACCTACACGAATAGCTTCAAAAAACTCTCGTGTTACACAAACAACAATAGATTATGTCATCACTAATGACCCAAAATTTACAACATGTGAAAATTTCGACCCAGGTTTGTCTGACCATCATGGACAACTGGTTTATTGTAATCCTCCCTTTAACGTCGTTGAGAATATAACTTTATTGCCCTTTATGTCAAACAAAACAGTTAACTCTCAATCAATACATGAATTTAAATATTTATATAAAGGTTTTTCTCTACTGAAAGGTAATAGTGACATCAACGTTGTTTTTGATGATTTTTTTCAGCATTTTATGTGGTGTTTTAACGTAGCTTGTAATAACTGTAATTTTAAAACTCAAAAAAAGCGAAGTACTGGCAAAATTAAGTTTTCAGCCAAACTAAATTCAGATTTAGAAGAACTGGAGAAATTAAATTGGCTTAAAAAAAACCTCGGAAACGAGCAAATTACTGAAAGTTATAAAGCATTTAAAAAACAAGTACAAAAAGACATACGAAATGAAAAGATAGCACACTATGAAACAATTATCAACAGATCAGATAATAAAGCAAAAACTGTTTGGACTTTAATTAACAATCTTAAACAAAATTCTTGCAGTAATAACAAAACTATAACATCAATTAATCAAGATAATCTGGAGATCAATGACCCAAAGCTAATTGCAAATATATTTGGTGAATACTTAACAAATGTTGTTAATAGTAAAATCACTACCCATTTTGGTAGTAACGTATCGTCTGTGTGTACATCACCTTTATTTATCACCAAAACGATGTTTTTTGCCCCAGTTACTGAAAACGAAGTTAAACTAGTTATCAAAAACTTGTCTAACAAAAAATCTACCGGCTTAGATGAAATACCTGTAAAATTAATTAAGGAATGTAAAAATGAATTATCGCCGATTCTCGCTGATTTAATTAATTTATCAATTTCTTTAGGACAGTTTCCTGAAATTTTAAAAAATGCAGCCATTATTCCTGTATTTAAAAAAGGCGATCAACTTAATGTTGAAAACTACCGCCCTATATCACTGTTGAGCATATTTTCGAAAATTATTGAAAAAGTTGTATCCAACCGAATTTTAAATTTTTTAAACAATAATAATATTTTAACAAACTCCCAACACGGATTCAGGCCGGGGCTCTCAACAGAAACGGGAACTGTCGAACTTATACAGCATATAAATGATAAGTTAGATGATAATCAACATGTTATAACTTTATTTTTCGATCTCACGCGGGCATTTGACACTATTGACAAGAATTTTGTATGTGATAAAATAAGTGATATGGGTCTGCGAGGACCCTTAAATAATTGGGTAAAATCTTTTTTGTCAGGAAGAAAAATGGTCATAAAAATAAACGAAATAAAGTCAGATATATTCGACATTGACATTGGAACCCCGCAAGGAAGCGTACTGGGGCCTTTAATTTTTATCTTATTCATTAACGATTTGCCCAATTATATAACTCAGGGAAAAGTTTTTATGTACGCTGATGATACTACGATTGTAGTGTCTGATACGAATCCTGTGATCATTGAAACAAAAGTCCGTAGAATATTAGAAGAATTCAGTAATTGGTGTCACAAAAATCGCTTAATTATAAATTATGCAAAAACTGTTTGTGTTGAATTTAAGAACAAGCGTAGAGTAACACATAATGCTTATAATTTCTTATTTAATAACCATATTATAAAGATTGATGACTCAGCCTCCTTCTTGGGAATAACTCTCGACGGTCATTTAGACTGGGGTCATCAAATCGAAAAAGTCTGTACTAAACTTAACAAGAGTTTTTATGTTATGCATTCATTAAGGAATTATTTGAATACCAATGCACTGCTGAATGTATATTATTCATTTGTACACTCCGCCATTGCCTATAACATCATAGTGTGGGGTCAGTCCAGTCATATAGATAGAGTATTTATCCTTCAGAAGAGGATACTCAGGTTAATGTTCAACCTTGAATATAACCAATCGTGTCGTGAAGTTTTTAACAAATACAAAATTTTGACAGTGACATCCGTATATTTGATAAGACTCTTATCGTTTATATATGTGAACAGAAACAAACTTATTCAGAATGGAGATTTTCACAATTATTATACAAGAGGGAGAAAGTTAATCTCTTTAAACAAACATAACCATGAGTTTTATAAGAAATCACCTTTCAACGCAGGCTGCCGCATGTATAATCTTCTACCGGACCAAATTAAGAACAGTAGGTCATTATTTAACTTTAAGAAAAGTCTGAGACAAATTTTAATCAACAATTCGTTTTATTCTTTAAACGAATTTATACATTTCTTACAACCTAAAGTCACCTGATTGTTGTCATATTTATATACAAATTGTGTTTTTTTTTACTATTGGTAGGTTTACTAATTTTATTCGTGTATAATAGTTTTATATTTATTATTATAATTTTATCTGTTGAATATATCATATACTTAGTTATATCTTTTTATACTATTTATTGTTTTTATCAATTATATTTTTTATTCTGTATGACTTGAATACTATACATACATTTCTTGTACATATTTTTCCTGACATGCCATATATATCATGTATCTTGAGTGGCCAATAAATATTATTATTAATTTTTAGACCTATCCTATATCATGTAAAATGATCTCTTGGATGAATAAAATTATTATTATTATTATTACATCGTCATCAATATGATATGCTATCTAGAGTTGATATTTGGTTGTATTTCTGAAACGAGAATAAATCCGCATTCTGATTAGACCTGGTTCATCGTATTCAAATCTGTCCTCTCTTTGTAGTTTATCTTGAATGTAAGCAGGTGCCAAGTTGACTTGATAAATTCCTACTGTCAGCTTCTTTAAATAATCTAAATTAAGTCTGGGAAAAAGGGGTATATGATTTTCAGTTAAATGAACCCATCTTGCATTTCTAGTGTGAAGGTTGTCTATTTCAACTCTGGCTTGAAGAATGTTAGGTGTCTTGAGATTTCTGTAGCATTATTTGAGCTAGTTCTGCGTTTGCTCCCTCCATAAGTATTGGTTCTCGATATTTATTAAGTATTGCTTCAGCAATCTGATAAAAGTCTCCGATATTAATAGCATGGTGCATAGGAATGATTTTTTCAAAAAAATTAAAAACAGATTTTATGTGACCATTACCTGCCTCTACTATCCACCTTGTTTTGGTAATCAATCTGGAATCATTAGCTTCTTCGGTATTAAGTTGCTGTTCACCACGCTCTAGACGTGATGGCATTTTGTAATTAATACCTATATTTTCAAGAAGTGGCAAAATGTCTGAATATCCACTTCAAATTCGTTACGGGGCATTGAGGCATCATTATTACGCGAATCGCAGAAGTAAGGACCATGAATATCTAATATATATCCATCAGGGGCTACAACGAGGGCTGGCTTTATCAAGTGACGGCCCTTATGGACTGAATATGATTGCCTCAGTGCTCTAAAATTGCTACTTTTCTGAATACAGGCATAAGTTCCATTTATGTAGCTACACACAGATCCCGATTAGAGTTACAGAGTTCATTCACAAAATCCGTCATGTCTCTGTATATATTGCTCTCTTCCAATTGAATTCAATCCTATATTTAGAGGAACAAAACGTACCATCAATGTTCTTACTGTGGTAATAACAAGACTTACAGCTTGCCGGCTCGTGTACCTGAAAATGACTTTCAAAAAATAATCAGATAATCCTTGACGAAGTTTGCATAGGAATAATAACAAATCTCTTTTGCTAATATATCGACAGGTACAGGGTCACAATATGTACACAAATCTTGAAATTGTTGGGGTGTTATTGGACTTATGGGTCGGAACTCATCCTCTGTAAAACTATTTTCATCGTTAAAATCGGGCTCATCGATTCTAGCTGATCGATGTAAAACCTGTAAAATATTTTGCAACTGTGCACCGTTTAAGCGATATGGTCTAATATAAAATTGCAAACCCTCCAACAGCACTCGTAGAACAAATCCATTGGCGTCTAAATGATGATGACAGCAGCGAGTTGATTCGGGTATATAAATATTTTTTATGATAAAGACTTTAACTCTACACTCGACAGAAAGCCTACTTAGATTGTGTAACCCATTGCAAAACATACAAGAATTATTTGTGGTCTACATTTAATTTCAAACAATCAGGATCACGTGCTTATTCATCAATCTCGGCATTGACAGTTCGATTGCAATTAAGACATATGCGACAGTTAGCTTCAATATCTCGAGGTGGTAAGTTAACATCTTCACGACAACGAATTGCAATTGGACGCTTGAGCTCATTTTCATTTCCAGAAATACTAGCCATTGCTGGTGGCTACAAACCAATGTTATATATATAACAGTTTACTCTTCGCCTAAACATATCTGGATTTTTAACAACCAAAAGTTGTTATAGAATTTCTTCTATTGTTAACTAATACAATACCAAAGTTGTAACAAATAAACACACAAGTCATTAAAATGTTTACAAAAATCAAAACATTTAATTTTAGACAGGCTATAGGCTTATTATTATTTTTTAACTAATTCTGAAATTCAAATAACATAGAATTTTCGTTTAGACAAATATAAGATAACCACTGGAAAAAAGCAAGTGTGTGCTTTTGCAAATGTATTTTTACTTGTGAATAATATATAATGATAACCAGTAATACTACATACTTAAACGTTTAACTATATTTAAGGAATATTATCATGTTCTTTAATTTGTTAGTTTAATAATAATTATGGTTGTAAAATTATATATGCAGTTTTAAAAATAATAGTGATTAAACAGGAATGGTATATAAAAGAAAATCTGGTAAGACCAGTGATCGAACCCGGTGCGTTTCACATGCAAAACGAAAGCTCTGCCACTGAGCCGCATCCCCGCTACGATGCAGTTTAAACAAATCTCATAGTAAATACCATCATCCATACTATCTTTTTACAGTGTAGCTCAAAAACTGTCCATTTTTGGAGGTCGCCCATTGAGGCTCTTGTTCACAACGACAAGAAGTACAACTTATTCGAATTTCAGCTTATTTGACCGAAACTACTTTTACCTAAGAAATGTGCATGGTCCTTTCTATGGAAAGTTCTGATTACCATCTCTACCTCATATTAAGGTATGTTCTTCTCATGATACAACACCCTGTATACCAAAAGCAGTAAATTTTTCATTATTTGGCATTTTTCCATCACTTCCAATTTCCCCGGAAAATTCTCCAACTTTGAAATTTTAAATGAAACATCCTGTATATTTTTACGTTTTTGGATTCCAGAGGTGATTTTAAGTACGATTGGATAGTCTTTAAAACATTTTGATATTGTCTAAAGTCTTGTAAATAGTTGAGCATTTTGGTTAAATTACAATAATTGGTTTAATTCATACATTTTTGCATAATATTATTTATGAAATTTCTTGTAATAGGTTAGTACACTTGAAATTGAAGCCATTTAAGTGCGAAATTTGTAAGAGGCAGTTTGGCAGAGCTGACTACTTACGACTACACATAAAGACGCATACTAGGGAACCATCAGATGGAACTAAACTGGTTAGAACGGGTAGGAAAACGAGGTGGAAGTTAATGTTTCCTGACAGCAGTACTAGCAGTAAGTTGAAAGTTACTTGGTTTAAATAATGATAATAATAATTTGTTAATTGCCTAAGTATTGGTGTTCAATTTAATTTAAATGTATTAATGAGCAGATCATGATTGGTAAATTACAATTTTCTTACAAGCGGCCACTTGTATAAAATTTTGTTCAACTGATAGTCACTTGACTGCCGACCAGTGCATGATTTTCGGGCCAAATTATAACTCTTATGCAAATTGTGCTCAAAAGATAGTCAACTAATCAATCATTGATTGGTTTAGCAATTGGCATAGCAATTTATGTTTGATATACTGAAAAACATTTGGTTCTGACTTCATTCGGTGATTTTGAATTATTTTAAATGTCATAACTTGTTGTCAGTCAGCTGTCAATGCATTGTTTAATGAAAGTATTTTTACAATATCTGGGTTTGTTAAAAATGCTTTTTTTTTCTAATTAAAGCATATTTAGTGTACATTTAATAATAGCAAATAAAAAGTTATGGTCTACAAATTTTACTGGCAAGGAGGAAAGCGTGTTGCTCTGAACGGTGGCATTCATCCAGGCTGATCGCTACCAGAGTGATCATGGATTGGTCGGCTGAACGAGATTTATTGTATTGAACGCTATTGGAGCGGACGCCATTTTTTGTTGTATACATAAATTATGCTCAGTGATCAACTTCTCAGGAACCACTGAAAAGCATTATTCGTGCAAATTCAGTATAATTACAATGAATAAAACAAAGTTTAGTATTGCATATGGGCACGACAACATAACAAGAGATGGAGAATTACATTTACATTAATCATCAAATTTAATACAATAAAAATAATTCCTAATCTATTTTCTAACCTCACAACTCCTATGAAACATTTGAAAATGTTCTTTAAATAAATAGACAATAAATATCTGTATTGTCACCTCATAAGAATGTTCATTTTGTGGATTTCTGTTCCTTGAAGTTTTTTTTTGTGATAACAGTGGATACTTCTAGTAATATATCTAACTTTTTTTATAGGTGTATCTCTGAGAGAACTATATTAAAGAAAAATAGTAAAACATATTTTTTAGTGGAGCAGAATTTCAAGCGTAAAGCGCTTATTTAAAGAGAAAATTTTTTCAGAGTAGAAAGATATGGGACCTAGACTATCTTATACATAAATAAATAGTGTGTTATATTCCCGTTTGACGACCTTTTACTTTGGTTGAGACCAAAGTTATGATCAATAATTTCAGAAATCATGGCTATTTTTATTCCACATGCTCTTAAGTTAAAAAATCAATAACTCATAAACTACTGGACTTAGATGAATTATTCTTGGTCTAATCTATAGAGTTATTCCTACAGAATGATATACTCGAAAAGTTTCGTAATTCAATTTATTATATTTCGAAAAAATTAAATATATTAAGGAATAATTGATAAAAATGGTAGTTCTGCATTCAAATAGACGTAACTTTTTATGTCACCAAATTAATTTTAAAAATTTTGTTTGTACCAAACTGTTCCCTGAAGTGAAGGGAGAGTTTATGTCATGTAATGACAATAAATGATTGATTGATGATTAATAAACGAACAAAACGAAATGTATCGAGTATCAGTCTAGCCTGTTTAGCATTCTAATTTTCATTTAATAACCAGTAAATTGTTTCTTTAATTTCAAGAAAAGTGTGTAAGTTGTGTTTTAAGTGCCAGAGAACCTCGATATAATAAGGTAGGAGTCCTTTGTTGACTTTTGGGCTCATTTTCCTGTTCTAAGAATATTAAGAAGCTGTATATTAGAGCGAATTTTGCTTACCTTACTATTATCCTGATAAGTTTTTTGCTCTGCTAGTTTTTATTTGGATCGACATTGATATTTATTGTATAGGCCTACCATATCGATTTAGACGTCAAATTATGAGCAAAGGTGTTGAATTATCTAACACCGACTTGTTCAATAAACTCCTGGCTGCCATAAAAACGGAGAATGAGTCTACTAGAAATGATATAATAGATGAACTGAATAAGGTCAATGATAACATTTTACTGAAAATAGAGGAGCAAAATAAAAAAATTTCTGAACTCGAAAAAAAGTGCAATGATTTGGAGATAAATTTTCTTTCTGTTGAAAGACGACTCAGAAAAAACAATATTATTATATTCGGATTAGAAGTCAAGGACGAAAACAACTTGTTAAACCTAATAATTACTTTCTTTAAGGATGCTCTGGGTGTTGATATAGTTGAGTCCGATCTTAACAATCTGTACACAATTAAAAGTGAAAGAGGAACTCCTGTGAAAGTAGAATTCACCTCTTTCTTAAAAAAGTTTTCTATCCTAAAAAAATTACATAAGCTTAAAGGAACCAATACCTACATAGCACAAGATTTGTGTATTGAAGATCGCAAAGACTTGAAAATTTTGAAAGAGCATTTGAAGGAAGCTAGGGCTAAAAACATCTTTGCTCGAATTAAGGGTAATAAGCTGATGATTAATGATGAATTTTATACGCCTGCACAGTTGGTTAATATGAAATCTTGTGACCCAAGAACTAATGGCAAAGAATCTCAACAGAAAGTGAAGATAAAGACCGGGCCTTCCAGCGCGCCATCTACACCTACTCGCATTAGTCATTCGCCTATTGAAACTTTTGTTAACAATCCCTTAATCGACGTGGTCGAACTAGGAATAGCTGACGATAAATCATCACCGCATGTAAAGTTGGATCGCTCTGCTGTGTGCAACACCTCTGGACAGAGGACCGGGTCAGCGTCTCGAGATTCGCCATTGTCCAGTCAAATTGTCACTCGACTGAAACTGAAAAAATAGGCTATCTTCCATATATGTTATTATTTGATGGTTATTCTCTGGCTTTTGAATTATCACCTTACATTTTTTATTTAGTTATTAAGACTGTTTGATCTGTTTAAATTACATTTTTCATTATGCTGCATACTTTATTTCTATGTTAATGCTTGTACGCCTTGTAATTATTTGTCTTATCGTGTAACTATTTTAATTCATCTTTTTTAGCTAATATTTTTTAAATATATTTTTCAAGGTTTTGTTTATACATACATACTACCGATAGTACCTTATAGATATAGATATCATGAGTTTTAACATTGCTCATCTTAACATTAGATCTTTGGTAGCCAATTTTGCAACGTTTAAAGACGAATTCTTGAACAGCCATTACGATATAATTGCACTCTCTGAAACGTGGCTCTCTAATGAATTAGCTATACAAAACTATGACTTGCCAGGATATACCATGTTCTATAAAAATCGTGCTGGTAGGGGCGGGGGTGTGGCGTTATACATAAGAAACTGCTACAACTGTACTATTTTAGATTGTCAGACTAATGAACTGGAGCATTTATGGATAACCGTAGTTACTAACAAAGCAAAATACGCCGTTGGTGTGATGTATAAGCCGCCGAGGTTTCATAACACTAATTTTATTATTGAGTTTGAAGATATCTTAAATGTTGTTGTACCTCAGAGTGATCATATTATTCTGACAGGCGATTTAAATACTGATCTCCTTTCTGTTGACAGACCTGAAGTAGAAAGATTTTATAATATTTTGGAGAGTTATGACTTACAACAGGTAATAAATAAACCGACACGATATTGCCCCACTGGCTGTACATTATTAGATTTAATAATCTGCTCGGCCGACCTTAATGTTTTAAATACCACAGTTTCCGATGCGCCGTTCATAGCTGACCACTGTCTAATTTCCTGTGAAATTGGCAATTTTAATTTACCTAGGGAACCCTTTTTGCGAACATATCGAGATTTTAAAAACTTCAACTATCCGAATTTCCTTACAGACCTACTTAATGCTCCTTTTCTGCAAATTTATGAGATGCATGATATCAATGATAAAGTTGACTATTTCTCGTCTCTGATTTTACGTTTATTTGATATTCATGCTCCTCTTAAAACTGCTAAAATAACTAAGAAGAAAGCCCCTTGGCTCACCGATAATGTGAAGTTTATGTGTAAACTAAGAGACAGAGCACTGCTAAGATTTAAAAAGTCTAAAAACCCTGCTCATTGGGATTATTACAAAAATCTGCGTAATTATGTTAAAACTGCTATTATTAATGAAAAAAAGGCCTATTTAAATTATTCTTTGCAACAGAATAAAAAAAATTGTTGGAAATCTTTTCGTGATTTAAATATTTATAGTCGCCAAATCTCTAGAGATATACCCTCGTCTTTAGGAAGTGTCGACGATGTAAATAAATATTTCGTTTCCTCTAGTCAAGTTACAGACAACGCTGATGAACCCACTGTTTCATTTCTTAGAAATAATGTAAAGCCCAATGTAATACATTTTCATTTTTCGATGGTTACTGATGAGGAAGTTTATAAAACGCTCCTTTCGGTAACATCTAAAGCATGCGGGTCTGACTACATCTCTTTAACCATGCTTTTATATTGTTGTCCAACCGTTTTACCATTCATAACTCATTTGATAAATTATTGCATTGAAACTAGTGTCTTCCCTTCTAAATGGAAAATAGCATATATACTGCCTTTTCAAAAAATAAGTAAACCTAGTAACCTTGGAGACCTCAGGCCAATTAGTATTTTACCTGTGATATCTAAAATCCTAGAAAAAATACTAAATATTCAAATAAAAAATCACTTAAAAGAGTATGATCTATTGCCTCAAAACCAATCAGGATTTAGAGTAAATCACAGTTGCACAACAGCTTTGCTGAAGGTTATTGATGATATTTTATTGGAGTGCGATAAAGATAATTTAACTATTTTGGTCTTGCTTGATTACTCCAAGGCCTTCGATAGGATTAATCATGAGACTCTATTATCGGTGCTTCATTACTTGGGATTTGGTGGAAACGCAATTCTACTCATTAAAAATTATTTGTTAAATAGGCAACAGATGGTCAAATTAGGTAACAACATTTCAAATCCATTAAACACGTTCTCCGGAGTTCCTCAGGGCTCCATATTAGGTCCTCTACTGTTTACTTTGTACACATCGACTTTCCAAGATAGTTTACAGTATTGTTCTAGTCACTTCTATGCAGATGATACCCAAATTTATTATTCGTTTGGAAAAAATGACTGTCATGAAGCATGTGTACGAGTGAATCAGGATTTACGGGCACTAGTATCTATGTCGGAAAAATACTGCCTAACTATTAATCCCACCAAATCCAAAGTAATGCTATTTCGGCGCAGAGCATCATGCGGTTTGTATACTGATAGTATTCATATTAATATAAATGATCAGGACTTGCAACTTTGCAACATTTCTAAAAATCTTGGCCTCTTTATAGATTCTAAGTTGAAATTTTCGGAGCATGTTACACATATTGTTAAAAATGCATTCAGTAAACTAAAATTAATATATAGCAGTAGACATTTGTTGTCTATTAAAAATAGAATAATATTGAGTGAGTCATTGGTTATGTCACATCTGAATTATGCAGATGTGGTGTATGGGCCTCTTCTAAATCACTATGAGCATACACGCCTGCAGCGGATACAGAACACCTGTATACGATTTATATATGGCTTAAGAAAATATGACCATATTTCGGCAAAATTTCACGAATTAAAGTGGTTATCAGTAAAACAAAGAAGAGATTTGCATATTTGCTCTCTAATCCATAAAATTATTAAAAATGGTGATCCGTGGTATTTGCTAAGTAAAATCAGGTTTAGGGCAGATGCACATAATGTTAATGTTAGACATAAACATATACTGACAATACCAGCACATAAAACCTCACTCTTTCAGTGCTCCTTCTCCTACTATGTTGCAAAATATTATAACAAAATTCCATCTGTTTTAAAGGATTTGTCTTTAATCAATTTTAAGAAAAAATTAAAACACTCGCTGCTCGAAGGTCTGATAACTTTTTTGTAACTCTGCTATATTGTACGGTCTCGATTTATTGTGATTTTAGATTCATAGTATTTTTTTATGTAAATATGTGTTTTGTGAATATTAAATATCATTATTTTTTGTGTACTAGTATAAGTTGGTGCACTAGTCGTGTTAAGTGATATCTTGCATTTTACGTGTCTTTTATATGTAGTCATATATTTATGCACTCGATACACATTGTACTGTAATTATGTAATTATTAACATGTTCTTACACTTTGTTTACTAAATCTTGTATCTTCAGGGTTGAGTGGAAGAATGGAACTTAGTTCCAAACTCTGCCTTTTGGCGCAGTAGTACTTGTTGTCCCTTTTATTTTTGTATAGTGCTTTCTAGATGCCAATAAAAACCTATTATTATTATTATTATTATTATGTAATATATTGTCGCGTTTCATAAATAAAGGCTGTAGATAGGTTTGAACGTGAGCATGACATGTCAGTCAAGCAACGTATTCTTATTCTCGTTCACGGTGTTCAAATTTCTTGGGATGTTTACATAGATTATAATCAGCTGTACTAGTCAGAAAAATCCTAATTTCGTCATAAGAGCAGCAGTATCCCGTATTAAATAGAATATCAATATTTTTCCTAATTCTGGTATGTAGTACATTTGTACACCCCAAATATAATGAAAATAAACTGGGATTTTTCGACTTTTGCTTTGAAACATTTCTTATTATTGCATTACAAACAGCCAAAACAGGAACGTTTATTTCATTAGATGCAATGCGAATGCCCTTTTCGAATTTATCTTCGTTGTTAATCCATGAGATGACATCCAGTAGATTTTTTCGGGATTTGTTTTTTGCAATCATCATAGTTTATTTCTTCAGGGACGGGATATACTGTTATATTATTATGTTCTATCTTATATTCAGCCAGTGATTTCCTTAGGATCCCAGCAGCTCTGTGTAGGATCATCATATCATTATTACAAAAATTGAAACTACAACCCGATGTTCAGATTTACTTGTAGCCTCAAATTCATGAGAACTATTTTTTGAAGTTTGTTGTACTGGACTATCGCGAGAAAGTTTTTTCGGATTTCGAGAACTTATGTAATGACTGTAACAAGTCTGGTGATATTTTGCATCCACGGCAAAAAGATCTTCATAAATTGACATCTTGGAGATCATGTCAATATCTTTTCTGATGTTTGTGGCCTTCATTATTTTCTGTCTGGCGGTTTCTCCTGTACCCGTGCTTATTTTGGTCAGTCCTTTCTTTTTTTTTTTGTTCCAGACATTGCACATAAAGCACATTTTACTAATATCAAATCCGTCTTTTTTAGTATGGTCATTATTATTTCTTGCGGAATCTTGCTTTTTAGAATTAATGTAATTGTCTGTATTTCGATTACTAGTATAAGTCTGGTAACACTGTGGTATCTATAATTTTTTTTTGTTGATTGGAGTAATTTTTTTTTTTTTTTTTTTTTTTTATACATTTATTTAACGTCGGCCTATTTCCGCTACTGAGGCCTAACACCGACGCCTGTAGACGAGCTACCCCCAACCAGGAATTTTGCCGAACCTCTTCCCTTAAGAAGAGTAGGGATCTTTTACTTGCCTAACATTTAATAGACAAGGGACCGACGGCTTTACATCCCCTCCGAAGGATGGTATATCTCCTATACAACCCTCGCCTAAGGTTGTATAGCTTCCGCGCATACACTGATATACAAGCCGCTGGAAGATGTGTGAGGCGAGAACGCGGTTTCCGTTGGAATGGTCACCAATCCAAGTACTAACCGCGCCTGTCGTTGCTTTACATCGCATACCGAAGTATGTACATAGTAAAGACGCACCTACGCTCGCCCCTGGAGTAATTTTAAATGCGGCAATTTTATTATAGAAATATTGTCATTTCTCCAAAAAGCAGCATCTAAAATTACTGAAATAACAGCTTTACTGGGTTTTTTGCAACTGTGCCAAATTTTTCATTACTAACTTCTTTTTCACAGGCATATATAATTTTTTATTTAATTCTTACCTGTTTATTTTGTTTTAATAAGTCCGCTTATAAGGAAAATAGGTTAATATGAAAATTGCACTCGAACGTAATTAGACAAACTTCTACTTTGCATAATTCAAGACTACTGTACTGTAAAATGTACGATTCACTCAAACCCACTGCTTAAATCTGTTCTTCTGTCATATTATTTATGAAATGCGACAATATATTATATGACAGAAAATGTAAACTTCGAGCAATAGTTTGGTATAAAAAAATTTGAAATCCTTATTGTGAAATAAAAAGTTACGCCTATTTGAATGCAGTATACTACTATTTTTGTCAATTATTCCTTAACATATTTAGTTTTCTCGAAATATAATAAATCGATTTACGAAACTTTTCGAGTATATCATTCTGTACGAATAACTCTATCGATCAGACCAAAAATAATTTATTTAAGTGCAATAGTTTATGAGCTATCGATTTTTTAATTTGAGAGCGCGCGGAATAAAAATAACCATAATTTCTAAAATTAGATACACATAACTCTGGTCTCGACCAAGGTAAAAGGTCGTCAAACGGCAATATAAGACATTGTTTATTTATTTATAATATGGTGTAGGTCCCATATCTTTCTACTCCGAAAAAATTTGTTGAATGATTTCATCCTAAATTCTGCTCCACTATTATTTATTTTTTTAAGTTTTTTTATGTCTGGAAAATCTGAAAAACATACTGCAAGATATCTCTAATAGCGTGTTTTTGTTTCATTTTCCCAGAGATAATGGTTTCTTAGAAAAACGGGTTAGGCCTGTTTTTTTTTTGGCATTTTACACATTGTTTTTTCTTATGTACTGTACCTGACATGCCATCTCACCACAGTGAATTTATGACCAATAAATCAATCAGCCAATCATTTTTGGTTTCATTGTCTGGTCGATAGCCGAGTGGGTTAAGGCGTGAGGTGGCAATCGCGATTGATCACATGGACATTGGACCACCGGGTTTGAATCCTGGTTCCGGCACTGGCACTGTCGGAGGAAATGGTTGTATGTCCGCGTTTTTTTCAATGTGTAGCCCCCTTCCGCACAAGCCCTGGCTTCTTGAATTGGGGGTTGTCTAATTTCTGTGGTGTTTATTATATTATTATTATTATTTTTGTTGTGAGCTGGGACCTAATTTTTTACAATGTAATCTTTTTTGCAGGCGAGCTACTTCCATGTAAATTTTGTGGAATTAGGTTCCAAGGTGTAGCAAAATTGAAGATGCACTTGGAAACGCACGTAAGAAGGTTCCCATGTCAGTATTGTCCTTTAACGTTTGCTAGGAAGCAGTACTGTAAGAGACATGAGTTGTTACATAATGGTTTGGAGAACTTTTTTAGGTAAGTGCCTTACTTGTTATTTAAATGGTATCATATACCAGATGTAACAGAATTGTGGTACCCCGCTTTTCTCCTTTAGTTTTAAAAATAAACCAAATGTATTTCTAGAGTACAAAGATTTATTGAAAAGCCTTATAGTATATCTTAAAGTTGACCATAAAACGGTATGAACTTTCTCTGGATGTAGTTGCCTTCGAAAGCAAATTTGATCAATTCAAGCAACTATAAAACTATGAAGCGGTTTTTAAATTGCTTTATGAAATATCATATAGATCTCCTATATCCTCTTTTAAAACTTTTTCCTAAGAAAGCAGGCTCTTGTCAAAATACGCAATAAAACAATGACTCGTTTATTAAATTTGCCGTAAATTTTATTAGCTTTTAATATACGTGAATGAAACTAAAATCTCTTAAGAAAATGAGGTTATATTAATTTGACAGGATTCTGAGGCGGCGTATACAGAATGTCTAAGCGTTAACAAGCAAGTGGAAAAAATCAAAAACTGGCAATTTTAAAAGAAAAATTTATTTATTTATTTATCAACGGGTAACTCATAATATATACATTAAATAAAAACACAATTTATAATATACTATAACAGTTAAATATAAACTAAAATTTAAAATGAACAAAGAGTAGAGAGAAGAAAAAACTACATAGTATCTAATTAGCAAGGCTAAAGTTTTGTAATATTTGCTTTTTTTATATTGAAGAAGTGTGGAAGAAAAGAAGTCTAAGCTCACACATTCATTAGGTCGTCTTACAAACCTAGCACAGGTTTCATTCTTACCATAATTTATTGCATGGAATGATCCAAATATAGTAAAGTATTGTGTTCGTCTTTCAGCAGCATTTAAAGAAATCAATTATTGTAACAGTTGAGGGCAGTTAATTCGATTATTTAATATTTTATATAAAAGGGACATATCAGCTAGGAATCTTCGCTGCTCCAATATTTGCATATTGAGAGAAGTAAATCACTATAAGCATAATCGTCGTCATGATAGTACCCCATTTTAAAACTCCAATGTCTTAAAAATGTGTGTTGTACATTTTCAATCTGATTAATGTGGCAAGCATAACATGGATTCCATACAGGAGATGCAAATTCAAGAACTAAACGAACCAATGAACAATATAGTGTTTTAAAACTGTTTGCCGAGAAATCACAGGATTAATGTTTTACAAAGCCAAGCATTTTTAACGATTTGGAACATAAGTTGTTTATATATAAGTTAAAAAGCAATTTGCTATCAAATGTTACACCTAAGTCCCTCATTTCATTTTTTGGCTGCAGAGAAATAGTATTTATACTATAGTCAAATTGTTTTGGTGCATTAATTTTAGCAAATGTAATTTTATAGCATTTATTAACGTTTAAGCTCATAGAGTTAGTGCTATACCACTCTAATAGCCGGTCAAGTTGAAGCAGTTCACATGATAAGTTGACAAGTTGACTCAATTGCTCTAAAAACCTTGAGGTCATCGGCAAACATAAGAAATTCTGAGAGCTTTTAGTTTAGAAAGAAGCAGGCTATGGTTGACTCTATCAAATGCTTTAGAAAATTCGGTATAAACCACTGAACTCTATTACAGTAAATGGAATGCCAATGCCCACAAAAATTTCTACGTACAATTGAATATCGCGCAAGTATGGCGGCCACATAGTAGCGCGCAATCGCACTATGAAATACATCAGGGCCGGCCTTATTTTTAGTGCGTGTTTCATATTTTTAACTTTTTTTAAAAATCGCATAAATAAATATAACAGTTTATTTGCTTTGATAGTTATAAAAAAATCAAAGTTATCGTTATTCCCAAAACAATCATTTTATTTTCAATTTCTTGTAGCAAATGTCGAATATGTAATGTATGATCATAAGTTCAATATATAGTTCACAAAAAACAGTCATATATTTTCTATCTCTGGGGTCGAAATATGATTTTAAAATTAATAAAAGCTAAAATTGAGGCCTGAAAAAACCTATACTTTTTTTCTACGATCAATCAGTAAATATATGAGTAGGTACTAGTGAATTTTTATTGAAAACTAAAATCATGCATTTTATATTCACAAATATGTTTGAATTGACAAATGAAATGAAGAAAAGGTAATAATTAACTATTATCAAATACTTGGTGTGGTATTATTATTTGAATTTCAAGATAACTTAGCTTTTTTGTTTAAGATCAAATGCCTTGATATATAAATGATAGATTGTTTTACTCGTTTGTTTATAAAAATATGACATACTCATGAGACAATGAATTGTAAAAGAATATGTAAAGGTGTTTACGTAAAACTTCCTTCTCTATTTGCAAGACAAAATTAAAGTATAATGTCCATTTATATTTTGACTAAAAGTATGTGGTTTCATCCCCGGTAGTAGTGTACATATACCAAATGTTTACTTGCTACATTAAATAATTTTTCTGACAAAGTAATTGAATAACTAAAATTCGTAATATACTTCGTCTGAAACGTGGAAAATCTGATAAAATCTTGTACTGTACTTTTGACAAATACAATGTAAACATGAACCAAGGGAAGCAACAATTTTCTTACTTTTTATTAAGTATTTTGCACTGCACTCTATTGCTTTATTTTCCTTGATTTTTTTAACATCGGTCTATTTCCGCTACCAAGGGCAAGAACCAATACCAGGAGACAAGCTACCCTCAAACTGGAAATTTTGCCAAACCTCTATCAAAGAGTAGGAATTTTTTTTACTTGCCTAGTATTTAATGGACAGGGGATTAACTGTTTTACATACCCTCCCAAAGATGGTATATCCACTACACAATCCCCATCTAGAATTAAATAGCATTTGTTAATACACTGAAATACAGGCCGCTAGAAGGTGAGTCAAGATTGCTGCGTTTCTCTGAAAGTCACCCATTCAAGCACTAACTGCGGCTCCTCTTGCTTTATATTTAGTATCGCAGTACAATGCCATAAAGACAGAGCTGCGCTCGTCCTTAACTGTTTTGTTATAATAGATTTCAGTGGTATCTTGCCATGGTGTGTAAAAAATATTTAAAAATTTTAATAAATGAAACTTCTGCTTAAAAATAGAACTTGGTTTTTGAATATTACAAAATGTCTCTCTAGTAAAATATATACATTAAAACAAAATTTTTAAGTAAAATATAAATTAGTTATAAAATTCTCTTTTTATTCACAAAACGCTTTGTTATATGTCAAACATTGTCATTCTGTTTGTATTTCCATAAACATTTGGCACATATTTGCATTATTTTTAACCGACTGCGCTAAGCAAAGGAGGGTAATGTGTTCCTTATTTATTTTGTATAATACACAAATAATTGAGATGCCTTGCTGCCGCACTCTATTAACTTACTAGTAATATACTTGGGTGTTCCTATTGTCAACTTTACCACGTTGGCTGACTGGACTCATATTTCACAGTTTGAACTTGCTTGTTTCATAAAATTGTAATATTAATTTATAAAAAGTATGATAACGTTATGGGTTTTCAAAAAGATCTTGGAATCAGTATTCTTATCCCGAATATGTTGGATACGTATTTATATTAGTACTATTCAGGTACTTAACAATTCACAAATAATAAACTGAAAAATCGCAGCAATGAAAAAATGTGAGGTTACAATATTTTGCATCCTGATATCTCGGGAAGTATATACAGCCTATTTTTAATAAAAATTCGTGTTTAAGTAGGAAAAGTACTGATTTTAAAAGAAAAAAAATCCAAAATCGGACTGTCTTGCCAATATTTAGATGGTAGCTTATTTTAATACAACAGACAAAAGTTGAGTAGGTATACTTACTTAAAATATAACAAACCCGGGATATCGTCCCGGTTCTTACAAAACAGTACCATACAAGTGCGCGCTATTGTCTTAATTAAGATACACACTGTTTATAAGTCACAAAATTATATACAATATAACCAATATATCTCACAACTTTTCGCAAACGAAAGGATAAAATCACGAAGACCGACTCTGTAATTCGCATTCAATTTAAGACCTACGCTTTAGAAACATATAAAACACAAACTTGCGTCAGCGCATAACTTCCGTACACAGCTGTTTGAGTCAAGCTCCGACATATTTTTAACCTTAGATTTCCTACTGCGTCGGCGGTTGTCTGTGCATTTTAAATCGCATGATTATCACATTTTGTTTACGCGCATATGCCTATAATGGCGTTCCATTTACTGTAATAGAGTTCAGTGGTATAAACAGAATCAACCTGCAGCCTGCTTTCAAATGTGTTGATTATAAAATTTTCATAGATTAACAAATTTATATTAATCGATCTGCCTTGCATGAACCCATGTGTTCATCTATAAGAATATTTTTACATTCATAAGTTAACATAACAGTCTTGTTACTAGACAGTCTAGTAATTTTGGTATTTCGGATTGTATGCAGACAGCTCTATAATTCTCAACATTATGCTTTGGTCTAGACTTATATATAGATTTTAAAAAGCTATGTTTCCAATACTTGGGGAAATATTCCAAAATTCAAAGACAAGTTGAATATAATATATATAGGGATAGCTAATATATATATACACACTGTTTTAAGAAATATATGGAAATATGTTCAATAATATCTTTAAGATCTATATAAAAATGATTAATATCAACCGTCCTCTCATAAATGTAGGAAGGTATAACTGATGGTTTGTCGTTAACAGTTGCAAAGAAATCGGCAAAAAAAATTTACTGTATCAGTTACGTTACTACTGCCAACATTATTGTATAGCATATTACATGGGAGGTTGTAGAATTTCTTACGATCATTGACAAATTTCCAGAAAGCACATGGATTAATATGAATGTTATCTTGAACTTTGTTTAAATAACTTTGGTAGCAACGATGACTCAGCTCTTTACATTGTACACGCAGGTGAGAAAAATGAAGGTAAATTATGTTTTTTTTTTCTATAATAAGACTTTTGGGTTCATGATTAAAGTAAGAAGGAAATGTAGATGTTTTAAAACATTTTAAAGGAGTAAATAAGTAAATAGCTTCATAAAGAACATCATAAAAGTAGGAAACAGCATCATTAATAGACAGATTACCTACCGTAGTTTCCCAGGCAATTGAGGCTAAATTGTTTAATTGAAAAATAATCTACATTCTTGAAATCATAAAAGAATTCCTTCCTTATAATGAAAAAAAATTCATCTTTATGTAATTGAATGACAAGCTAACTGCAGTATGGTGAATACTGTTTGGAAGTAATAAATCTATTGCGTCTTCAATCACAATTTCTTCAATGTTGGTGAATAAAATGGTAAATAAATTAAATTAAATTATTTAAAACTTCTTAATGATATTCCAATCAATCAATCACTAGCAAATAGGTTAGAAAGGTTATGACTTCAAATAGTTTAGTTTTTAACAAGGATTATTAGATTTTATTCAAGTTCAATTTGATTCATCTAGACCAGGAAGACCTTGTAGGTAACTAAATTAAGTCTATTTATGCGTATGCAAGTGCTTAATGACTTATTAATTACTTTCATAAGAACTGAAGATCTTAAAAATTATTTAACGAAAATAGAATCAATTTTTGATTATCAACATTACAAAAATCCGGTAATATAATTTGTATGTATTAAAGTAAACTTTTCTAAAAATAGTTCTAAATGGACGATGCATCGCCAAAAATTAACACTATAGGAAAATGGCCACTTTAGGAATAAAACCGTTCTATTTTCGTTAAATACTTTATAAGGTTTTCAGCTCTTATGGAAATAATAAATAAATCATTAAGTACTTGCGTAAGTATAAATAGACTCAATTTAGTTACCTACAAGACCTTCCTGGCCTAGATAAATCAAACTGCACTTGAATAAATACGTATAATCCTAGTTAAAACTAAATGTTCGCATGTATAGATCAATTTGTACTTGACTAAAGCCTTATATTACAATAATTTTTAGAACTAAACTGTTTAAAATCAAAACCTTCATAAGACTGCTTAGTTTTAAAGTGGTTTTATAATTATCTGAATGTTTCCCGCCTAAATTTCTAACCTATTTGCTAGCGGTTGATTGATTAGAGTATCATTAAGAAGTTTTAAATAATTTAATTTAATCTTTCTTTTAAAATTGCCTCTGTTTTTAATTTTTTTCCACTTGTTGGCGTTGACTTAGACATTCTGTATACATCGCCTCAGAATTACTGTCAAACTAATATATCATAATCTCATTTTCTTAAGATATTTTAGTTTCATTAACATAATTAAAAGCTAATAAGATTTATGGTGTATTTAATAAGCGAGTCATTGTTTTATTGCGTATTTTGACAAGAGACCGCTTTCTTAAAAGGAGAAGGTTTTAAAAGAGGATACAGGAGATTTATATCTATATTTTATAAAGCAATTTTAAAACCATTTGAGCGCTTTATAGTTATATAGTTGCTTAAATCGATCAAATTTGCATTCAAAGGCTTTTTTAAAACCAAACGGTTTTGTTAATTCCTTTTAACATTAATAATAAAACTTTTACAAAACTACAGCTAGAGAATGTCCAAAAGGTTTTATGGTAAAATTTTAAGATATAGTCTTTTCAATAAATTCTTTTACTTTAGAAATACATTTGGTTTCAAATGAACCTAATTTAAAACTAATTAATCTGCAGATATCTTTCATAAAACCTTTATAAAACGAGAGCCAAACTAATCCGCATTTAAATTGTTACTTGGGCATGATTCTGTTACACCCAGTATATAATATTTACAAAATATCTATAGAAAGATTCTCTAATAAATTCTCATTATTTTTATTCAACAAATACTTGTCAACTATAGTACCATTTTATTCAGTGCAAATTTTCTCTAATACCGATTTCTGTACCCATTTTAAAAATGACTAGTAGATCCCTCCCAATTTCCAACAAGAACAAAAAGTGAACCTACCAAATAAAATGTTTCATTGTTTATTGTAGGTGTAATATTTGTTGGAAGCGAATGAAGTCTGAAGAAGAATTGGAAGAGCATATTGAAACGAAACATAATAAACTTAAATACACATGTCACATTTGTGGAGAAATGTTCCACAAGACATTTTTACTGAATCAACACAGTTTGCGGGAACATAGTAATACGGTAAATGCAGAGAACGCAAAACAAATTATCTTTGAGAGTTTGCTAGAAGCTACAGCTACAGGAAATAATGAAGTATGATGAGTTTTTAGCCTGAAGTTAATTTAAATAGGGATATTCCAATGACTAGGCCTTTTTAAACATGTAACATAAACTGTGTATACCAGTATACATATTGTGTTTAGTTATGATAAAAGAATTATGTAAGAAAAGCACACAAATATTAATTATATGTAATTAATAAATAATATATTTTCAGTGAATTGTTATTATTTTGTGATTATACAGTGGTAACGCAGTCTGCGACTTAAGGATATTATACCGTCTGTCTATTTTACAAGGGCCACACCAAATATCTCGCTTAATATCTATTGTAGAAGAATCAAGTTTTAGAAACAGTTATCCCATTTTTTGTGAGCTATATTTCATCAAACCACAAACGGTTATAGCTTCCTTATTTGAGAAGATACGAAAAAAGTTAAAGGGATGAAAGTTGACGGCAAAGACAATAAGAATAATGATGCGTATCAAAAAATTCGAAAAACGTAGTTAGCTTTGATATACATTCTTGTGCAAAAATGAAAAGAACAAATCTCAAAATAGGCCATGACACCATTAGTTCCGTTTATTTTTTCCCTTTCCAACAATATAAAACATGTCACAAAAATTTTAACTGATAGTGTCAATATTTAATATTTTACAAAAACCACAATTCGTATCATAATACCATAATAGTAAAAATTCACTTTATAATATTTATTACAATTTAATACAAACAAACAAATATCTCATGGATAAAAATACAAGTACAAAATGACTATCCAAACAAAAAAACAACTATGTTAACAGTACTGTTATGTGCTGCCCTCTAACGGGGAAAGATGTGACTAAGTCCCTGATCAAAGTGAAGGGAAACCTGTATTCTGTTCATGGCCAGTAGGTGGGGTGGCGCCATCTATGAGCCAATTGACGAACAGTCATCTATCACATAGTAGAAAACTCTGTAGGATTCCAGAATATTATGGAATACTGTTCTGGTACATTCTATTGGTGGATATAAAGAGGTGAATCCAGCAGATGGGGGAACAGTCCAGTTGAGTGAAGTATGCAGTACAGTTGAGCTCAGTGAAGTAAACAGACAGAGAGTTTTTAGGTTAGACAAGAGTTGACAAGTTTAGGAAGAAAAGTACATAGTGTTTTAAAAGTAGTGAATTTATATTAGATTAAGTTATTATTAGTTGTGTGATTTTTAAGTATTTACTAGTGTAATTTTAGTGATTAATAAAATAGTGGTTAGTGAAGATTCTTGTTGCAAGTTATTTGAACCCGTAGAGTGTTTACTGAAGACTGTAAACACGTAACAGTACTTCCTTCTGCCATACTGAAAAGAAAATGTGTGTAGTTATTTTTCTAACTACAAATGCTCAAATTGTGCACCATGCATTCTAAATACAAATGTGCTCTATGAGACACCTCACGCATTACATTTTGTAGCAATTCGGTAGTAATTGTCTCACATGCGTTTCTAATTCTGGTTTTGATGTCCTCAATATTTTCGGGGGCAGTTTGAAATACCTTGTCTTTAATGTAACACTAGACGAAAAAATCCGAGGGAGTAATATCTGGTGATCGAGCTGGCCATAGAATGAGTCCATAAGTGCCTATCCAGCTATCTGGCATAACATAATTTAAATAATTTGTACACATTACGGCAGTGTGAGGTGGAGCCCCATCTTGTTGAAAATATAAATAATTTAATCTCTCTGCCACTGTTAATTCATAAAGAAAATCATGAAATTCGTTTAGCAGGAAATTAACGTATCTACAAGTGGTTACTTTGTCACCATAAAAATAGGGTCCAATTACTTTAGTCCCTGAAAGACCTACCCACACATTCGTAGAAAATCTTTCTTGGAAAGCAGTCTCTCTGCACCAATGTGTATATTCTCGTGTCCACTTATAATGCATATTTTTATTGAAAAATCCATTAGAAAAATTTGATTTGTCCGACCAAAGAATTTTGCTACATATCAGCGAGTCATTCCTTTTTTTATTTAACAACTATCTACAAAATCTTACTCTCCTTGGCTTATCTCCCTCTTTTAAATGTTGATGTTTCCTCATTTTGTAGCATTGAAATCCGTTTTTTTTTTAAATATTTTTCTTGCACTGTCTTTTTTATGCGACAGTTTCTCTGAATTTGTCTCAAAGAAGTTTCTTCATTTTCGTTAACATAATTCAATACTCTATTCACTTCTCTTACATTATCCGCAACATGCCTTCTCCTTACTATTTTTGTTGAAAATGAACCGTGCGTTTTTAGATTTTGAACTAACTTTCTAAACATAGTTCGATTTGGCTGCGAAGCATTTGGAAATCTATCTCCGTAAACCGTGACTGCCGTCTCAGCATCAAAATTGCACTGACAATAAATGCTATAATCATATCGAATTTGTTTTTATTGGTGTACACCATAATTACTGATGTATACTTGTCTTAGAACTCGACAACGCAACATACAATAGTGACAATCTGTCAAATTTGTTAATAATTGTATACATTGTTTTTCACTAATCATGGCATTGCTGATTTTTATGATTCAATGATATAAATTGTAGTTTTCATAAAATATTAAATATTGACACTAAAAGTAAAAATTTTGTGACATGTTTTATATCGTTGGAAAGAGATAAAATAAACAGAATTAATGGTGTCATGGCCTACTTTGAGATTTGTTCTTTTCATTTTTGCACAAGAGCATATGTCAAAGCCAACTGCGTTTTTCGAATTATTATTTTTATTGTTTTTGTCGTCAACTTTCATCCCTTTAACTTTTTTCGTATCTCCTCAAATAGGCAAAGCTATAACCATTTCTGGTTTTCCTATTTTTCAGGTTTTGTTTTCAAATGCATCTAAGACTTTGGGTGAGACTATTTTTAGCTAGAGATGTAGATGGCTTTTGAATCCATACTGACTTGGGCTGAACAATTTCATTTACTTCGAAATATGTATTTATCTGATTTTTTTAGGACACTTTCAAATATTTTTGCGAACAGGGATACAAGTGAAATAGGTCTATAGTTCGTGGGATCATCCCTACTCTTTCTTAAAAATTGGAATTGCTTTTGCAATTTTCCAACATTGAGGAAAGCTACTATTTCTTATGCACAAGTTTATTAGTTTTGTTGGAGGGATCAGAATGAGATTTATGAAACTTAATAATTTTAACTGAAATTGTTTATAAGGGCCTTTACTTTTAGTGTTTTTTAAATTATTGATTGGGGCGAGCGTAGGTGCGTCTTTACTATGTACATACTTCGGTATGCGATGTAAAGCAACGACAGGCGCAGTTAGTACTTGGATGGTGACCATTCCAACGGAAACCGCGTACTCGCCTCACACATCTTCCAGCGGCTTGTATATCAGTGTATGTGCGGAAGCTATACAACCTTAGGCGAGGGTTGTATAGGAGATATACCATCCTTCGGAGGGGATGTAAAGCCGTCGGTCCCTTGTCTATTAAATGTTAGGCAAGTAAAAGATCCCTACTCTTCCTACGGGAAGAGGTTCGGCAAAATTCCTGGTTGGGGGTAACTCGTCTACAGGCGTCGGTGTTAGGCCTCAGTAGCGGAAATAGGCCGACGTTAAATAAATGTATAAAAAAAAAAATTATTGATTACTTATACCTCTGACTTCATCATATGTCACTTTAAAAGTGAAATTGTTTAATAGGTTTACCTCATTTATATAATTCAATGAATTTGTCAGTTTTAGCGAGGTCCTTTATAATATTTTCTGAGATATTCACGAAGAAATCATTAAAATCATTGGCATTTATATTTACATTGGCAGAACGATTTGGACTATTGTTTTTGATTACATTCCACATGGCTGACTACATTTTTTGTTTTTAATGTACTCATTCATGTTACGTTTTGCATTATAAATTTCTTGGCGATATCTGGTTTTAAAGTTTTTTAATTCGGTATTGGACACTAATTTAATATTTCTTTGGTTTTGTTCACATAACAGTTGTAATGTCTCTCATTTTTTTCAGTTTATCATTAAACCAGTCACCTTTATAATCAATCTTAAAGCTATTAATGGATTTAGACTTTAAAGGGCAGCAGATTTCAATTGCCTTGGTAATTTTGTCGATAAATATTTGAAATTTGTTATCTAAGCCGATACTAGAAGCATCAATGAAATGCCAATTTAGTCCTTCGACGTAAATCTATATTTGAAATAGCCCAATTTCGGTTATTGGTCTATAGTTTATATGTGCATTACTCTTACAGTTTTTAAGTTCAGCATGAAAGTGAAAAGATGTACCTGATGACCCTGAAGATGATCTGACAGGTGGGTATTTAAAACTGTTGTTGAGAAAGATTCTGTGTTGAGGTTTGTAAATATATTATCAAGACACGAATTAAAACGAGTATTTTTTTTATGGTTTATATTAGACCATATAATTCAAACAGGTTGATTAGTTTCAATGCATCTGAATCATATTGGTGTTAAATTTTACGTTAAAATCACCTGTTATTATAATCGGATTTTCTATGTCGAGTCTATCCAAAAGAGTACATATTTGTTCAATAAATATGTTGAAATCACCCAGAGGAGACCTGTACATGGTTATTATTAGTATAACATGCCAGAGAGTTCTTAGTTTATTTCATCACAGAGATTGTTGACGTTTACGTTCAATGGTGCACAGTTTAAACGGTTATCAGCAAATATACTTACCCCACCATGTACATGTATAGTTCGGCAAAAACTAGATATGGCCGAGAAACCATTTAAGTATAGTAGAGCTATTTAATTTGATTTTAACCAGTGTTCATTAAAACAAACAAAACTGGATTTATTTTCTTTGAGGAGCATTTCTACTTCAAAAATTTTATTTCTAAGGCATTGAATGTTCATAGCAAAATACTAAGGGGCTGCTTTCGGTTAGATAAATAGTAGACAGTATTTGTTCTTGGATTGTTCATTTGATTATTTATAGATACATTTGTCACCTTTTTAGACTTAATTAAAACATTTAAACTTGACATTTTTACAAAATTTTCATTGTCCTTCATTGTTTCCGTAATGGATTCCTGGGAGATTGGGTGGCAGCGAGTCAGCTTGAATATCTGTATCGTTTTCGGTGTTAGTGTGTGAGTGGGAATCAAGGAAACATCTACCACGTTTGAAGTTAAATCCGTGAAACACTATCTTTCTGGGCCAAAATTTTGATCGATAAATAGTATTCTGCAAATGAGGGGGACACCTATCATAAAATTGGTTGGAAGTTCTAAGTCGGCAGTTTCTTAAATTGAACGTCATTGGTCTTGTTAAAGAACGCGCCAAAACCCTCGATGAACTTTTCGAAACTGTAACAAAATTCGACATGAAAAAAAAGAGTGCTTCACGTAAAAATGCCGTTGTAAGAGGTTTTTATACCTTCAATCACATTTTTGCTCTATGGAACATTTTTTATGCAAAAATATTAGAAACTCATCAAGGAGCATAATTTTAGAAAGTATACTAAATGTCGCTGCACGGGGACGTAATGTCACGCCGACGACAAAGTTTAGAAAGTATAACGAAAACCGACCTTTTTACGAATCCACGTTGTTAAGCACTGCAACTTATGCGTTGTGTTAAATATGAAGATAAGTTATCCAGTCTCTAGTCAAAGTATTTCGAGAGTTTTAGCGAAAATAGCCCTTGGCGTCGAGGGTGCCCTATCATTTTCTAGCAGTCGATTTTGATGGGAAAATGATGGGTTTTAAGCGTATTTGCCCTAAACCGGTTCCTTAGTGATTCGGTGTCAAAAAAGTATAGTTACCATGTACAGAACGTGCATGGGACCGCCTTGCCTGAACGTATGAATTTATAATTGCAAAATATAATTTCAAAGTCGTTGCAATTCAAGCATTTTTAAGCTCCGAGGAGCGACCAAAATTGATATTGAACTGAAAATACGTCAATAGACAGGCAAGCAAAAGCCCACCAAAAAATTATAAACATTGAACTTTTTACTGAATCTTTTTGTGTAATCGTTAGCTAAAAACTAAATATTGGATGGTAGTTGGTACATTATGAGTCTTTCGTTCCTCACTATGTGTTGTACATGGGCCAGACTATAGTTTGTCAATACATTTCTCTTGAACGTTTTTGTAAAACATAATTTTTTAAAAAGATTTAATACATATTTTTGAACTTTATGTTGTCTTTTTCTTGTGTTTTCAAAATTCCTTGACAGGTTTACGTTTAAGAAAGTGTTAGTATTTACTGCGTTAGATTTATAGTGTTACGACGTCCAATTTTTACCATCAGTGAAGCAGTTAAGCAAAAACGAACAGTAAGCATAAATTTTGTATTATTCTCTGTCTGAAACAGTCGATTTGAACCCTTCTTTGTGAACCTTTAATATCCACTCCGGAAAATATAATAAAAGTCCTTCAGACGTGTAAAGATGGATCGTTCACAGTCTCAGTGGGGGTTTTAATATAATGCTTGATATTTTCATATCATTGGGGACTCTTGTTATAAACAACCAAATCTTTCTATCGTCTTCGTTTTTACCTTGAAATGCACCATTGCCGATGTTGAACCGCCTTTTCCTGAGTTTTACCTCTGGAGATTTCAAGTTTCTCTCATTAATTTTTGTACTGATTTTGTCTTTTTCTAGGCTTATTAATTCCTCCATGATGCTTTTTTCTTAAGTTATTCATACCCATAGAGTCGAATTCTCCATTATTATTAGTAGGATGTGAGTTGACTTCACGCAGATTTATTATTTCTTGCATATTCCAAGCCTGTTAGATTTGGTTTATTAGATATACTTGCTTCTTTTTGCATTTTTTTGTCTTGTTTCTTTTTATTGCCATTGATGGGTATTTTTTTGATAAATTCTCCTTAGTGTTATTGCAAAAAACGATTCCAGTTCTTTGGTTATTAAATATTTTATTTTTTGTTTTGTGTTGTTTTCAATACAGTACAGTGTATATTTCTGGTAAAACTAAAATTTATTGAGGTATTTGGCAAGAAAACCAATAATTTTGTTCTTTTCTAAATTACCTTTGTAGCTTAAAGTGCAATTTTTCCTAAAGCAAGTGCTTTAAAACAAGCAAAAAATAGGGCGATCTAGAAAATGTTACTTATTAACGAAAAACAATATTAGGGATTTTTTTTTAATTGCGAGCTAATCACAATATGAATTTCATTTTCATTAAAAAAATATGAACACAAATTGTTTCCATCATAACAGATTTATTTATTTACATAACAGGGCAAAAGTACCAACTACAGACTTGGAATAATGAAGGTAATTTATTCTATAATAATTATAAAAAATAAAGAAAGAAAAGATAATAGAAAATATCTAAAGTAGACTTGCACAAAACATACAGGCTACTTAACGGAAGTTCCTGATGTGAATAATTAAAAAAAAACGTGAAATATAAATAAACTATATAAAAACTAAAAAAATTCCTTAAATATGTAACGAGTTGAATAAACCAACTAAGATCGAAGAATTTTCATTTAGCGTGGTCCACGTCACTCTCAGCTTCATCATTCTCATCAGAATCAGACTGGTCAGAATCGCTGTCTGTTTCAACTTTGATTAATGTGTTTTGCTGGTAGTGGGCGAGTTGGATCATCTTCTTCTGTTCATTGGGTATATCATAATCGTTAATGCGAGGAAGTACATGCTTTTCAAAACGCTCTTTAAGACTTTGCCAAGAACGATCTGCATACCCACTATTTGACAAGTCTTCCCAGAATGCCCGTCCTTTCAGGAAATAATAACTTTTGGTTTGGATTATAGCCTTAAGTATTAATGTGTCTTCGTCACGCGTATAAATCGGTCGATATCCAGACATTTTTACTAAAAAAAAAAATTTTAAGTAGTATGTTATAAGTTTCGCCCCACTGTTACTATACTTACTCTTTAAAATTCAGAAGAAAATACTAATAAATAATTAATTATACTTCAGCTTAGCTAGCAACAATTTATTAAATATAACCTCACCTACAGTGCACAGAACATTAACGGACGTTTTGAAATTCGAAAATGGCATCAGTAGCATAGATTAACAAGATGCTAGATGCCTAGATAAGAAATATTGACCGCTTTCTTTTCAAGCGATCGGAGCTCTAGACTCACTGACTGTGATTGGTGCATAACTGACAGTTGTTAGTTTTCAACTTTCATCAGCCAATCAGTAGTCTTGTTTTAAAAAACTCAGGGCTCCAAGAACTTGAAAAGAAAGCGGTCATAGATGCAGATGGTATCACAGATGAGAGATTTATATAGATGGCATAGAACACATACGTAGTGAAAATATCGGCATGAACGACATCTTTATTATAACAATATAACCCTTTGGATAGTGAAATGCAAATCAATTTACTATTGAGATTTAATGGAAGCTTAGTTTTTCTGATGGAGTGATAATTAAATAAATTACTTTTGTGATTACTTCAAAAATGGAAAGATATATAATGAATTAAAAAGTCAATTACTAATTGTATGTACGGGTATGTGCATCCAAACCGCATTTCTCAGAAAAGTTCATGCCAAGTAAATTTATTTACGTTAAGTTTGACGAAATATCATCAATAACTGTTTTTTTTTAAAATTACATATATTTTCACTATTTTAACAATGTGATCTGTATAAAATATTATGTTTATTGTATTGTTGGAGTGTTTTATAAATCATATAAAAATCTATTTTACTGTATACCTCCTTTTTGCAATATAATAAGAATTTGAATATATTGTTAAATGCTTTATACATCTGTTACGTGTTTACAATCTCCAGTAAACACCCTGTACGCAGGTTCAATAAATTGCAACAAGAATCTTCACAAACCACTGATTTATTATTAATCACATAAATTACAATAATTAAGCGGTAAAAATAATAATAATAATAATAATAATAATATATATATATATAATAATAACTCTAACATAAATTCACTAATTTAAATCATTCGCAGTTTGTTACTGTTTTTATCTTATCTGATCTTCCATATCAGCACTGAACTATCCTCTGTACTGAACTGCCCGCGTGCGCCGGATTCACCTCTTATATATACGTATCGAATGTATTCGAATTCTCCTTCAGAATCTGTCACGAATAGCCTGGAAATTTCTACAGTTTTCTGGTGGTCTTCTGGCGGTTCGTCAGTTGGCCCAGAGATGGTGCTACCCCGACGACCGTCAACTAAATAGGTCTCCCTTCACTCTGTACCATGGACTAATTAAATCCCCTCTCCGCCAGAGGGCAGCGCATAACAAATCAAATAATAAATGAGGTATTATCTATATATTTTATTTAATTAAATCTCAAAAATCGAATACGCATACGGATGATATAATAATAATAATTTTCTTTTTATTATATAAACTTAGAATATATAAATTGACAATGAAAATTTTATATCATTATTCTTCACTCTATACCATTTTATGTGATTGATTTTTGTACTCTTTAAAGTCTTAATTATTGTTCTGGAATTATGAACAAATTCAGATTAGCAAGAACCGATAATTTTAGTTTTCAGATAATGTCCGACACTATGGTTTTTTAGACAGATGTGAAATATAACAATTTTATTTATGAATACTTTCCAGGGCAGTGGCAGTGTATAATACATCTGGAACATCTCTGAAAATGGCTGGAATAAGTTCCAAAATTCCTTTTGTAAGCGTTTTCAATTCACAAATAAAGTTGAGATATACACAAATATTTTTATATCCAAAATTTCCGGACGATATATATATTCACATTTTTCAACTATGTGAACACAATCTCAGAAACTCATTTAATAAAAATATATTAGGCATAATTTCATACTTATTAAGGTTTTTAAATATTTTGAGAAGTTATATAACCATCAAACATAACTTGTATTTAACAAACTGTTTTAATGTTACACACACCAAAAAAGGCAACAAAAAACGCATTCATGTATAGTTTAGTATTCACGTTACAGGAAGTTATTTTTAATGAAAAATAGTTATTAGGTTTTGTTCTGTAATATCAAATAATGTAATTGAAGAACTATGCATATTTCTTAAGGAAATATATAATTAATTTATACGATTCATTGGTCTACAAAATTATTATGCACAGTCTCATCGCAACTAGCATTATCGTTTTCGGGGAATCAACGATTAAATTATAAATAAACAAATTTACCAATTAATTTATGAAGATATCATCAGGATGTTTTTGCCTGTCAGTTTGTCAGCAATAATACTATTGATGCCCTTGTATTTATTTGTGAAGGTTTCAGCCTGTAATTAAACCATTTCGTTCCGTTATCTAATTTTCCCGGTCAACTGCCAAGTCTTTGTTCCTCGATCTGCGCGCTCTCGGTGGCCATTCTATGAGTTCTCAAACTTACTCAAAATGAGCTCAATTTTCTGATACAACTAACGTTACCTTCTCTTCACTGTGGGCGGTATGAAAATGAAAAAATTGAAAAACAATTTTTTATTATAAAACTAACCTCAAATTGTTAAATTTGACCCAAACTTGTTTAAAAGTCGCTTTTTGCTTGCAGAGTTGTCTTTGCTTGTTATTTAATTTAGTGGTATTCTAATAATAATATGTAAAATATGGAGGAATATAAATGTAGAACATGCCTTGGAGTTATCGAAGAAGAAAAATGTACACAAATCACTGAAAATTGTGTGGACAAGACCATCAAACAATCCATAATTCAGCTGGTACCTGAAATGGTAAATACAATTTTATATATTAGTATGTGGCTTGTTGCTATAATTACTTTAAATATATATACTTGAATGAATATGGGGTCTTGTAAGCATTACAACTTTTTACTTGAGATTTATCTCAGTTTTACATTTATCTAACTAAAAAACAAAGGTTTATTTTCTGCCTTGGTGGTGGATATCGTGTATGTTTTATGTTCATTACTGTGAACAAATAATTGCCCACATAAACGAGGACAACTCATAACTCTAGTTGTTATTACTAATAGTACGTGATAAAGTATATGCTAAGATCCATTAATTTTATGTACTATGCTAGTAATTCTATGTTTGGTCTATGATCTAAAAGTTCTCATACTATAAAAAAAAATTGTACCTATTAATTTTTTGCTTCATTTTAAACAGGGGTCAACACTTATGGATAGTGAAGTTGTTTGCAATGGCTGCTTAAAAACTTTACGATCTTGCATGAAATTTATTAATAGATGTTTAAAAATTGAAATCGACGTTCAAGAGAATATCACTAAACAATTAGAGGCTTTGAATAACCTGGAGTACAATAAAAATCTCTTAAAAAAGAACATCGACTTAGATCATGATTATTTTGGAGAACCTGAAATTGCGTCTTTAGAAAATATCAAAAATGAAGATTCAGATTTAGATATAAGTGAGTTGAATGATTATGCATTTGAGGAGGATATTAAGGTAGAAATTATTGACGAAGAAGATGATTCTGTAAGTTCGTTTAAAGATTGTTTTCAAAAAACCGAATCCAATGGTACAATACAAGATGATAAAGAAATTGAATTCGATGGAAATCATGTGCAAGAAAATTTCGTGTCTCTTAACTGTGAGACTTCTAATGAAAGATTTAGTGATGTAGATAGTCTTAATAACCATGAAATAATCCATGATTTAACCTGCGAGATTTGCTCCGTGCCGTAAGTTGAAGTTTTTTAAAATTTTATTTGCTCTTTGGACAGGACAACTTTTTTTTTTAACATTTATTTAACGTTTCTGCTACTGAGACCTAACGCCGATGCCTGTAGACGAGCTACCCCCAACTAGAAATTTTGCCGAACCTCTTCTCTTTCGAAGAGTTATTTTACTTGCCTAACATTTAATAGGCAAGGGGGGTACTAATCAGGAATTATCTTCCTCTTCACTACAAGCGACCAGGTAGGTAAATCCGGCCTGAGCTTGAGTTTCACGCACTGGTACGTCAGTCCTGGGATATGTCTACCTTATTTGTGGATGGGTATGATATCTGTTTACAAAATAGCTCAGTTACAGGGCTGCAGTGATGCAGAATGGGAGGTAGCGTTACCCAACATCCTGGAGCTATACCAGGATTAATGGCGTGGAGACAGGGACTCTGTCGTTCGAGTGCCGGAATCGTCTGATTAAGGTTGGATGATTCGGGCGTGCGAGGGACTTTGACTCTCTCATGGAAACCTGCCTGGTATAAACCATGTGGAGCAAGTGATGAGGATTGCTTGCTCCATGTGGGGGTCTGCCTTAACCAACCGACCAAGTGGATGGGAGTCACAATAAATGTCCCCCCAAGTCAAAGGTGGAACAACATAAGCCTGTGACTGAGTGGCTAAGGGGAAGCTTAGTCGCTGTTATGTGGACTCCAGGGCACCTGACGCACCCTGGTTTAAATAAATGTCTGCCTGAAGTATACGGGGCACTGCCTCAGGTAAACTGTTTTTCCTCCGCTACTTGTGGGATTGTCATGAAGCCCAATTTAATTACTAATAGCATGGGCAAAAAGAATGGCTCCATGCCATCATAATGGCCCTAAATAATCTGAAGTGCCTCCAAATAAGTCTCCACCATGCAAAAGCAACCTCGAGTGTGCTCAGCAGGGAATTTATTGGGAGGAAATTAAACATAGGGCTAATCCAAGAGCCCTGGGCACTCAGAGGACGTATCAAAGGACTCTCTACACAATCATATAAGTTAATTAATTCTACCTTGCATGACTATTCTAGAACAGCTCTGTTGTTCGACAAGGATACTAACTTTGTTCTCCTTTCAGAGTTCATAATGAGGGACTTAGTTGCAGCAGCTGCTGAAGTGCCTACAGAAAGGAGAAAAAGGCAGGTCATAGTTGCTTCCGCCTATTTCCCCTGTGAAGAAGGAAATCCACCCCCCAGAGGAAGAAGAAACCTCATTAGCTGGTGCAAGAGGAGAAAAAAACCCTACATAATAGGTGATGACGCTAATGCTCACCCATATGTGGGGCAGTACTGATACAAACACTAGAGACGAGTGCCTGTTTGAGTATTTCTTGGCAAATAATATCGACATTATCAATAACGGCAATGAACCCATCTTTATGGATGCAATTAGAAAAGAGGTTCTTGATGTAACCCTTGCTGATCCACTCACAACTGACTTGATAAAAAATTGGCATGTTTCAGATGAGCCTTCCATGTCGGATCATATACACATACGATTCGACTTGGAAGCAACTGTAACAAGCGTCGAGGAATGTAGAATACCTAGTCTGACGGACTGGAGTGTTTATAAAGAACACTTGAGGATGGAGGTCGAAGGTATTACACATTCCATCGACACAATAGAGGAATTAGATATAGCCTCATATCAACTACAAAACATCATGACATCATGTTATGGCTGTCCCATTAAACAAAGGGCAGCCCAAAGAGATGTGCCCTGGTAGAATAGGAATCTCAGCCGTCTCAGGGCTGAGACTAGGAAAGCCAGATATCCAAAGCTGAGAATTTTTGAAAAAACAAAATATTACCCAAATTAGCAACATTTTCCGAGAAATGCCTCCTATCAGAGTTGGTAGATCCATACTATATAGTTGGTTTGGAAATAAGAAACCCAGATCGAGAAAAGAAATAATATCTACTTTACCTTTCTTCAATATTTTTTACCAGTTTACCTATATTATTCATTATTATATATTATTTATTATTATACAGAGTGTTCTCTTTTTTCAATGGGATTGTATCTCCAGATGATTGGCGAACCGCGTGTCGATTAGTATATTCGAGTGTAGTGTTTTGGTGTTTCTGAAACTTCCATCATGAGTTACTTATTGACAAATTAATAAAAAATAAACAGAGAAAATTATTACAAAAACATTTTTATAACTCACAAAATATAGAAAACAAAAAATGGCATAGTATAAATTATGTAAATAAGGTTAGCAACTCATTATGTAATAGATTAAATAAATTAGGTATTAATGCAATATCAACGAATAGAAATAATTTAGGTCGCTTGTTGGTTAATAATAAAGAAAAGACAGAAGATATTAAGAAATCGGGGGTGTATGAAATAAAGTGTGACGACTGTGATGCCGTATATATAGGTCAAAGTGGCTGTAGCATAGATGTGAGGTTAAGAGAACACAAACAGTCTATTTTGTATAATAAAAGATCAACTGATTTTGCTGAACATTGCATTGAGCAAAATCACGTTTTTAACAGTAGTAGTGTTAAACTTTTGCATAATGCAAACAAAGGCAAAATCCTAGACATGCTTGAAATTTTAGAAATTAAGAAGGCCCGAAGAAACCATAAAAACGTTACAAATACACAAACAGAATTTATGAACAATCCTGTACTAGACACAGTAGTAAAATTAAAGTTAAGTTCGTAGTTCCGGCCTGTATTGTTAAATTTTAATAAATAGCAAATCAAGTTATTATCCCCCTCTAGGTGGGTAGAGGATTTGTAAGATATATACTGTGAACCACCACTTTCAGGCCAGTTTTTAAGACTCTTTGATAATGGTCTCAAGGCCGAAACATATGTCAGAAAAATCTGAACAAAACTAATAAAACAATAAACCAAGTGCGTATTGTAACTATTCTTTTGAATATTTATAATTATTCTATTACACCAAAGGTTTAGAACCTCCCTCCCTCCAGGATTCCAGGACTTCACGACCAAGCATTCCAGAACTTCAAAAGGTAGAGAGTCAATTAAATTAGAATTAAGTTGTACATTTTAATGCTCGTTAAGATGTCGTTTGCAGATTTGAAAAATCTTCTGCATTCTCAGAGATATTTTGAAAATAGTGAAAATCGCTATTTTTTATGTTTGTTATTGACGCGCAAATGATAGGATTTAGAGAAAAATTTATAGATAAAACTTGAGTGCTGTTTCGTTGCTTATTTAAAATTTTCAAATTGACATTTGCACCATTTCGACGCTAGGCATCGCAACGCCCAACTTTGGTTTTCCTTATGAATTGCTATCCTTTTTCAAGGAAATTGAATTGGCAGCATATTATTACAGAAAATGTTCGTTTTTTAGTTCTACATCAAATTGCCGAAAAATATACAGTGTGTTCCATTTGAAAAAACGGAGAAAAGTCAATTTAGAAAGTTCTTAACTGAAAAATAATTTTTATCCACCCTGTACATATTTAGGAAGTAATAATTATTCAAAAACATTAGTTAGATGTCTCGCAACTAGTATTCACATAAGTTTTTCTTAAAACCCATAATTGTGACTGTTGATTTTTCAATATGCAGATATTATTATTATCTGCAGATGGCATTATTTCAACAACAAAAATTACATCCAAGTGGTTGGGAGATAGTCCGTAGCATTATTAACCCCACCCTGTATATACTTCCCTATTATAATAATACTATGTATTAAATAATTTGCTGCCAATTCAGTTTTCTTAAGAAAGAGATAGCCGTTCATAAGGAAAACCATAGTGGGGCGTCACGACGTTAGCGTCGAAATGTAAATATGAAACTTCGCCCTTCACTTCTTAAAAAACCAGTCACCCTACTCTGTGGCTCCGACCCTCACAGAGGGGAGCTGGTAATAAATACCAATAGCCACTCCCCCACGACCGTGGCGTGAGTGACTACCGGGTCCGCTAATCGTGTGCCCTGCGTAGACTTAATGAACCGAGGATGAAAGCCTTCTGCATTCTGCCGGCTAAGATCTCTGCCGAATCTCGGCATGCCAGTAGGATCTTTAATTCCGAAAGCAGTGTCTGTCTCATTCCACCGAGGGCTCCTATAATCAGTACCACTATTTTGACAGAATGGCTCGGATAAAACCTACGGAGTTCGAAGAGCAAATCTCGATATTTTGTTTGTTTTTCCTCCTCTGTCAAGATAATGTTGCTCTCAGCGGGGGCTGAGAATTCCACGACATATATTGGTCTTGAGTTGGTGGTCAAGGAGTATCATGTCAGGCTTGTTGGCTTGTATTTGCCTGACAGTGGGAAACGAGTAGTTCCGATAAATTAGACACTTCTCATTCCCCACAACGGACTCAATATCCCCCGGAGCGTAAGGCAGCACTGGTGTTTCGTCTATCCCATACAAGTTGCGATTGCGATTTTCTCTGAAATTTCTCAACATTTTTCGAATCTCAAAATTCATTTTAACGAACTTTATATTTCACAACTTTTCTCTAATTTAACCAACCTCCTATCTCTTACAGTTTGGAAGTTACTAATACAATCCAATTAAAAAAGTGGACACCCTATATACAACCCTATCCTATCTTTATTTTTCATTTATTTTTAAGTACTTATAATAGCAAAACTTTTAAAAAAAGTATTATGTATATCTCACCCGTTTCAAGCTAACAATAAAAATACTAATTTTACTACTTATTTAATTGTTTCATTTAATTTACTTCTATGTTAACTATCGATAATGATAATTTGACTAAAATGCATTAATACGTATTCTATAAAGTATTGCACACCTACGACTTATTTAAAACAGAAGGTCAAGTATACAAACAATGCATGAGGGTTGTATCTAGCAATTTTGTTTACAATTAAAATGATGACTCATACACTCCTCACTCCTCCTCCTTATACAGTCCTCATAATTTCTGGGCAGGTCATTTCTTTTAAGAATTATTACTCTTATCATTTTGGTTCTAGTTACTCTCATTATAATGTGGTTTATACTCATCTATAAAATAATTCTGTACATTTCTAGCGAATAGCCGCATTGGTTAAGGCGCAAGGTGGCAATCGCGGTTAATCGAACTAGCTCTGTTCGATGATATGTTTCCTATTTCCCTGATTATCCCCATAATCCCTGATTTTATTTTTATTTTTAAGGTTTCCAAATAGAAAAGATTTATCTACACATCGAAAGATCCACGCTCCATTTATATGTGACAAGTGTGGAAAATCATTCATTGGGTATAATCAACTTACTCGTCATCAAAGCGTACACAATAGAAAAGAGCAAATGTGTGAAATTTGTGGTAAAAGCTTCCCAGCCAGGAGTGCTTTAGAGTATCATATGGTCAGCCATCGTCAAGAGCGTTCTTTTATGTGTGACAAATGTCCGAGAAGGTACAAATCGCAGTTTAATCTCAAGCGGCACATGCAGCAATTCCATGAGAAAATGGACCAACATCAGTGTCCAGAATGTGGGATACTTGTCGGAGGAAGGCAGACATATGCAAAGCATTACAGGTTAAAATTTATTTCCTTAGTTTAGTACGGACGAATTCTGAAATATTTTATTTTAATTTTTGGCCAACCATCATTTATGAAGTGCGGTTGGAACTTTTCAACTAGTTTTCACAAACATCCAACCATCTGAATGCTGCATTCGACACAAGATGTGCCAACTAAGTTGGCGTCAACTGAGAATGATTAAAACGCATGAAATGTGCGTCGAGTATGGTGTTCAGCATTTTGATGTATGTGAAAACAATTTCATAGTCGGCTAACCACGATTTGTTTTTCATTATGTTTACTAATATAATTGGGTAAAGTTATGGGGAAACTTTCGTTTTTGAATTCTCTTTTACGCCAATAAATATACAGGTTGGGGTAATAGTGAATCCAATTTTGATAGCTCGAGTTCAAGAAAAAACAAAAAATTAGGGTTTTTTTCAAATAATTGAACAGAAAAAAAATTATAATAAATGCTCCACATGTTATCCATTTTGATTGCCACGTGTCTTTGAAGTGAATTTTCTACCGATTTTCAATCCAAAATATAACTGCTTTTCGATCTATCACACCGGCAAATTTGAAAATGGCAAACAGCTCCTGTAAATGAGTCTATATATAATAGGCCAGTCATCAGGGAATTGAAAATATGTAAATACCGTTTTAATCAGACAAAAGATTTTACTGTTGGAACTAGTTCGTTAGGCCTCTTTTAGACATACTAAATTTTCCTCCTCGCCCATCCTCCAAAAGAACACCTCCAATTTTGGGGCAATATCGCTTAAATCATTTTTTTCAAATATCTCAGTCCTACGAAAAAAAAGATGGTTATCAATATCAAAGTTAAATGTAAGTAAATTCTCTATCGAAATGGTTCAGACACATTTTTACGTAGTATTAATATTCTTGGAGTTATAGGCGGGGGAAGTCAAGCACTGTATCGCATTCACTTTGTATATAATAATATTGCCTTTAGAATAGAATAGTTTATTCGTGTTAACAAAGTACACAAAGTGTTTACACACGTCCAATAATGGTGTCACTTAATAATATAATCTAGGCAATAATAAAACAATAAAATGTATATGACAAGGACAGGTTATAGTTAACAAAACATCAATTAAAAAAACATCGATCAAATAAAAAAAGAAATATAGAAATAAATAATATATGTCATGCAGGGTAACATGAGTGTATTTAGATAGCTGCACCCGAATACACTAAATATGTTAGATAAGACTAAAGTCGCTATTTAAATATTCATGTGTGGTGTAGAATGCGCCATCAAGTAAATACTTTTTTATTTTCCTCTTGAATTGTGTTTCATTTAGAGCCCTTACCTGAGGTGGCAAGGCATTATAAAACTGGATTTCCAAGTAACCAGTGTCGTCTCTGGTTCTACTTAGCCGTAGGAAATTATTATTTAGATTGTTCTTAGCTCTGGTGTTGTAACAATGGACTTGGCTTCTGGTGCTGAATGAATCTTGATTTAATTTTATGTATAAAAGACACTGAAATATGTAAGTACAAGTTACAGTCATGATTCCCAACTTTTTGAACTGTGGTTTGCAGCCGTCCCTATATTTCAACCCCGAAATAATTCGTGTAACCCTTCTTTGGGCGGAAAATACATTTGCACAGGTTGTTGCATGCCCCCAAACTAGAATCGTGTATGAAATTGTAGAGTGGATGAGTGATATGCAGTTGTTAAGATGCTTTCGGATACTTTCCCCACAAGATTTCGGAGCAGGTAAGGATATTTCGAAATTTTGGCACAAACGAAAGCTGTGTGATTTTCCCACAACAATTTTGAGTCAAAATTCACCCCCAGGAATTTAATTGATTCAGGGTTGTTCACTTCCTCCATGTTACGTAAGCTGAATATCATAGTCTCTGTTTTTGATGTGTTCAAGCACAACTTATTAGATGTAAACCAGTTCAGTATAGTTGACTGAGTTTGTGGAACCTCATTTGTTAGATCTTCTATATTACAATTGGAGAAGGTTAAATTGGTGTTGTCGGCAAATAATATGGTAAGTACATTGTCCCAAACTGAACGTGGTAAGTCATTAATAAAGATAAGAAAAAGTATGGGTCCCAGGACAGAGCCCTGGGGAACACCATGATTTAATTTTTGTAAAGTGGACTTATTCCTGTTATAGATGACAAATTGCTGTCTATTAGTGAGGTAAGAACTGATCAGTGTTATACTGTGTTTTGAAAAGCCATAATAGTTTAACTTGTTAATAAGTATGTCGTGGGACACGCAGTCGAAGGCCTTTGTGAGATCTAAAAACTGGGAACACACATATTTCCCTTCTTCAAATCCAACATTAATTGCAGTTGTTAGTTTATCAATTGCAAGTGTTGTAAATAATTTATTTCGGAAACCATACTGGTTGGTGTTAAGAAGCTTATTGTTTTCTAGGTAAGTTGTCAGCTGATTTTTCAGAATGACTTCATAGATTTTAGCTATACGTGGCATGACTGATATTGGTCTATGATTAGAAGAATCATCGATATTATTTTTTTTATAAATTGGAACTACCTTTGATATTTTTAAAGGGTCTGGAAATATGCTCCTAGTAATACTGCTGTTAATTAAATTGGTGAGAGGAATTACTATTGAATGTTTTATGGCTTTTATAATATCCATTGACATTCTTACATTGACATCTTTACATTTTTTATTTTTTAATCCAGTAATTATATCAGATACTTCCTGAAATGTAACTAGAGCGAAATAAAATTGGTTAGGCTGGCTGAAATCAGTTAAATAGTTAGTATACTCTACGTTACATGTAGGTAGTTCATCTATAACCTTATCTGCTATATTTACAAAATACTTGTTGAATTCCTCACAGAAAATATTCTTAGATATGTTACTTGAGGCAACTCTGTAATTATTAACAATTTTCCACATTGCCTGATGTGGGTTACTATGGTTATTCACAAAGTTGTCATGAGAGGCTTTTTTGGCTATGTTTATTTGACGGCGATAGTTAGATCTGAACTGATTCAGTATGATCTTATTATTTTCTGTGGGATTTCTTTTAAGAAATTCGTACAGAAAATGTAGTTGTTCGCGCATGCGTCGAAGATCTTCATTAAACCATATTAGTTTGGTTTGCTTAAAATTTCGTACTACACGAGACTTTAGTGGGAGATTGATATACGTTTAAAAACCGTTATTATAGACTGCAGTATTACTGAACGAATATTTTCATTTATCATCTCTACAAATTTTGATTAATGTAAATATTTTACATATATTTTCAGGTATTGTTATAATTTTCGAACTTTTAGATGCAATTGTTTATGATATGCCTATAAAAAACGTTGCGCAAATACATATTTATTGTATACATTTAAAAATCGTATATAATAATAATTATTTATTTATTTAGCAAGTTGCTATACAATTATCTATACAAAAATATTACATTAATAATTAGATTACTACTTTAAACAGTTTAATACGACATACAACATATGTACAAAACAAAAGAAAAATAATTAATACATATATATATATATATATACACGTCTGCACATACGCAAACATACAGCCAATTTTATACTTCACAAACAAAACACTGACAATATTTATAAGGTAGTGACATGTAGAAAGTTTTAATTGATAATTATAAGCGAGTTACTTGTTTACATCGGTAATGATTTTATATATTTAGCACATTTTTTAGAAAATCCATTAAAATTTTTTATTTCATTTGGCAATCTATTATATTCTTTAAGGCCTTTACTGAAAAGTGATTTGCTTGCTAATAATGAATGATGTCTTTCTATGTATAGATCATTTGTCCTGCGAGTATTGTAGCTGTGTATATCTCGGACATATGTTATTTTGTCCTGTAAGTAACTAGGTAACATACCGTTTTTTATTTTATAAATAAACTGCAGGGTTTTTAATAAAACTCTTTGCTTTACTGTCATATTAAAAACTATAATATGGCTGAAAAAATGCAAGTAGTGTCAATTTCACCAATTTACAATTTAAACATTTGACGGAAGTGTAGTCTCAACTCTCAATTAATTATTACTCAAATATTCTGCGTTACTCCTAAAATTTTTGGAGGAAAACTTTATAATATACGTAGAAAAATTGTTTATGAAATAAATACTGTTCATAGACGTTGATTAAATATACGATAACGAAATTTAAACCATAATTTCATATAATAAACGTTTATTAAACCATCATGTGTTGCTTGGGTAGAAGACTTAGATTAAACCGAAGAAACTGAAGATAATATGCTTTAAGCTAACAAGAGCTTTTCTGGAACAGGATAAACACAAGGAGGCTGAATTTGACAAAGGCGATGCAGACGATAATGAATCCGACACTCGCAGTTTTATTGAAGCAAGGGAACATTTTGAACCTTTAACTTAAAAAAAATTTCAAACTAGTGTAATGTATTGGCAGTAGAGAATAAAAGAATTAGAAGTAAGTTAACCAAATAAACAAAAAGTGGATTAGGCCTATTCTGCCCTTCTTAAGTTGAATCATCCTAACTGACAAATTGTTAAAACTGAGATAGAATGTTTGATAGGATCTTTTATGTTAGTAAATGCCGTTATTTTGCACATAGGATAATGTATTTAGGTGAAATTAATGGATTTCAGGAGTAGATAGGAAGTTCTAACTTAGCAAAATAGATATAAATAATACTAACTTACCAATATAGATAGGAACCCTGAAAATGAAAAAAATGTAGATAGGACGATTTAACTAATGACGGCAGTATTGGGGACATTTGTAATTTCAAAATTGATAATAGATATATTTACTTAAATTTCAAAAGTGACAATTAAACGTAATAGCAAGTAGAAAGCGAAGAAGTGTATAGATAAGTGTGGATATTTAGAGTGAATGTGATACAGTCCTTGACTTTCCCCGCCTATAACTCCAAGAATATTAATACTACATAAAAATGTGTCTGAATCATTTTGATAGAGAATTTACTTATTTTTAACTTTGATAACCATCTTTTTTTTCGTAGGACCATTTATAACCTAGATATTTGCAAAAAATGATTTTTAAGCGATATTGTCCCAAACCTGGGAGTTTTCCGGGGGACGGGCGAGGGGGAAAAATTAGTATGTCTAGAGGCCTGTAATGAACTGGTTTCAACAGTAAAATCTTTTATCCAGTTTAAAACGATATTAATCTACCTGGCGACGCCTATAAAAACATTTCACAAAATATAACATGACGTAATATGTCATCCATGGGTGCCAAATACTTTACAACGATAAGTTATACTGTGATAAAAATTGATGTTGGAGCCGTCAAAAGCCGATCTTGTTTTGGTATTTATTTATTTATTAATAATGACTGGTGCAATGTTCTAAAAAAATAAGCTTTCATTGATTAAGATATTAATGAGTGAAATAATCTATATAAATACTGTATTTTTGATATGACTTTAAATTTAAGTAAAATTTAATTTTATTTAAAAGACGGTTACTTTCACTCTGTAGTGGCACTGTCCTATTGTGCTTAAACAATATTCTATTGCATTAATTTGTCATATAAAACCACTTTAGGGGGTAAAGAAAGAAGTTGAAAGTTCCAAAATTTAGGTCACTCTGAGATATAAGAGTATATATAAGTCATGTTATTTTGACGTTCAAGAATAGTTATTTATAAGTGTTAAAAGTGAGATTATATTTTGTGAGCGGGGAAGTTTGTGGAATGAGTGAAGCGAATGAAGCATCCTCAACCAGATCTTACCTCACCAGATTTCTTTTGGTGGGGCTATCTCAAAACAAAGTCTACAAACAAGTACCAACAGCACGTGGGAATATGATTGAGTGAATCAGAAATGCTTGTGCCGAAATTCAAGCAGATACACTTCTCAGTTATGCAGATTAATAACTGCATTGAAGCTGAGGGCCACCATTTTGAGCACTTACTTTAATTGAAATATGATGAGGCAAAGGGACTTATGTAATACAAGCACTCTGTTAAGTGAGAGGCGAAGGGACTCACATAAATCAAGCACCTTGATAGGTGAGAGGTAAGGAGACTCACGTTAATCAGGCACCCCGAAGGGAACAGAAAACTACTACATCCACGTCGTTGTTCCTCGGTTACGGTAAAAGTAGTTTATTCACTAGCCATTTACATTTCTACAGGTAGTAATCCCCAGTTATTTGCAATTTGGAAACTGAATAAACTTTTGTGATGGTCAATTTTGATTATTTACAATCAAAACATCGTATTTTTTATTTCAAATGTATTGCAGAATCGTATGGATAGGCTTTCAGTTGGAGAAATCGAAAAAAATTGAATTTTGTCTATTACAGTGCCATCTATCATGAATCGAAAAAAAAAATGCTTAAAAAAATGCCATAGAATCCGAATTTGCAATAAAAAATAGGGATTCCTATTTAAGATATCAAAGTTACCCCCTCCCCCCTCCGCCTGCATACTTGCTTACCGCTGATAGCCACCAGTGGTTACAACAAAAATTGGTAAGTACTCCTGTCTTAAAATAGTCTTTCATATTTCGGATGCCACTGTTGATTATTATTCATGAATAATTCTTATATGACCAGTAAGTTCAGATGACTACTTAAAAATGTTTATAATTGTTTATCGACTCATTTGCAAGAAGTTCTTCAAAGGCGCTGATATTTTAAAATATGCGTAGTTGCGCATGCCAGTGTACGATGAAAATAATAATAATAATAATAACAATAATATAATAATAATAATAATCGTCTTTGAGTGGACAGATGAACTGAGGGATGAACTTCTGCATTGCTATGAAAGCAGTGAGCCCGCGCGGAGGGGATACATGGCGCGGATGCATGCTCTGTGGTGTGAGAGGCTACCAGAGCATAGCGCCTTCACGCCACAAAATCTGCGTGACTATGTATCCCACCTTCGTAGTAGGGGCTACGTGAGGGCTGCTCCTGGACCGGTGAATGAGGTGGCCGAAGAGCCGCCACAATCACCGGTTGAGGACGTAGCTCTCCTCGTTCCGCCAATACCAGAGGGCCTCAGTACCAGAAGGGGGTTACACCATCTGAAAACCCCCGGGCCACAAGACCTGGCCAGAGTGGACGCTGAACTTTGTACAGCGCTACCAGAAGAGGCTGACATCTGGCACATAAATTGTGCCGTGTATGCCGCTGCTTAACGCTCTTCTCAGGTGGAGAAGCGAAATACCTCTTCCCCACAGGAGAGAGCGCAGCGGCGCATACAAAAGATGGAAGCCAAGATCCGGTCGGCGAGGCAACACGTATCCCGTATCCAATGTGTGATGGACTATATGGCGGCCAACAGGCCTTTCACGCCTAAAGTGCGTCGATTAGCTGCCAACCTAAGACGCGTCCATCACACACTCATTGAGGCAGTGCTGCGAACCACCAAACAGCACTGTCTCGACAGGATACGGATGCTAGTGACTTGTAAAAAGTCACTAGTGAGGCGGGCGAGAGGGCTTGCGGAAAATAAACTGTTCCGCGAGAAGCCCTCGCGCCTTTTCCAACCGCCTCCGCGTGTTGTAGACAACCCGCCGACTGCAGATCAGGTGGGGAACTTCTGGAAAACGCTATACGAGGAGAGGCTTCCACTCAACCGAGATTCTCCTGCCCTTGCACACTTTGAAGCCTTTTGTCAAAGGCTTCAGCAACCACAGGAGTGTGCGAACCAATAACCCCAGAAGAGGTTCGTAGGGCTCTTGAGGGCTCTAAGAACTTTGCTGCTCCAGGTCCCGATGGGATAAATAACTTTTGGTGGAAAAAGTTATCGAGCACCCACCACCATTTGGCCAGAATTTTTAATTCCTGGTTAAATGGGGAGCAGCAAATCCCTTCTTGGGTTGTTGAGGGGCGGACAGTGCTGATCCCCAAGAACGGAGATTTGTCCAACCCAAAGAATTACAGACCGATAACCTGTCTAAACGCATGTTACAAGGTGTTTACACGCATTTTGTACATGCGGGTGCTCCACGCAGTTGAACCTGTTTACGAACGGATATATGAGCAACGAGGGTCGAAGAGAGGTGTCGCTGGCTGCAAGGAAAACCTGTTAATCGACAGATGTGTCACGCAGGACTCCATGCAGTATAAGCGGAACCTCTCTATGGCCTGGATCGACTACCGCAAGGCATTTGACATGACATCGCATGAGCTCATTGTTCACTTGCTCCGATGTCTTGTGGTACCCGGTCCTGTAGTGAGATGTATTGAAGAACTGATGTCGCTCTGGAGGACTCGCTTTACCATAACAACGGGTAACGATAGATTCCAAACAGAGTCGGTGACATTCAGAAGAGGAGTATTTCAGGGAGATTCCCTCAGCCCCCTTCTGTTTTGCATCTCACTACTGCCATTATCCGTCTCGCTCCGGAAAACCCGTGGCTACAACTGCGGTACCCCCGGCGACAGGAGGCATAAGGTCACCCATCTATTTTATATGGATGACCTTAAACTTTATGCCTCTGGAGAGAGGGATCTCCAACAGTCCCTTAGGGTGGTACAGGAGTACACGCAGGCTGTCGGTATGCAGTTCGGGTTGGACAAATGCGCACTGATCCATCTCAAGAGAGGACGATGCGGTGACTATGGAGAGAACGCGCAGCTCGTGGAAGGAAGCATCTTACACCATCTAAATGCCGGACAGTCGTACACTTACTTGGGTGTCGAGCAACGCTCCACCCAAGAAGTGAGTGTAGTGAAAAACGCTCTCCGCGGCAAGTATCAGCACCTACTCCGACAGATCTGGTCCTGTCGGGGAAGAACACCACGGAGTAGTGAAGTGGACTAGAGAAGAGTTGCGTCAACTCGAAGTAGTAACCCGCAAGAAGATGCATCTCAATAGGAGCTTGCATCCTAAATCGTCCGTTCCACGGTTATATCTCCCACGACATCGGGGAGGCCGTGGACTCTTGAGCTTGGAGAGTCTCCATAGCAGGATGGTTCTGGATGGAGCATGTAAGGTCATCAGGAGTTCGGATCCCCTCCTCTGCATGGTCCGAGACCATGAAAATGCAGAGGTAGGAGCTTTTCTCTTTAAGGCAGCACAGAGAGCAGCTGATGAACTTGGTCTCATCTTCGTAAACCCCGACTCTGTCACCGAGTTGGAACCCGTTCGACTAAAAGCCCACATTAGAGCTGCAGAACACAACATCCTTCTGCAGCTCCATAAGGATAAGCCATTGCACGGGGTCTTCTATAAAAATATAGAAGACCTCGGCTTATCCGAAAGGCTGACCTTCGCCTTCTTAAGGTCAGCTGGGCTGAAGTCTGAGGCCGAGGGATTCATAATGGCTTGCCAGGATGGTGTATTTAACACTCTCGCCTATCGACGTCGTGTCATGGGTATGGAGGTCCCTGATGTCAACTGCAGGGCCTGCCGCAGGGCGCCGGAGACTGTAATGCACTTACTGTCGGCTTGCCCGACATACGCAGTCTCGGCCTATATTCATAGACACAACGCAGCATTACGAGTGCTTTACTATCATCTAAGGCACTCGTATGGGATAGACGAAACACCAGTGCTGCCTTACGTTCCGGGGGATATTGAGTCCGTTGTGGGGAATGAGAAGTGCCTAATTTATTGGAACTACTCGTTTCCCACCGTCAGGCAAATACAAGCCAACAAGCCTGACATAGTACTCCTCGACCACCAACTCAAGACAATGTATGTCGTGGAATTCTCAGCTCCCGCTGAGAGCAACATTGTCTTGAAAGAGGAGGAAAAACGGACAAAATATCGAGATTTGCTCTTCGAACTCCGCAGGCTTTATCCAGGCCATTCTGTTAAAATAGTGGTACTGATTATAGGAGCCCTCGGTGGAATGAGACAGACGCTGCTTTCAGAACTAAAGATCATACCGGCATGCCGAAATTCGGCAGAGATCTTAGCCGGCAGAATGCAGAAGGCTGTCATCCTCGGTTCATTGCGTCTACTCAGGGCACACGATTCGCGGACCCGGTAGTCGCTCACCCCACGAGCGTGGGGAGTGGCTATTGGTATTACCAGCTCCCCTCTGTGAAGGTCGGAGCCACAGAGTAAGGTGACTGGTTTTTTGTAAAAAAAAAATAAAAAAAAATAATCATCTTTATTAGAAAAAAAGAAACTACACAAATATATGCGATGTTGACAAGCTATTCTTACACATAACCTATACAATATAACAAAATTTGTAACTATATTAGGCATACAAAAATATAAAATACCCCTACATACCTTAATATAATATGAACAGCGCCGGAATTTCCAACAGGTCATCCAGTCGATGCCCCCATGTACGCGTTGCCTAGTGCTGCAACCCGTAGATGGGGACATCGACCAGCGACCCAAGGAAGAACCAGCCACTGTTATAACCTAAGCAAAGAAGAATAAAAAGAAAAAACCCGTTCTCGATACCCACGCTATTACGTGACTGTCACTATCATTTAAATTGTCAAAAATGATTGTATGTAATAATGCTTTAATTTACGTTTGAAGGCAGCACAACTTAAGCTTTTAAATTCTGTATTGATTTGGTTGTATTTTTTAACGAAATTATAGGTGAATGATCGGCGAAAGGTGGACGTAAAATATCTTGGCATATTCAAATCACGGTTAGACCTAACATTAATGGGGTGTAAGTTGAACCGATATGATATTCTTGAGCGGAGGTAAAAGGGTACGCCTCGGAGTATTAAACGATGAACAAAGTTTAATAGGTGTAGCTACCAAATTTGGCTCATAGGCAGCCAATTAAGAATCTTTAAATTCGCTGATATTCTATCATATTTTCTTAATCAAAAAACCAAGCGACAACATGTATTTTGAACTTTTTGTATGCGATATCGGTTAATTGAATCGACACAAGGACCATAAACAAAATCAGCATAATTAAATAAAGACAGCACGAGAGACTCTTCCTTAAATTAAAGCTTAAAATATGTTTGTTAGCATAAAGCAGTTTAAGGGCGCAATATGATTTACTTATCAAACTGCTAGCGTATGCCTCAAATCCTAAATGCGGATCAAAAATGATACCCAGATTTTTATGTTTAGTAGTATAAGGCAACAAATCCTTATTTATTTTAATTTCAATATTAGGCAATATCATTTCAATATGTTTACTATTACCGAATAGCATGTAAAATGTTTTATTTGCATTCAGTTTTAAATTATGTGAAACAGAGAAGTCAAATACTGCTTTTAGATCGGTATTGATGCGGTTACAGGCTTCATGTATACTATTAATGTCGAAGCTGCAATAAATTTGTGTGTCGTCTGCATATCCCTGTATCTTACAATATTGAACGTCACGAAACAAATCAGTGGTGTAAATAACGAACAGCAAAGGCCCCAATATGCTACCTTATGGAACACCTGTAGTGATATTAGATACAGAGGACGAATGACCATTGATGATGACTTTCTGCTTACGGTTACTAAAGTAAGAGCTAAATAAATTGACCACAAAATTATCACAACCTATATATTTTAATTTAGCTGATGAGACGATGATCCACCATATCGAAGGCTTTAGAAAAATCCAGCAGTACTAAAGCTGTTCTTTGTTTTTTATCCAGTGAATGATTCTTTCCAAGATTTTTGACAATATAGGGAGTATACTTATAGATCTTAAATCAGTAATAGTAGTCGGACAACTTATTTTCGGAATTGGTTGCACTTACGCCATTTTCCAATCATTAGGGAAATAACCCTGCTCCAAGCAACAGTTGATTATATGTGTGACATAAGGAGCGATGCAAGGAAAACAATATTGTAACATTTTTAGAGAAATACCATCATTACCAAATGCATTTGATGTGAAATTAAAAACTATATATTTTATCTCTTCCGGTGAAACTAGTTTGAGATGGAAAGTTTTGTTAGCGGGGTGTGTGTTATAAAAATGAGTTTTTTCCGTACAGCCATTGTTACGGGTGCTATTTACGAGTGAAGCAAAAAAAAATTGTTAAGTTCCTCAAGGTCAAGTAAATGAGTAGGTAAATCGGTATTTTTATTAGCCCTTACTCCCAACGTTTTTAAACCTTTCCATCCCACTTTAACATTGCCATCTCTAAATAGAGCTCTTAAGTAAGCCTTTTTCTCTCGCCGCACAGACGCTAACGTGTAATTTCGTAATGTTTTATAATAATTCCAATGCTCATCACTGTTAGTTTCCTTGTATTTACTTAATGCCTTGTCACGCTCTTTCATCATAACTTTAAAATAGATTCACTAACATAGTTTCCTTAGTACATAATAGATTAATTTTAGAAACAACAGATTGCAAGATTGATTGGTTGTTTCAGCAAGTATAAATACAAAAATTTATAAAATTTTTACTTAAATCTCTATTTTTTCGTATTTTGTAATTTAAAAATTAAAAGCATGACGTCACCATTAATGTCAATCTTTAATTTTTAAATTGTGTTTATGTGTTAATAAAATGATATGAACGATTCATATATTTACCACCATATAAATATGTAACAAATGTGAGAATATGATTAAGAATTAAGTTTAATGAATTTGATAAACTCGGACTAACATTATTGTTTTGGTTAAGATTAAAACGTTTTTGTATATGTGGAGAATAAAAAATGCCGTGTGATTGCTGCCTCCAACTCCCACTGTTTCGGCGCCTATGAGTTTCATATATTTTTTGAGCTCTTATTTAATGTTGAAGCGATTCACATGTATACTTTAAATAATTATGTTCAGTTGAAATAAAATTGAGAATTCTTTATATGTTGAAATAAAATTAAAGTCAAACAAGTTCAACATCGGTTTTAGGTGATAAAAACCTGTCATGATAATTTCAGTCAACCATTAATCATAGTCTGTGTACGTTCAAGTTTAACTACCAATGGAGACCGTTTGAGCAACATTCAGTCTAAGTTGATGTGTTACACATAAATAACTTGTTAGATGATGAAAATTTGAATGCTTTACTCAATCTTGTGGTTTGTCCAAAAAAGGTATTTACAAATTTAGATTCAGATTGTCAGAGGCGTAGTATTTAGAAAAACATATATTTTACGATTTTCATCTGTTAGAAATTTTTATTGTCATTTTTATTGATACCTTTAATTTGGCACAGAATTTAATTGATTATCAGTTGCTACATTTGGGACAGGCCCCACAGACATAAAATCGATCTTAGATAGATGCACTTTGTAAGTATAGTTTCTTATCATCTCATTCTCGAATTCATTATTGATTGAACCTTCCTATTGTTACTTGTTTACTCCCTTTAGTAAACACCTCAATAATTGCAACACGGATTGTCACTAATCATTGTTTTATTTATCACTTAAATTACAATAATTGGACCTCATATCACTAAGTAAAACTTTTAACTGCTATAGACTCACTACTATAATTTACAACTTGTTACTCTGTTCTTTATCTTATCTGAGATCATTTGACTCATCTCAGAACTGTACCGAACTGTCATCCATTTCACTCTAGACTGACGACTTCTAAACGCCACCTCTGGGCCGGCTGGTGAACTATTATCCTATGGTAGTAATTTACCTTAAGTTTCACAACTATTTACGACTTTCTAAGACAAGCGAAGCTTTTTATAAAGAATCCTGTTTTTCTCGGCAAATCATAAAAATAAGAAAGTTTACAAGAGTGTGGTGCCACATCCTCGTCAGTGCTGGATTTGCCTCCCCCCACCCAAAATTCCCAAAAAGAAGTATGATTAATTACTTTATCCTACACCAAATTATTGTATGCTTTAGACAGAGAATTCATTTCTTTGGAAAGCGGGGGGTTCTGAGTCTGCAAATCGAATTATTATCCACTGATTGGCAACACTGTTGTTTTGTTGTCATTCTTAACAGAAAGGATCGCCAAGTGTTTGACTATCTTTCTGAAGTCATTGTTTATTTTATTTTATTTTTTTAAATTTTTTCGCCCGGGGCGCTTGCCCCTTTAGCCCCCGGCAGATCCGGCTATGATCCTGGTATTGTATAAGCATGACAAAGTTCGAACAAAAGATATTTCTTAAACATTTTAGCATGCCTGAATGTAATTGTGCCCTCCACAAATATATTTTTTTCCATAACTAGATGACGTGTAACTGAGTTTCGGTACGCCGCGCCATCTAGTAAATATATTGTTGAATTGTGCATGTCTAATCCAACGTTGTGTCTGATCTATTTAATAAAATGATCTGTGGTTCCGAATTGACTTTTGACAGTATGGACATTTTGACAGCTAATTTTCGTTCATAGAATAGATATTCTCGTTCCTCTTGATGTTTTTTGAGTTATGTATTTAATCTGTGGGTAATATATTTTAAAATATGGAACTTTACAAGTGTAGAACGTGTTTAGATATCGTAGATAGAAGAAGTTGCACAGAAATATCTAAACCATGTTATTTAGACCAGACCATAAGAGGACTAATAATTTTTCTAGTACCTGCTATGGTATGCATAGATTAAATATTGCAAATTAACAGCTACCGTTACCAGTTATATTTTCAACAGGTATCAACACTTTCTGAGAATGATTTGATATGCAAAAATTGTTTACAAATTCTAAGATCGATTAAAAAATTTATCAAAAGATGTTTAGAAGTTGAAATGATACTTGAAGTAAATAAAGATCGAGAAGAGTTTGAGAATGATGGTAGTTCATAATACCAAAATATATATTTGAATAATATAAGTATATTTTTAGATTTGTCAGATTGTGCGGAAAATGTTAGTGAAGTAGATGAAGAAACTATTCTTTTAGTAGAACCTTTTGAACAAATCGATCAGGATCATGATTACTACATCAAATACGAACCTGTAGATTCTGATGATATAGAAATTGAAAACACAGATGAAAATTATGTTAAATTCGATCAGAATAGTGAGCCTAGGCCTATTCAAATTATTTTCGATTCGTCTATGGGGGATGTAGAAGACACGAATGCATCAAGTAATAATTTGCCTGTTCAGATTATATTTGATAATTCGTCAACTTCATTTAATGAAAATACCTCAGAAAACATACCTGATGAGGAGATTGATAATTCAGATACTTACGGTGATAAAACCTCGAAGTATATAAGTTATGAGGACGAAATTAAGTGCGAAAACAGTGCTGATAATCAGGAAGAATTCTCTTGCCAAACTTGTTCTCAAGTGTAAGTTAAAGTTAAATATTAATAGACTACTATATTGGTATCCGAGTACAATGATTCATGTATAAATTTGTAAAGTCTTTGAAAGTAAAGCTCGACTAGATGAATATAGATTTGGTGATTAATTTTGTTATATTGTATTTACGTTATATATAGTAGCGGCAAGAGATACGGTGAATGGAGACCAATGAGGAAGCTCAGATCCCAGATTTATTTTTGCATGTTTGCTCTTTGAATTTATGGATGTGTATTCAGTTTAGCTAATAGTGTATAAAAAATTTTCAATGACTGGTACTTTGAAAGTATAATATTATTAAAGTTTGCTTAATTCTAAGTACTTTTTGCAGTATACACTTTTCTATTAAAACCAGTGGTTTTCGAGATAAATTGAAAAAAATTATTCAGTAAAATATTCGGTAACTAGCAAAAGAATTAAAATTCGTTCAATGGTAGTCACTACATATAGAATAGGTACTTAGTTTAAAGTGATTCGCAATCTTTCAAATGGTTGTACAACGATGGCGTTGAAATGCAAAATTATTTTTCGATAGCTGGAACATTGAAACATAGCATACACGACAGTGGTGACCCGTGGTTTTTAGCTCTGGGTGGGCAGGATGGGGGATAGAACCGAATAATAATGACACTTCTCCACAGAAATTTAGTGGGTTTAAATAACACGCAAAAAATATTCAATGATGCCTCTGCCCATTTCAATCGCCTTGTATATCTTTAAATTATCTATCCCTGTTGAATTTCATGAACTTTTACTATTTTTACTGAATAACATGCAAAGCCAGCAATAAAGTTTATTTTTTATTTCACTTCCAGAAAGCCATAAACAATTTTGATACCCTTTGACACAAAATTTTTTATTGGACGAATTTGAATTTACATTAATGAGATTTCACATAGTAGGGCAAGGTCGTTTTAATTTAGTTACAAAATTGTATAATATTAGAATTATCACTTACCGTTTGTCTTACGTCGGCCATGGCAAATATTTTAATAATAATTTGTCAGTTGTCCATTCACCACATTTTTTCTACTAAAGTAGACACTTACTATTTACTAAATACCAACAAAGATCACAGATTACAAATTAAAAAACATAAAATTGAGAGAATAAAATATTACACAAACCTAACCAAAAACCAAAATCTTCCAATTGTAAAACAGCAGCAATAATTTCCAACGTTTGAGATTCACGAATACTGACTTGACTCCACACGTCCGAAAATGAAACGATTCTCAGCGAAACATCACGACACTGTAAAAGAAAAGGGAAGGGATGAGGGTGGCAGTGTCCACATCCCACCGAGCGCGAAGTTCCATATTTGAATATTATATATTAATTTCACATCTAAAACAAATGAAATTATAATTATATAGGTAACTTAACTATATGGCACTGCTGATATGTATTTTAACTTGTTTTTGTCCCTATTTATCAAATTAGAAATTGCTATCATATTTGATATTCATAAAGTATTGATTAATCAATTTTAACATGATAGTTATTTTACCTCTTTGATATGTCTTCAATTGTGAACATATTCTATTCAAATTCATATTGTTTATTACAAGTTTTGCTTAGGGATGGCATGCCCACTCTAGGTTGTAAATAGCCTAAGCATGCAAGATGTATGTCTCGTTTGGATATGCATTACAGGCGTAAGATCGAAGTGAATAACCAACATGCACGTTGACGTATTATGATTGAATTCACAACTTCTGAGCGATGTTTGTCTGCCCTGGCTTGGCGCATGACACTTTCGACAGTATTATGCCAGAGAACATTATGCCCGGTTTCTAAACGGATTCATAAGTGTACCTATACCTATATGAGGCAGAATAATATGTAGTAAAAATAATATTATAAATAAAACAAATTTTTTAATTTTAATACTACAATTAATTAACCGCAAAATTTTACATGATAATTTAATTACAAAAATATATATCCTGAAATCCCCGACGGGCCGCCACTGATACACGATAAGGAACGAAATATACATATAATTTTGTAATGACACATTTTTTTAAAAAGGCCAATGTCTTTCAAATTATCTAATATTTCCTATTTTTAAAGTATAATTTTCATTAACCCCTGTATTGTTTTGTTAATTATATAAACTAGTAATTTATTTTGACGTTTGTTGATACACAATCAATTTTTAGGTTTTTGAATGCTTTTATTATTATAAGAAAATTCAGAAATGGTTGTGTACACCAACGAAGACAAATTAAACATGATTTTGATCTACAGAGAATGTAGAAAAAATTCCCATCAAGCCAAAAGTTTATTCTATTTAAGTTTTCCCAATTTGCCTAAACCAGATCATAAGACCTTTATTTCTTTAACCAATAATTTGAAAAATTATGGAAGTTTTAAAAAGTTAAAGCATAATAAACAAAACAGTTAATGGCTACAAATGATGCAAATACTGCTTTAATAATTAGCAATATTGTAAATAATCCAAATATGTCTTTACGAAAATTATCGTCTGAAACAAATATTTCCTACTCCTCCTGTCAAAGAATTAAAAAAAAAAAAAAAAAATAAGTACCATGCATCCATATGAAGTACATTATATTCATCATTTAAGGCCTGGCTAATTTCAGCACCGCATAAACTTTATTGCCGAATTGTCAGTATTACATGAAGAAAATCCGAATTATTTGAAAAATGTGTTGTGGAGCGATGAGAGCTGCTTCCATAGTAATGGGCTTGTGTGATTGTCCGAGGTGGGTACGAAGAACCAGAAATCAAACAGTTTTTAAAGTAAATGTATAGTGTGCAATATTGAATGGATACATAGCCGGACCTTATGCATTTCATAAAACGTTAAATGGTGTTAGATATCGGAGATTCCTGCAAGATGAGCTACCAAATTTATTAAGAAACATTCCCCATGATGGGCACATAATCTGGCTTTAAGACAAGGTACTGGCACATAATTCAAGAATAGCAGTTAGACACTTGAACGAACATATCCTGAAAGATGGATGAGAACTAATGGAGTAATCAGGTGGCAAGCACGATTATCTGACATAACTTCATTAGATTTTTTCTTATGGGGACATCTAAAAAATTTAGTTTACAACGAACCAATCGATGATGTGGCAGACCTATTGTTACAGTTCAATTTAACATTTATACATTATTTAAAAAAATTTCTAAATCATTACTTTATCTCTTACGTTTAATGTCTAACGAATTCGTGTTATCCGTCGTCACACGTAATATTTATTATTTAGTTGTCTATATGAATTCGCAATTGTAAGGAATTGTTGCAGGTATAGGCATGGCTTTATACATTTTGTTGTGTAGCGTGTTGCATATACTTAAGCTCTCTATTTCTGTAATTCTTAAGCTAGGAAACCAATAACTTTTAATTAGTTTATAGGTAGATTCCTATAACCGACTGACGATCGGTAACACAGATTTATTTCTTCACAATAGTTTTTGGCTTAGGTTTTGTCTTCCGGTAGTCTGTCACTTTTCACTTGTAATTGGCTCGAACGCTTGGCAATTTATTAAGTGGTAATTTTACGTGCTCGTTGCGATTTTTGAAACAAGTAATTTCACCATTTTGGGATATTTTCGCAACGTTACTTTTCGATTTTCCATTTATGTTTGGATGAGTGCATATTTTTATGGTATTGGAAATCGATTGTCTTCATTGGAAGGATCTATACGTAAAAGCCATTTTTGCCAAATTTACACGAGGCCAAGGACATCCAAGGTCAACAACATTTCTCTAGGAAAACCCTCCGAAACGAGGTAATTATTTTATTTTTATATTCAAACTAGCAAAATATCACTTGTAGTAAATTGTTCAATGGTAAAAATTTATTTTTAGGGTTTTATTTTCACCTACGGTTTCGTCTAAGATTTCGTAGTTTTTCATACGATTTTTTTTTGTCTCCTGATACGAACGAATAACTTTTTTTCACTGGTCTACACGAACTTATGTTACTTCTCCTTACTGGACTGGAATTTCTTTTTTGTGGAGAGCCATCCATTTTTTTGGGTTAATTGATAGGCTGGAAGTTGCCCATTCCTGAAAATTGAGCCGAAGCTGAAGCCCTGCTGCCTGCAGTTTGTATCCTTCTTGCGCCATATATACATTGAATTTTTCTTAAAAATATATTATAAATTTTACTAAAAAAATTTCACCACTGTACCTATATATATATTTTTTTTAAATTTTGCTAAACATTTTATGAAAATATTCTGTCAACTAATTATAACATCTATGATATTTGTTGGGGGTTTAAGCACTTACGTAAGACGCGTATACCCAGTTAGATATATTTTTTTTTGGTGTGAATTTGTCTACCATCCCCTACGTTATTGTACTCTTGAATGTTATAAAGTTACTTCGTTTATTGTTATTAAAAGATAAAACTGAATTTGAATTTTTCATTATCGTCTCGCTAAGTAATTTATTTAGTAAATTTAAGGTTACATTGTACTTGAGCTGGTATTTGGAGAGAAAAAAAAATTTACTTGGCGCCCTGATACATCATAGTAATTTAGAACCCCGACCATCTCCACTGTTAGTCGGCCGGCAAATACCGTTATGTCAACAGACAACGACCAACTAGTTACGTCAGATTGAGTTTTAAAATTTGACGTAGCACTATACAACAAAATATATGCGAGTGTTGCCACAGTAGATAGAAATACCTTATTGAAATTAATTGGGGAAGAATTAATTAAACGGTTTAACATATGTTTCCATGAAGGAGAAGACAATTTTAAACATTTACTTTAAAAATAAATATATACATATGTACATATTTTATTTAAAAGTCAAAACAAATTATTAAAAAAACTTATTTGACTTTATATTATTTCGATTTAACTCAAAAACCACTGGTTTTAATAGAAAAGTGTATACTACACAAAGTACTTAGAATTAAACAAATTTTAATAATATAGTTTCAAAGTTCCGTCATTAAAAATTTTCTTTCCGACGTCGCGGACGCCATTGTCATTAACAACATTTGAACGACAAAATAAAACCTCCAGAAATATGTAACGACTGGTCTTTACAGAAATTGAATACCTCTTCATTATTATGGAAATTGCCTGGGGAGTTTTATGTGAATCACCCTGTATACTTCATTCCAGTTTTCAGTACTTAAAATATGTAGGAACTGTTCTTTATCTAATTTATTCTATGTTTTTATTTCGGATTCGCATTTCCAGGGTACCTCTAGATTAATTTGTGCTGCAATTTGAAAATGATCTATAATATATTTATAATACAGTTGTATAAAAATACAAATGAAAACATAACCTTATCAGTGTTCCCAACCTTAGTGCTATAAAATTCCGTAGAAGTTGTTGAAAATATCCGTAGAAATCCATAAGCAGGAATTTCAAATCCGCAGAAAATAGCCGTAGAGCAGTATATTTTATATCTATAATTTCAGGTGTTAAAATTTAGGTCTAATAAACATGTTGAGGTGAAAATTAGTAGAATAAATACATTTTTATTAAATAAGAAAATAGTTATTTGTTTAACTCGGTAGCAAAATAGTAAATTAACTGCCGCGGCTGATAATTCCTAGAATATCAGTATAGAAAGATAGAAGAAGAGGAAACAGGAATAATACTGATTCAAAATTATGGCAATTTTACTGTTAATATTAAAGATAACTAAAAATGTGTTGTTAATTTTTGTTACAAATGTGTAATTATTGTTTCTTAATAGATGTTTGCCAAAAAGTCTCAAGTACCTAATTACTTGCAATGAGACCAATCCTGCCTAGGCAGGGAATGTGACACTTTGCTGATTGACATTAGTCAGCATAGTTAGTACTTTGCCGTTAATCAGCGAAAAAAATACCTATATTTTTCTATAATATGTCTTTTTAAATATATTTCTATACAATAAAAACCTTTATTTCATTTATTCAAAGCATAACAAAATCATTCCTACTAAACTGAAAATATATCATTTTTGTCTAAGATACAAGTCTTTTTATGAAATAAACGAGAAAATAAAACTTTATTTCATTAAAACTTAACAGAATAATTCTTATTATACAGAAAAACATATAGACGTCATGTGAAGAAGATTAAACAGTTTAGTTTTAGCATTATTTGCATCATTATAACAACTGTTAAAAATCCGTAGATTTATTACTGAACTGGGAGAGTAAATGGCGCTGAAAATCCATAGATCTACGGATAAATCTGTACGGTTGGGAATACTGAATCTTAGAAATTGAACTACCAGCCATTCTGGTCCACATTGTTCCCACGATATCTCTTGCCATTACTATAAAGAAATGCTTTTAGAATAATGCTGATATTCAGCTAGCATTAAATTTCAGTATTTTTATCACCTAACAATATCAATTGAATCAAATTGTCGATCTTAGGTGTGTTTTATCCAGATAAAATCTACAAGAAACAATCAATATGGATTTTGTATTGATTAATATAGATTTTGTGTTATAGTTTTCACGTTAGCATCTATACTAGTAAAAATTCACGTTTTTTATTATGGACAAATTATTTGGTATCAGAATTATTTATTGTTTTGCTTAAGGTTCTCCTCCAAACTTGAATACGACATACACTTAGAAATCCACCCACCTTTCGTGTGTGAGCAATGCGAAAAAGGCTTTAAAACTGAATATCATTATAAACGCCATTTAAAAATACACGAGGAGAGCGTTAGAGTATGTGAGATTTGTGGCAAGTTGTTTAAGAATGACAGCTCTCTAAACTGTCATATAAATGAGGAGCATAAGAACATTGTATATATGTGCGACCAGTGTCCTAAGATATTTAAAAACAGATTTAGACTTAATGGTCATATGAGAATGGTTCATGAGAAAGTTGAGCAGCAGCACCAGTGCCAATGTGGAAAACGTTTTCACAAGAAAGAGTCATGGGAAAATCATTATAGGTAAGACAATTACTGTAGTTCATTATAATATTCATTCATATCTAGTTTTCCTAAATTATGGGAAAACAGGATTAATACTTTATTTGCTGAATAGGAATAGTTAATTCAATCCCATAATACAACCAGCCATTTTATGTTTTTGGTGTTGTTTAGTTTTTGGCGTTTGTTAAAAATTGCTGTTAAGCTATTCGTTATCTTTATTTGCTGTTATTTTCATTCATGTAATAAAACAGCATTTTTAAGTACAATGGTGTACATACAGGTACGTAATAAAAATAATTGATATTGATTAATTGTCAGAACCACTTTTTCTTTTTGAGGTTAGAAATTCTTTAGAAATGCCTTTATTAATTTGTCGCGTGTAAATCTGGTCATTGCATACATTGGTCAAAGTAGACATAAATTAGTGGGGAGTGGCTTAATTATTTCTATTCAGTAAATAGAGTATGGTTACATTGTTATCCATTTGCATTTACTAGAATCAATGGGGCGGACGTGACTAAAATGGAGGTTCAGACTTGAGTAGAAATTATCGACATTTTAAAAATATTTTCTTATAACCAATATGAAATATCCATAGGACATTTTTGTCAGATATCGAGGCCATTAACACCATTAATTTGTAGAAATTTCAGTTCAATAGATTTTTTCTCTCAAACGTCAAAAGAACATGACTTTTCTTGTTTTGTGAACTAAAAATGTCGTTTCTCTGACATTCCGTCTGAGCGGAAGTAGGTCTTTTACTTCCACTCTCATCATTCTGAGCAGCAGTAAAAGTCTTTTACTGTCGCTCATGAGCGGCACTATAAGTATTTGACGACAAGATAATGGTATTTATTTACAAAAAGAGATGTAATAAAATATATACTACAATAGACAAAAAAATTCAACTATTTCCTATAAAAGGAACTAAATTCATGCCACCCATCAAGGTGCACAATGAGCGTTTCCAAAATGATTGAAAATAATGCCCTAAAACTTGCGATATTCTATGTCTTTAATCGGAAAACGCAAACAAAAACCTGATTGCAATAAGCCCCCAGCAGACGGATTAATCCTAAAGAAAGGACTACAGTGCAGGGTTATTGTGTATCACCAGCCGCAAACTAGTTGCGAGCTTGTTAGTTCTCATCAGTCTCTGCCACTAGCTGACGAATAGAAAAACATGGCCTAAAACTACAGCTGTATGTTCTTCATCTCGTGCTGTTCTGGGTTTAAAAATGTTTCTCAATACTTCCACTATCGCTATATTTCTTGCCCAATTTGTAAACATATTGTCTGATGGCGTTGGCATTTTCGAAAGCATTCATCATATTATTATTAGCCTTTACTCGAGTCCGAGTATAAAAAAAAATGTTACAGTCGATAGATTGTGTGTAATAAAAAACAAGTAATGGGTGTAGTCTATTGTAATTCCCATTCATCTACGGTGCACACGACTATGGCTATAGAGGCCAATTCGGGAGAGCACATGTCGACCGCAGTCAGGACAAACATAGACCTGGTTAGGTCTTGGATTCGGCCTTCTTGCAGCAACATTTCCTTGATAGCTGGCCACAACCCCTCACCATTCGGTTCTGTCCGCTGCAAGTTGTTCCCATTGCTCGTCTGGAATACCGCAGGATTTTAGATTTTCATGGAGAACGTCTTTGAACCTCTTTCGTTGACCGCCACGCCTTCTTCTACCGCTTAGCAATTCACCATAAAGTGTACATTTAGGAAGGCGGTTATCATGCATACGATGAACGTGACCTGCCCATCTTAGGCGTGCTCTTGAAACAAGCACCTCAATTGGAAGGCTGTTTGCTCTCCTGAGTACTTCCACGTTTGATATGTGATGGAACCAACGGATTTTCATCATACTTCTGAGGCGTCTTTGCTGAAAACGTTCTAATTCTTTCACATGACGACGGTAAGTGACCCAGCTTTCACATCCATATAGCAGTGTTGGAATGACAACTGCTCTGTAGACAGCCATTTTCGTTGACAAAGCAAGGTCGTGGTTGTCAAATACTCTCTCTCTAAGTCCCCAGAGTGCTCTAGATGCAGCGTTAATTCTATTACGAATCTCGCTGTCCATGTTTGTTTTGTCATTTCCGTTAAGTGTAATGTCTATTTGGTTCACTTGATGAGGAGTTGACATCATCATCATTGTATGTAGACTGCGACATACTTCCACAAATTTTCTAGGGATACCCAAGCGGAGCATAATTTTTCAGAGCACTTCCCTGTCCACCGAGTCAAACGCCTTGGTTAAATCAATGAAGGCCATATGAATTTCTCTTTGATGTTCGAGTGCTTTTTCTTGAAGCTGTTTAAGTGTGAAGATTAGATCCGATGTGCCTCGGTTTGGTCTAAAGCCACTCTGTGTTTCAGGAAGTAACTTTTCCATAACAGGTGTTAGCCTATTTGCCATCGCTTTAGTGAGTATCTTCCCTCCAACAGCCAGGAGAGCTATACCTCTGTAATTTCCACAGTCCGCAGCGCTCCCTTTGTTTTTGAAGAGGTTGATTAAAAGTGTATCACGAAACTCCTGCGGAGCTTGACCACTTTCCCACAAGACATCAAACAGTTTTTTGAGGTAGGGTGGGAGTGAGTCGGCGCCGGGAGATTTGTTATTTTTTAGCTGCCCAATGGCGGTTAAGATCTCTTCCGTTGTTAGTGGTTTATCTAAGTCTTCGAAGGTGTCATATTGAGGGATAAGATTTATAATATCGTGATCGGCTTGACTTTGCTGGTTAAGAATGTTAGAGTAGTGTTCTTTCCATCGGGATTTTATTTCCTGGTCTTCTTTGAGGAGATTTCCATTTAAATCTTTAATAGGGCACATATTTTTCCGACTGGGGCCTTACACTGCTTTTACTCCTTGAAAGAAATTCCTGTAGTCGTGTGAATCGGCGTACCTTTGAATTTCTCTGGCATTGCTTGCCCACCACTCGTTCTTTATTCTTCTGATTTCGCGTTGCGTTTCATACTTAGATTGGGTAAAAGCTTCTGCTTTTGATGAGTCGTTGGGGTGGTTGATAGCGTTTTGGAAGGCAATATGCTTGCGGTCAAGAAGTTCTTGTATAAAAGCTTCATTATCATTGAACCAGTCCTCCTGTTTTTTACTTGCTGCAGTGCCAAGAATTTCCTCACTCGCACTTTTTAAACTGTCTTTAATTTGTGTCCAGGTAGTAGCGACATCTACAGAATTGGTTTCTTCTAGTGCACCCAAATTCTCTTGAACTTTTTGCTTTAGCTGTTCGACGGTTTGTTGGTCACTCAATTTACTAATACAGAGACGGTGTCTACGTTTTACTTGAGTTCTTCGGTGTTTGGGTCTCATAACAATTTTCATTTTAGAGACAACAGGACGATGATCGGTCCAACATTCGCTATCAATGCGCGCCTTTGTAATTTGGACGTCCTTGAGATGTTTCCTATGTACGATAATATAGTCCAGTAGATGCCAGTGACCTGATCTGGGGTGACGCCAGGTGTCTTTAAATTTATCCTTTTGTCGGAAAATGGTGTTTGTTATAACTAGACCATGTTCGGCGCATTTATTAGAAGTAGTTGACCGTTTCTTCCAGCTGTTGATAGAAGCTTTCCTTGGTTTCGTGACTTGCATCCAGAGTGGGAGCGTAGGCGCTTATTAGATTTACCGCGTTGCCATCTGATAGCTTATAGCGTAGCAGCATTAAACGCTCGGATAGGCCTTGTGGTACTTGTGTTAAGTTGGATACAAGTTGATTCCGAACGGCAAATCCTACTCCATGTTGTCTTCTTGAATTGGTGGGAAGACCTTTCCAATAGAAGGTGAAGTACTTTTCTGTGAGAGAGCCTTCCTCCAATAATCGAGTTTCGCTGAGAGCTGCAACGTCAACATTGAGTCGGTGAAGTTCTCTATCTATTAGAGCAGTTCTTCTTTCAGGCCGATCGGTGCGAGTGCTGTCGTTCAAAGTACGAACATTCCAAGCGCCGTAAATGAAAGAATTAGTTTTCTTGGATTTAACTTGTCGGTGTTTTTTCGACATTCGATGAGGTGTCCCTGTGGGCACCCTCCCCCGGAGATCCGATCGGGAGGGTATTTTATTACCGGATGATTTTGTCCCACGTGAACGCTCCATCATTTTTTTTAAGCCTTAATCGACTGAAAAGGAAGCTGCATTTGAAGTTTTAGCTGGAGCAGGTATGCAACTGACCAGCTCGGTTGCGGAAGGCGAGTGGTGTGGTCTCATGGCACAGAAGGAGACTGCGATGATGGGGTAACCCAAACGATTCCAAAAGCAACCTTTGTGTGCGGTGGGTTATTTTTACCGCACTCTTCGTGAGAAGGTGGATGTGCTCACGGCAAAAGGTGAGGGTTATTCCGCCCTTACTCGGTCGTTAGAGCCTCGTTAGTAAAAACGGGGTGCACCAAGTTCAAATTGAACTCATCGCTAAGGTGAGGTTAACAATTGAATAGGAGAGGCTATAACTTGTGCTTCACTACCCCATTACATGCTACCCCTTCCCCCCCTACCCCTGCTTCATCATATAATAAACGTTTGTCTACTTTAATGTTTTTCTACACTCTCCATAAATTAATATAATAATGATAATAAACGGCTTTATTTAGGAAAATGCATAAACATACATTTCAAATTACATAGGCGAAGTGTAGCCATTGGCTACCTAACACTTAACCTATATCTACTTCTATTATAACTATTACTTATTATAATAACAATACAAATTATTTAAAATATAAAAGTGAAGCAAAAGAAGAAACTAAAACAATAGAAGTGTAAATCTAAAAAAGCCGAAAAATAACTATAAAAGATGGGAGATAAAAATAAAAATGTGTACGGTCGTGAGCAAAAAAAAAAAAAATAGAACAAGTCTTCGTTTCTTCAGCAGCTTGGATAACTGAGTAAAATGGATTTTCTATTTCATTTACCAATTGCAAATCTTGTTGAGTTGATATCCTTCGTCGCCCTGATCCAGGATTTCTACTAATTGTACCGTTTATTCTCCACTTTCTTAAAATGTTATACACCAAATTTTTGTTAATGTTATAACGCAGTGCAATTTGTTTCATTAACCATCCATCATTTACTATAGCAATAACTACAGCATTAAAATAAAAAATAAATTAAAAGTGATCGGTTTTATTTCGGCTACTCATTACATATTCAAATAGAGACATATTTACATTAGAAAAAAAAAAGTTGTCCTATTTTTTTCTGCTCACGACAGTACACACATATATTATTCTTTAACTGCTGCTGAGGCATTGTAAAATTGTTAACGTATCTGATATCGCGCGAATGGAACTCGTTACGTGACACCAGTTTGTTTCTCAGGTATTTTGGTGTAGATGTAATAAACAAACGGTGTACAAATAGCAAAAAGTGAAGCTTCCAGATGTTGTTGATCTTCAGCCAATGAAGCTCTTGAATTTTTGCACTGAAAAATTAACCAACAACATGTGTTCTGAACTTTTTGAATTCTGTTCTTATTAACTGAATCCAAAAATGGAAAATACATAATTGGGCAATAATAAAATATTGGTAAAACGAGCGTTCCACATAATATCTTTCTTATTTTGGAAGATAAAACTGTTCACTAGCATATAGCATTTTTAGACAAATATATGATTTCCTCGGCAAGCTATTTATATGCGGTGTAAAAGAGATTATTATCAAAGATATCATCTAAATTTTTTGCCTCTGTTACTATAGGAAGAGTAGTATTGTTGATTTTAATTACCATATGATTAGCTAGGTGTGAATATTGATATTTTGGAGAAAATAATAAAACTGAGTATTTGGAAGCATTTAAAGTTAGGTTATGGTTCGCGCTTTGTGTAGAAATTGATGTAAGGTCGTTGTTGATTTGATGCAGGCCAAGCTCCCGTAAGTCAGGATAAAAGGTAAGATGCAGTTGTATGTCATCAGCATAGCTTTGCATGGAGTAGAACTTTACGTGTTCATATATGTCTGCAGTATAAATGAGGAATAGCAAGGGACCCAATATGGAGCCCTGTGGCACTCCCGCTCCTACAGATTGAGCAGATGACATTCCAATTTTGGTATGTACTCTCTGGTATCGGTCTGTGAGATACGATTTGAAGAATCCTTGAGATATATTATTAAGCCCGTAGAAGTGCAGTTTAGCACATAACAACTCGTTGTTTATGGAATCAAAAGCCTTTGAATAAACCAAAAGAACCAGGGCTGTAGCTTTTTTGTGGTCAAGTGCATATACCAGGTTGTCAGATATATTAACAAGGGCAGTTGTGGTGCTATGACCTGCTCTGAAGCCAGATTGATGCTTTGGAAGTAAATTGTGTTCAGAGAAATATTCTTCGAGCTGGATATAACAATCTTTTTAAGTATTCTGCTTAAAACTGGTAAGAGACTAATAGGCCTCAAGTGACAAAGCTCAGTAGGATTATTAAATTTTGGTATAGGAGAAATTAAGCTTTCTTTCCAGCAGGTCGGAAAGACACCTAATTCAAGACAAACCTTAATTATGTGTGTTATATAAATGGATATGGCTGGAAGCCGAAGCTTTATTATTTCTAGGGTATTACGTTAAGTTTAACAAACAAAAAAGCAAACCTGTATTCAGGATTGTTAGCAGAGCGAGTCCTCTGAGAATGGATTCGAATCACGAATCCGAATCATCGAAAAGGATTCGAATCACGGGTACTACGTTCAGATCCGTTTTGTACAAAAAAATGATTCGAATCACAGGATTCGATTCCTCTTTTCGGATCACAAATCCAAATCCTCAAGTTAACTTCAGAATTATTGTTACAGTTACACTTATTAATTTCTATTGTAATATGGTGAATTGATTAGTACTTTGCTTGATTATGTAATATATATAGGTGATTGATTGATTAAATAGAAAGAAATTAATAAATTGCACTGTATTTTAACATTAAGCTTACGCCATTGAATTGGTTGGGGGATGATAAAAAGATCGATAAAATCAATTTTTAAAAAGTTGATATTGCGTTTTTATTTTAAGACATCCTCAGGACTATCTAATTTATGTTTTTGTTGTAAAACTTAATTTTAAAATCTGTATCACAAATAAAACATATAGAAGTCAGCAGTATTTTAGCCATTAAACCTTCAATATCAGCTAGAATGTTGAATGCCTAAAATACAAGCTAAAATACGTCTGCCTTATATGCGTTCCATTTCCATATTGTTCCATATTTCTTACAACTTTTAAAACTAAGTTTTACAAGGAAAACCTAAAATTAAATAGACTTGAGGAAATCTTAAAATAACAACGGAAACATTGACTTTTTAAACATTGAAAAATAATATAATGTATAGAGAAAGTAATCGTTTTATTTTTTTAAAAACAGACAAAATATCCGAAATTGTCAGAAATATTTTGGTCCGAAAAATGTCCACACCACCTAAAAAACCCGCAAATCGGACTGTTGTCCACTGCAACACTGACAAGTACCTACCAAAATGCATGTTATTTGCCTGTCAATATGTTACAATAGGTTCTTGACTCCGTGTGGGTTCACGCTCCCTGTACTTAATAACATAATGCACAATGCTTGCGTAAAAAATATTGGAACCACAAAAAAGTATTCGAATCCAGGATTTGAATCCTTTTTCATTTGTCTTACGAATCCGGATCAGGAATCGTTTTATATGAAAGTATTTGAATATTCAAAAAGGATTCGAATCCTGAATGATTCGAATCCTACCCAGCTCTGATTGTTATTGTGGTTTTTATAACGTAATATTGTATTTACATCAGCATTTGTTGTATTAAATACCTCCAAAAAACTTTCATTAATTGGGATCAGCTAAACCTTCAGGCAATTCAATGTTTCATTTAGTTTGAATATTCATATTTCTCAAAGATTTCTAAAACATTTTACTATTACTTGTCTTGAAAGCATTTAAGTATGCCTCTTTTTCTCTATGAAAATTTCGTAGTTGTTTATAGTGTTGCCAATTTTCTTCAGTTTTATTCAAATTGTATTTGGTGTGTGCTTTATCCCTCTCCGACATAATTAATTTAAGGCCGCCTGACAGCCACGGGGTGAAAGGTTTACTCATTCGGGCCGTCATATCCAGTCTTTCTTCATTAGTTACCATTACCACCGTATAACTCCATTTAGTAGTATAGCATAAAACAGAAACGAATGACATTAATAATCACTAATGAACTGCACAAATGACAGTATTTTGGATTTGACATTATTAACAATGTCAAAATTCAACTGTTTCGATGGATAACTATGCTGATTCAGAAACAAAAACTTTGAAAGGAGTTTTATATTAATTTATTAGTTTTCTCGAAATTTCTCTTACGGAAGTGTGCACATAGTTGAATGCAGAAAAAAAATTTCTATAACAATTGGCAAAAAAATACGTCAGAAAAGTGCATATAACTTATGAGGCTTTAGTCATTTTTTTGAGAAAATGGTTTTTCATAATCAGGAGCCCAAAATAAGAATCGGCAATAAAATTTGCCTGGAAAGTTGTGTCCGAAAATAGCCAATTCGACTGTGCTAATAAAAGTATGTTATTCTGTGAGCTGAGCTTAAGGGCATTCATGAACACACCGTCATAAGACACATAGTGTCTGTCCTTTACTGAGTATAAATATTTTACTGTTTTGAAAGGGTAACAAATTAAACATTAGGTATTGTTAAATGTTCAATAATGTGGTTTGGAAACAGTATATTTTTTAATAAATATGATTTATCATTATATCGATTGTTTACAGATTGGTACATTTACAATTAAAACCCTTTGTTTGTGATGTATGCGGACGAGAATTTGGACGTAAGGATTATCTACAAAAGCATATGTATTATCATACAGGAGAACCCAGACCAGTACAACCTAGAAACAATATCAAGAATAAGAATAGCAGAGGAAAACCGCCTAAGTTTGGAATTCGTTTAAAAGATCCAGGTAAAAATTTCTTCTGGACGATTTGTCTATTTTTTCTGTAATTTTGTATGGACGGCTGTAGGAAAAATCACTTCTCGGTTTTTGTTTCTGTGTCCAACACATTAAAATATGTTAATATCTGTATTTAAAAAATGGAGCTAAATTTATAGCCAAAGAAAAAACATAAAAGAAATAATTTCGTGTTATGTCTATCTGTGGTCCCTTTCAATATCCATTAGTATCATTACTAGATTCAATTCTTTATAGGAGGATAGTAACAGTTGCACGTGCTCAGCACATGTGTAGTAACGGAAATAATAAATAAAAACAATCACAGACGTAGTGGAGAATAGAGATGGTAGTGCCAATGCATAACACATAGCTCTTTCTATCACATTACGTCTTTTATGTCGCATGTATTAAAATGAAAGAGGACTTAGTATACTTTCATATACGGTGAGGTAAGGTGTACGGGTAAATAGAATTAATATATTTAAACGTAATAGTTTATATTTGTCTTTTTGCTGGTATCTAACTTATTTATTGTAAAAATTATTAGATCTAGGGAATATGAATGTGAAAATGACATATAGTCATTTCAGTGATAAAGAAAATAAATAGACATACACAATATAGTTAAGCCCTGGTCAACCTTCTTAGCGTCTTACCTCGCACCTCCGTTCTCGATTAAAGCTTTCTTCTACTATAACAAAGCTTATTGGCATTTGAATTTGGAGGGGGGTATAATTCAATGATATTCTAATTTGATGCTGATATTGACTATCTTATCAATGGCATGTCCAACATAGAGAATAAGTGTATTCAAAATCGCATTTTGCAGTATTGAAATTTTAGTCATATTAACGTCATAATGAAAGACAACTTTGGCGGAAATATAACTGCTCAACGAGATCATGGTGTTGAATTTGCCACTCTAGTCGATGCATTAATTTTTTAATTTTAGGAACCCCAGTGAATTGCAAAATATGTGGGAAATTGATATTATCGGTACATCTCTTAAAATCACATCTGCAGAGTCATGTTAAAATAAAGAGGCACAAGTGCAGCTATTGTGAATTGACGTTCACATTATCTAACAACCGAGACCGACATCAAAGGATACATGAAGCTGATCCCGAAAAGAAATTCAGGTAATACATTTTTCACTTTATTTAGTGTGCTTTCCTCTCGAAGAAGGTATATTCAATCACGATTTTGAGCCTTATCTACCCATCCATACTACATCCAAACAACATTACGTGTCTAATTAAGTCTCATTAATCTACTTGATTTGTAGCAATTTATTTATTTACATAGTCTTAAGTCAACGCATCCCTGCAAATAAAAAAGGCAACAAGAACTTTACGACCTCATTAAAATATCATCATTCTTTGTGCTGTCTTGACCGCAATTGACTTGCTTACCTTTATAGATTTTTAATGTGCGTCGGGTTGTTTGATGACAGGCATGCGCATGGCCCGTAGCGGTAATAATTATATCGTAAAGTTTTTGTTGCCTTGCAGGGATGCGTTGACTTAGACTAGACATTCATTCATCTGACACATTTGTCAGATAGAGTAAAAAAATTATTTAAAACTTTGAAGTCCTAAGAATTGTGATTTTTTTAAACCATGGTGTATATCAAATCATCCACAGAATAGTAATTACTTACATTGCAGTGTAACACTTAACAACAGACAGCACATGAAAAAGCACAGTTTTGATTATCTAAGCATTCTTTTTAGAGTTTATAAAAATAGAGTAAGTTTAGCTGTAGAAGAGTTGATTACAGATGTCGACCCCTCCAATTTATTGATTGTATGTATTGATAACTTCCCAAGCAACACTAAATGGTTTAATAAACGTTTTGATTTCGTTTATACGACTGGTATATATAATGTTTATTGCAACCTATATTCAACGTTCGAATGTCTGTGCTACAAACGTATATATTTGTCTTATCATATATTAAATATAGATGTTTTAAAAAAACGTATATATATGGTACATCATATTCTAAATATATACGCCTTAAGAAAACGTTATATTGTTGTCACATCATATACGAGATATATACTTTTATGTGGAACCTCAAATAAACGTATTCCATATACGTCGATAATACGTATGATGTAAAGGTTTTTCTCGTGGTTATGAAAAACCTTTTCTCCAGTTGCTGGTATACGTGTATTAAACCTTTATTATCCCCTATAATTCATACATACACAGGGTATCCATGTATGGGATATCCAATTTTTTATTTTAAATTTGTTGAGAAAGTCATTTTTTATAGTGTTGCTTCAGCTTATCAAAATTTTTTTGGCAATGCCAAAATTTAGGTAATATATTCAGAGAATATAAATATCTGACTTCGAGTAAGGTGAACATATTTCAAATTAAAAATATAGAAGTTTCAAAGCCTCATAAATCTGGTGAACTACAATAGTTAAAAGGAAATTAGATGTAATCGTAAATTATAATTGTTTTTATTTAAATTTTTTTTCTTTTGAAAATCTGAACTTTTTCTGAAGAATTTAGTTTTTCTCAGAAAGTTTAGAATATCGAGAGATTTTTTAAAGGGAATCCACCCTTGTATCTTTGTTAATGAATATATGCTATAAGTTCTGTAGACCTTTTTTTATATTGTTTTATAAACTAAGAGCTTATAATAATAAATGATTAAATAGTTTCCATCACTTTATTTTTACTAAAATTACCTTAACTTTCAAAGTTTAAATGGGAAATTCTGTTATACAGTATTATAGACTAATCGATTTCAAATAACTTTGCAAGTCAAATCATGTCTTAAATCAGAAATCATTTGCTACTTATGATAAAATTGTTAATATATATTGCTGCATAGCAATAATAAGATGACATTGAAACAAATTAATTTCTAAGTGCATTATTTTGTAAAATATATTAATTTTTCTTTAATTATATCAGGGAAATTGGAATTAAAGTTTTTTTTGACTTGCGATACATTTCCCTTTGCAAAATTATTTAGAATTGATCAGTCTACAATATAATAAAGATAGAAGGTATCTGTTTTTAAATTCGAAAGTTAATATTATAATGATCTCCAATTTTTTTTAAATACATATTTTAAACCTCCTATCTATATATAACTACTGATATCAAGGAAAAATAATTCAGTTGTATATATGTATGCAGATAGTAATTTTTTAAAAATATTTATTATTTAGTACTAGCTTTTTTATATTATATTAGGCTTTAACTATTCTGCGGGATTGGTTAAATACGTAAAACTATTTTATCATTTACTATTTCACCCTTGGGGACCTAGGACGTTTGACAACGATAACAAAATACAACATTGTTCATGAATATACGCTATAAGTTCTTTAGACCTTTTTTTATATTGTTTTATAAACTAAGAACTTATTTAATAAATGATTAAATAGTTTCCATCACTTTATTTTTAATAATTTATTTTACTAAAATCCAAAAATGGAGTCTATTTATTATTATTATTGTAACTATAGCGGCTTTTGGCAAGCTTCAACCAATCTTGAATCGTCCCTCTAATTTTATTGTCACTGGTCTCACCCATGTTTTCAACGCTAGCCATGCAGAGTTTTACACCTTCTGTGATAAAAAAAATGAAGTTACTATGAAATCGCTCAGATAAACAATAATTCTTACCAATCACAAGTTAGTTTATTCTTGTAACTTTAATGCACTACAACGTGATAGCTCAAGGATAAGGGCGGTTCATCAACATAACACAATTTCAATCAAATAATATATACGCAAAAACAAACAAGTAAGTATTCTTTGTTTCGATCACAAGGCCACACTACTAAGGTTGACTACCACCACACGAAACAGCAATTAACACGACGATCCGGGGTTGCTCACCAGCTGTACTGTTGAGGAGAGAGATGCACATATTTATGAGAAATGCTTATGTATTCTGCAACAAAGACAACAATGCTAACCCGGTCGCTGGTGACTGCGCCATCCATGCAGATTGATATATGTTTAAAAACCGTATATTATAAACTGCAATATTACTGAACAAATATTTTCATTCATCATCTATTTATAACAAATTTTGATTAATGTAAATATTTTACTCCTATTTCCAGATATTGTTATAATCTTCGAACTTTTAGTTGCAATTGTTTATGACATGCCTATAAAAAATGTAGCGCAAATACATATTAATCGTATACATGTATAAACCGTATATTAAAAACTCTAATATGGCTGAAAAATGCAAGTAGTGTCTATTTCACCAATTTACAATTTAAACATTTGACGGAAGTGTAGTCTCAACTCTCAATTAATTATTTCAATTGAATTAATTGAATTTTCCTCGTCGGTGTAGGACAATAAACACAGAAATTTTACACTATGTCGACGTTTCGATTTATTTTTAAAATCTTCTTCAGGACTGAAAAGTACAGATAATGAGTAAGTAAATAAATACATTCAGTTTTAAAAATATAACAAATACTGATTTTTAACATACAGAACTATTAAAATATAAATATAAAACTATAAAAATGTTGTAAATGTCTCGATATATAGCTCTAAATTAAAATTAAGATATAACAAAAATTACGGACAGAGACAAAACGGAAAAAAAAAAAAAAAAACACACGTGAGCATCCTTACCTAGTGTAAAATATTCTTATCAAAAGACATGGTCCTTATCGTTAAATATATATAAATAAACATGAAAAATATATGACATACGTTGCCGTTTCGGAAAATAATAGTTAATTGAATATATAGCGGTACCTTATCAATACAAAACAGGGACTCGGACAAGAAACACTTCCACATTTACATCTAAAAACTAATGAAATTTTTTATTATATGATTATAAATAATACTTAAATTATCAGTGTCTGTTTTTTTATTGACTGCAATTGCCTTATGTGCTTGTATGCATATCATTTCACTGATAAGTCTTTTGTTATAATTAGTTTCTTTATCCAAAATAGATACCTCGTCAAAGTTAAAATTATGATTTTCAGTGAAATGATGTGCAGCTAGAGCAGTTTTTTCTTTTTTGTTTTTATGCTTTTCATTGCATGAATATCCATGTTCGTATACGCGGGCTTTCAAATTTTGTTTTGTTTGGCCGATATACACCAAACCGCATTCACAAGGAATTTTGTAAACCACTTCAGAATTGTAATTTATGTCCAATTTATCTTTCATTGTGTTATAAAGATTACCCACCGTTTTTAAGTGAGAGAACACTATCCTGGTATTGTCATTTGACAAAGCCCATTTCAGTTTTTCAGAAAGTCCTTTTATGTAGGGAATTTTTAAAAAAATTTTATTTTCATTGTTATTTTCAGCGTATTCCGAATTGTTACTGTTTAAAATTATATTGCAAAACTCTGGTGGATAATCATTGTCAATTAATTTGGATTTGAAATTTAATAAATTTTTGTTGATAAAATTTGAGTGGCTTAATTTAGTAATTTTGTTTTTTAAGGATTTCATTATTGCTAATTTTTGTTTCCAAGGGTGTCTAGAATAATAATTTAATAATCTACCAGAGTTCACATCTTTTTCATACCAGTCAGTTATAATTGTTTGGTTTTCAGTTCTAATAAGCCGTACGTCTAAAAAGGGAATGTTGTTATTGTTTTCTTTTTCGAGTGTAAATTGAATTCTGTCATGGAAACTATTAAAACAATTAATGATATAGTTAACTTGGTTTTCTGGAACTGCCATAATGGTATCGTCTACATAAATTTTTAAGAGTGGTATTTCAAAAGGAATGTTTTTTATAACAGTATCAATTAGATGTTCCATTACTATATTTGCCATTATCGGGCTCGCTGGATTGCCCATAGCTGTACCATCCATTTGTTTATAAAACCGACCTTTAAAACAAAAATAGCTAGTGTCAAAACAGACATTGATCATTTCTATAAAAATTTCTAAGGAAAAAGTGGTATGATGTCTCAAAATAGGCCATTCTTCTTTAATGTACTGGATAACTAACTGTTTTGGTATATTAGTAAATAGATTTATTACATCTAAACTTATAAGGATATAACTTGGCGGTAGGGTTAGTTCTTTTGTGATATCTAATAGTTCAAAAGAATTTTTTATATTATAACGAAACTTAGGTGTTAAATTAGACAGCACGCCTGCAATTACTTTAGAGATTTTATGTGAAGGTGATTGTATACAAGGTACCACGGGTCTCAATTTGTTTTGTTTGTGAACCTTTACAAGGCCATAAATTCTGGGTGGTTTAGAATTATAAGTTTTTAAATATTTGTAGAGCTGTTCGTTGAGTTGTTGATCTCTAAGTATATTAATTAAATTGTTACACTTAGTTTGATACCTATTGGTTGGGTCACTACTTAATTGTTCATAAATCAACGGATTGTCTAGAAGATTAATCATCTTTATCTCATAATCACCTTTATCCATAACTACAGTTATATTACCTTTATCAGATTTTGTTACGAAAATATTTGGATGGTTGTTTAAAAAATGTTTGGTTTTTCTAAAATTGTCTAGTAGAATTTTTGATTGGATATCACTTTTATAAGGTGTTTGTAGAAAATTTGTTATGATATTAGTGGTTATTGCCCGAAGTTCGTTTTTATTTTCTGTGTTAAATTGCTGTATACAAAATTCCGTATCTTTTAAAACTTGTAAAATAGGCATTTCTTTTTTATGGTAATCAATACTACATTTTGGACCTAACCCTAATAAGTGTTCAACATTGTCCGGAAGAGTGACACTTGTAAGATTGATTATGAATTTTTCATTTCTTTTCATGACGTAATTATACTGATTGAACAAAAGTGCATCAAACTTTCTTATTTGTCTAGATTTTATCATATTAAACCTGGTTTCATACGAAATTTTTTGTCTTTTTTCGAATTCATTAACTATATTTTCCGGTATAATTCGTTTTAAATCTACAATTATTTTTGATATGGAAGACTTATAAAAATTAATATGCCAAAATGTAATATGAATTTCTATATTGAGTGTGTCTCTTTGAAAACTGTCAATTAACTTATTTATATCATTCATGTAAGGGTGCTCACCTGTTAATGACGAATATAAACACTTAAAATTATGTAATATGTGATCAGGTACTATATTTTTCTCTCTGCATTTCAGCAAAAATATTTTCCTATTGTTATGAGAAGCTAATTTTCTTAACTGAACTGAATTAATTATTTCTCAAATATTCTGCGCTACTCCAAAAATTTTCGGAGAAATACATTTATAATATACGTAGAAAGATCGTTTATGAAATAAACGCTTTTCATAGACGTTGATTAAATATACGATAACGAAATTTAAACCGTAATTTCATATAATAAACGTTTATTAAACAATCAGGTTTTGCTTGGGTTTGGGACAGGATATTTCCACAGAATCATTTCCCTTTTTGTCCCATTGTTTTACCGTCTCTCTGGTTGTTTTCCAAAGACTGAAGATAACATAAGGACTGACTTATTGTCTTTCCACCTTGTAATACCAATTTTATTCACTCCTAGTCTTAGATCATTCAATGTACCGTTTGTGCTCTAATGGATCTCTTTCATATCTTCCAATGTGCTAAAAATGTTACTACATATGTAGACGAAGCACATGATATTGGTTGTTCCTTTCTTCTGGAAATTCCATACTGAGTTTATTGTGTCCAATTTAAAATACACATCATACAATGGACCCTTATACTAATTTTGTTAAAATACCCCATAAGTTTTTCCTTTTTTTGAAAGTAGTATCTAGCTGTATATTCGGCTCCCATTTTAAACATATCGTCATTTAGATGTCTTCGAAAATATTGCCAGGGAGTTAGTATTTCATTCTGATCTACATATATTTCTTCTGCTGGGTCATCTTTGCTGGCAAAAGCATCCTGTTTCCAATGAGTTTTTACAGAACTAGTCAGCACTGTCGAAATTTCCTTCACTGTCATCTGAAACACTATCAGAATCACTGCTATCATCAGGATTTCTCTCCTGATCTTCATATGAAAACCAGACTCAATTTCATTTAATATTTCGTACATTTCATCGGGATTATTTTGTAACCTTTCCAAGTCAATAGGATTTCCTGTACAAGAGGAAGAAAATCATTTAAAATTGATAATAATAACCTGTGGTATCAAGTGTTAACTCCGAGCGGTGACAATTGTAAACGTCGAACTAAAGTCTAACCTAAAAGGCAGGTTTTTTATGAAAAGCTGCTATAACTATGTTACCAAGTGAATTATACTTTGTTTAGATAATTCCACCTATTGAACCATTATTAAACACATTGTTTAAGTAAAAAGTTGATTACTTACGTTTGGCCAACATCTTTGCCAGAACATTTTACCAGCAATCTTATTCCACCAAATTGCGTTATAAGCAATTCAGTGGTGAATAAAGGCTTCAGTATAACCAGTTAGCTCTATAAGTTGTCATAATATATTATTTATAAGGCTTTAAGCATAATAAGAGGATGAGATGTGTTACTTGGGTTTATTAGAAACATTTGCAAAAATGTTCTTTATGATGATTTGGACTTATAAAGTGATCTATCCATAATATCTTAATAACATGATTCATTGCAGGAACTGTAAGTTTGGTTAACTCCCAAATTCATTTACGCATGGCAAAATGGATCATTATTTAACGTCTTTTTCAGATGTAATATTTGTTGGAAGAAAATGAAAACCAAAGCAGAGTTGGAACAGCACATAGTGGGCCATTACAACAGACCCCCGCAGCACAGTTGTGACATTTGCGGAGAGAAATTCCACAGAAAGTATCTGTTGGACAATCATCATCTGAATAAGCATACAGATCCTGGGGATATTGAAAGGGCAGAGAAGGAAATTGTCATCGACAATCTCTTAGAATATGCCCATCCAAATGACTTGTATGATTTTAATTAATGTGTTATGTGATTAAGTATAATCATATTGGTAATTTTGTTTTATGATTTAAGTAAACTATTTAGCTTTTGTATGTATTTTATTCCTGTTCCTGATGAGAAAAACAAAAATATTTTTATTCTGAAAATATTCCCAATATTTCTCATATTTACACTACATGTGTGTAGTACGAGATATATTTTTAATAATTCATTTATCATTCGCAAATCTTAGTCTTCGATAAAGCGTTGATGGTATTCGATTTGTTAAAAAATATTGGTTATTCATTTTTACAAAGAGTGCAAGATTGTAGGAATTAGCCTATCGAACGTGGCCCTTTCAAATATTTTGGAAAACACAGATTGGAGACACACGGGACGATAGTTGTCTAAATTATCTTCGGACCCTTTTTTATGCAGTGGAATGCATTTTCCCTCTTTTAGTTTATCAGGAAACACACCTTCCAAGAATGACTGGTTGATGATATGTGCAAGTGGTTCAACTATTAAATTGGTGACGTATCCTATTACCATACAGGGACCCTCCGATTGTTTCTTAGTACAACTTTTTATCAGCTCCACTAGTTCAATTGTATCCACTGGCATAAGAAAGAAATTATGGTTAGTGATTAGAATGGTGGAAGAAGTTGTAGTCATTAATTAAACCTTCCTAGGTCAGTCGGGTCCACTTTGAACTTGCTATATACACCATCTGTAAATGGATTGTTGAATGAGCTTGCATTTGCTTTGAAAGTGAACACATCGTGCTATGAAATGGCAGAACATAGAATAAAATAATACCGGATATAAGTAGTGGAACTAAGATACAAAAGTTAATGGCAAAAAACCTATCAACTATACATATAAATATAACATAAGTATATACATATACTTCGGCTGAAAACTCTAGTCAGTAGAGTCAGGGGTGTGCGGATTTACGAGTTTTATAAATTCTCTGGCAACATTCTCCACATATTCAGTGGTGTTTGGTGCGTTAAACCATTATAACTCAGTTTAAAATCAGTGTACATAGAGTGCGGTCGTGTATCAGTTGCACGGCATTAATTTGTTGTTTATAAATTACGTATTTGTGGTATCATAGTGCCTTAAAATTTTATTTCGTGTGAAATATTTATAGTGTGAATTGTTTCCAAAAGGGAAGAGAAATAGCTCCTACTTGAGAGAAATGATATTATTTGTTGGCGAAAGAATTATATTCAGGCAATTAGAGCTGCCCGTGAAAGAGGAAGAAAATGCTATTATTTAGCTGAGATGTGGTTAAATGAAGGACATACTGTAATGCAATTTTGGCAATATAGAAATGTAAAAAGTGTTCGTCAAGGCCATATGGAAGATTGGTCAACAGGACTAAACATGCCAACAGGAAAAAGAAAAGGCTTAATAATAACGCACATAAGAAGTGATTCAGGATTCATGAAAGATGGGCTTCTATCGTTTGTGTTGAAAAAAAGTGGCGATTATCATGCGGACATGAATGTGGATGATTTCGAGGAATAGTTTGCAAAAATTCCTGCTAAGATTGAACCCGGATCTGTCGTTATTATGGATAACGCCCCATACCACAGTTGATTACTGGAAAAATTGCCAACCAGTGCATGGCAAAAAGCGCAAATTCAAGAATGGTTAGATGGTAAAGGTATCCTATTCGATCGGGCTTCGCTGAAAGCCGAACTGCTAACCCTAGGGAAACAGCATTCGCCGATATATAAGAACTATATTGTGGATGAAATGGCTAAAGCTAGAGTTATTGAGGTATTACAGCTGCCACCTTACCACTGTGAACTCAATCCCATTGAGCTTATTTGGGATGAAGTAAGGGTTCACGCTTCTACGTTGGTCCTTGCTGGGCAATAAGAAAAACTGGCATGGTTAAAATTTTTATGAACATCAACCATTCTACAGTTTTAATGTCGGATTATGTAAGTGCCTGAGTTAAGCGTGTAAACAAATTTAATTATATTTATTTTTTATTTTATGAAATATTTTATATATACCTACATAGATACGAGTCAACTAAATCTATCGATTAGCTAGAACGCAAAAACAAATTATCAGTATTAAATCGAAGCTTTTCAGTGGTGTCAGGTTGAGTTCACTCAGTAAATTTAAATTTTCACAATCTAAACATAGCATAGCTTCTTATAAATCCATTTTGGACTCGTTCAATTGAGTCAATGTGAAGCTGATAATGAGGTGATCATACCATTGATGCATATTCTAGACCAGATCTGACCAAAGAAATATATAGTAATTTGAGTACATCCGGGGAAAAATCTTTGCTATGTTGTACGATAAATCCAAGTTGCCTTAACCATTGATGTTATGTGGGACCTAAAGAGACTGAAATGAGAGTCCAAGACTACGCATCTCCGTGACACCTACGGCTTGCTCATTGTTGTCATGATATGAATAAAGCTGAGGTGAGCGAGATTTAGAATACATTTTTGTATTTAAAGTGAATCCATTGATAGAAGACCGAATAGATAATCCATCAACATCATTTTGCAAGAGCAAGACAATACATCATAGTTATTTTTTACAACACGAACTATTCTGAGATCATCAGCAAACATCAAAAAGTTTGAATCAACAATGTACTGGTCTATATCATTAACAAATAAGTTAAAGAAAAGTGGTCCACAATGAGAATATTGAGGTACCCCAGAGGGTACAGTAAATTCATATGACAGATAGTTGTTGATACTGTTACGTACTTACAATTTTCAGTAAACACTCCGTGGATTCGAATAACTTGCAACAAGAATTTTCACAAACCACTGATTTATTTAATCACTAAAATTACACTAGCAAATACTTAAAAATCACACAACTAATAATAACTTAATCTAATATAATTTCACTACTTTTAAAACACTAAGCACTTTACTTTTCTTCTTAAACTTGTCAACTCTTGTCTAACCTAAAAACTCTCTTGTCTGTTTACTTCACTAAACTGCATACTTCACTCAACTGAACTCTTCTTCTACAAACTGTCTCTGTAACCAGAACCACAGATTACCCAGAACTGTACTGGATACTAAACTGAACTGTTTATCCTTCACTAAACTGTACTGTTACTGTTCCCCCATCTGCTGGCTTCACCTCTTTATATACCCACTTGGAATGTCCAGAATATCATTGTAGAACTTTCCAGAAATATACTGGAATTCTCTATAATTTTCTTAGGCACTACTAAATGGTGGTTCGCCAGTTGGCCCACAGATGGCGCCACACTTCTGGCCAGGGAGTAATTACAACTCTCCTCTCTGTTAGAGGGCAGCATATAACAATACAAACACATTGATGTCGGTCAGAGAGAAATCTAATGATCCATCTAATCACAAATTCGTCAAAGCCCACTGATCAACAACTGATGGTTCACCCAATCAAATGCCTTTGAGAAATCCGTATAGATGCTGTCAACTTGTGTCATCTTTTCAAAGGCATCGATTAGGTGATTTTGATAGGTTAATAAGTTGGTGGTAGTCGAACAACTAGTGCTAAAAAGTCATGTTACTCATCTACGATTACTCGCCTACAAGCCGCAGACAGTTGAACTGTAATGAGTTTATCTGATAATTTGGGTATTGAAGATTGGGTACAAATACATGTAGCTACTTTTCCAATAATTGGAAAAAATAGCAGACCTCAAGGACGTATCAAACAGAAAGTGAACAGGTTTTACGATAGTGCAAATAAAAGCTTTCCACAAAAGGGGGGGGGGGATACCATCGGGTCACAGCATCGAGGCACCTGATTTGGCACCATGTGACTTTTGTGTCCAAAACTCAAAACATATTTTCAGTCTCTGGAAGAAGTAAAACCAAATAAAGAACAGAAGAGGTTGTTCAATGATGAAATGCAGCACTGCCTCAAACAATGAAAGACTCGGTATGATAAGAGACAGAGATATTTCACTTATCATTAGCAAAGTCACAATGTTGTTATAAGCCAAAGTGTAATAAGTATGGTTGATAAAATAGGTGTAAAGTTTTAATATGTTTATGACCACTTATTAACCGTAATTAACATACTTTTGATGTCCACTGGATCTTCAGGAGCACACATTTTGCCGCTATTTTTATAAGTGTCGTTAATTCAGAATACACTTTAACAACGCTAAGTATCGTGAGGGCAAATTGTATAATAGAATACGGTCGTGATGAGACGGGATGTCGAGATGTGTGCTACGCCTCCAATTGCAGATTTGGATTTATAGTCCAGGTAAGGAGTTCCCTGCACTCAAAAAACGCAACAAAAATTTTACGACAGTTATTATCGTTGAAATGTGCTTTTAGAGGACGGAACATTAAAACAATATTTTTAATCGCAAACTCCTCTATAGATTCCTTATTTTACTATAGGAACATAACCAGACTGCTACTCTCTGGGCTATGCGCCCCGCCGAGTGCTGAATTACAAATTACAAGCCTGGTGCGTTAAGTGTAATAATTGCATATTACCATCAAAACGCTAATGCTTTGATTGCAACAAACACCAGCCGAAAGACTGATCCTACTTAAAGGAGCTCTCGTGCCAGTCGTCACACACCATTTGCAGACTGCAGTTTCAAGATGAGAGCCAACAGCATTATGTTTTAATAGTTATTATCGCCACGAGCCATGGCGGCACGTCCGTCACCAAACAACCCGACGCACATTAAAAACCTATAAAGGCAAGCGAGTCAATTTGCGAACAGCAGTACAGAGAATACCGGTATTTTAATGAGGTAAAGTTTTTGTTGCGTTTTTATGTGCCGGGAACTGATTACTTCAACTATAACTAACTAACTCTAACAATAATTATAAATAAATCAATATCTGAGGGTTGCTTTCCTGATCAATTGAAAATAGCAAAAACTATCCCAATATTTAAAAAAGGAGATCCGTGTCTTATTATGAATTATAGAGCGATTTCTGTCTTCAGTACCTTCTATAAAATAATAGAATAGGCAGTGTCCAACAGATTAACATAATATTTAAATAAAAATAAGCTTTTAACTTGCCAGCATGGATTCTTTGAAGGTCTGTCCACGGAGACAGCAACAGCTGAAGTTACACAATATATTATTGATAAGCTAGACAAGAATGAAAATATTGTTGGAGTTTTCTTTGACTTGTCTAGAGCATTTGACACCCTTGATCCTAAGTTTCTGTCATGCAAATTGGATAGGCTTGGTATAAGTGGAAATATTAATGACTGGATTATTTCATTCATAACCCAACGACAACTAGTAGTTGAATTTGAAAAAATCTATTCTCAACCTCTGGATGTAGAGCTTGGCACTCTGCAAGGTAGTGTCCTTGGACCTTTACTTTTTCTACTCTATATAAACGACCTGCCTAACCATATACAGGAAGGTAGAGTATTTATGTATGCTAATGACACTACTATTTTAATCTCTGACAAATGTAAGCATAACCTAAACCTGAGCTATATTTTTGCGTATTAGACGCGATAAGCGGTGCCATTCGAGCGAATAAGTCATGACGTCACGCTTAAAGGCACTTACAGCGGTATCGCGCGGATCCAGGAGTACGCTATAAAATGACGTCAGGCTTCAAGGCGCTTAAAGACATTAGTGTAAGCTGCGAGATCGCAAAAATATAACTCTGAAGGTCAATAATGTATTGCAGCAATTTTTTGACTGGTGCTTCTCCAATCATCTAATTATTAACATAAACAAAACAGTTTGTATTGAATTCACAGGAGTATATAAAAATCCTTCAGAGTCCCTAGCGTTCAACCTAAATAACACCGCCCTAGAAATATCCTCAACCAAATTTCTAGGCACCTACGTTGATCGACAAATTTGTTGGAAAGATCAAGTTGACCATATGTATGTACGAAATTAAATAAGTCTTTCTTTGCTCTAGTCACCTTAAAAAATACTTTGACAGAAGAATCGCTGCTAAATGTGTACTATGCCAACGTATACTCAGTATTGTCCTTTAACATAATCTCCTGGGGCCATACAACAGAAATAGAACGGGTGTTTATCACCCAAAAAAGAATAATTAGATTAATATTTGGTCTAACATATCGAGAGTCCTGTAGGCAAGTATTTAAAAATAAACAATTATTAACTGTCACTAGTATATACCTGTTAAAATTACTTTGTTATATTCACTCTCTGAAACACAACTTCGTCACCATTGCTGATGTGCACACATACCACACACGCAACAGGAATAATATTGCTATTAACAGTTTTAAACATACCTATTACAAAAATTCACCCCTGTATTCTGGCTGCACCTTCTATAATTTGCTCCCAGCCGATATCAAATGTTCAAATACTCCCGTATCATTCAAGAAAAGCATGAAGAAACTTCTAATCGATAACTGTTTTTATAATCTAGGTGAATTCGAAATATTCCTAAAGAATAGATGAATATGTATGATGTGTGACCTATTTTCAATTTTCATTAGACAAATCAGCAAATTATATATTGTATAACTGTGATCCAAGGTTATAGTGTGATGATGTTAATTTGACGGCCATGTGCATCTGTGTGCATGCATAGTTACAACTAGATTGTAGGTATGTGTGCATGATGGAGCAAGTGGTACTTCGTGTTTTTGTTTGTCTATTTCTGTTTTTAGTGTTTTTGTACTTCTACACTTTTTACTGTATATAGTTACTGTTATTTTACTCCTTCTATATTATTATTGTATTATATATTAAATATTTTATTAATGTAAATATATGTGACCTGCCGCCATATGTACAGATTGTATCAACCCTGGCTAATAAATTATTATTATTATTATTACTGTATTGTTCGCTTGTTTCATTATTAGATTTAATTAAAAAGGCTAACTTATACCTTCAATTACTTGTAAACAAATACCAGTAAATAGACAAATAAATAATTATTATTATCATATATAATATTACATTCACCATATATATTTTACAACTCAACTTGCACAAATTTGTAACTAGACAAATCCATTTCTGGATACATACATTCCTTTACATGGTAAAAAATCATCTGTTTTGCTTTCACGGAACGGGGGACTAGGTGGTACGATATAAACTCTCCCCATATCACCATGACCACATTCTACTGTAGCGATTTCCGCGCATAGGATATATGCTAAATAGCAGTCCAGGGAACCACTATAAACAAGTTAGAAATATACATATATTTTATACAAGTCGCTACTTAATTGACCACATATCCAAATATAAATAAATTTAATTTTAAGAAAAAGGCTCAATAAAATAGAGAAAACTAAAACTATCCTTATAATACCAAACATAACTAATGATAAGACAAAAAAATTCTTATTATATTTTTTGCACTCTATGACATAAAAGGGGGAAAAGAGGGTGACTGCCTAGCATAAGTAACTTCCAAAGTTGATAGTGGTATACAGAGATGGCACACTGTTTCACTAAATAAATTCTACCCTTGATATAACATGGTACTTCATGTTCACACATAAATTTCTCCTTTACCGAAATAGTATATCGTTTTAAATGGAGTGAAAGTGACATTTTTTTTGTGGAAGATGTGCACAAGAATAAGATTAGCTGAGACACGCGGATCGTCGCACGGTCCCTATGAAGTTTATAACGCTGTGTAAGCCATGTGTTCATCGCAAAAATTAACGATCCAGATGAAAATTATAGATTTTTCAATATGATGGAGTAAAGCCAAACATATTCGACTATTAGGTAGTCTTATAATTTATTCACAATATATTTTAACAGAGAAAATTTTCTTTTAGACTTAAGTAGCATTAATTGGTACTGTATGCATACAATGACTGACATCGATGAAGAAGTTTCTTATTTTAACACTCAATTAATAGCAGATTTTGATATTCATGCCCTCTGCTTAAAACTAGGACCCTTGGCAGCAAAAGAACCAGCGAACCTTGGTTTACTGATACTTTACATGCTATGAAAAAAATCAAAACTAAGATTTGGAATCGGTTTAAAAGTTGCAGAAATCATGTAAATAAAAATGTCTGTGTGATTACAACTTTGCGTTGCAGAATGAGAACAAAGCTTTTCTCGAGGCTCTTCTGAGTTTCCATATCGACTTAAATATCAGAAATACTGAAACTCTATGGTCAACCCTAAAATTTAATGGAATTGTTAAAACTAAGCAAAACATCTTTGTCGCGCAAATCTTATTAGAATTATTTTATAAATTCTATACCGCACGAAGAGGTACCTAACAACCATCTCTCAAAATTTGAGAATGGTAGATTTTCAAATAATCTTTATCTTGTGATAATAACTTCCAATTTCAATTTGCTTCTACCGAACTAATTCAATTTCTAATTTTAAAGCAAAAAGCCCACACAATAGGACATGAAGGTATTCCGGAAAACTGCATCAACTTAGTTTACCAATTATAGCGGACCCCTGACTCACATTATAAATTTTTCTTTCGAATCTGGAACAGTTCCACTAATTTGGAAACCAGTACTGGTTAAGCCAATACTTAAAAATAATAAAATAAGCACAATATCGGAACTTATACCTATCAGTCCACTTTCGGTACCCTCAAAAATTGCCGAGGGTGTTATCCATCGACAACTGTCACCTTATGTGCTTAAAAATTATGTAATACCAAACGTACAATTAGGCTTTTGTAAAACTCACGTCCACTTCTGCTTTAATGTCAATTGTTGATGATGTATAGACTTCGATTTATTCTGATAAAGTAACTTCCCTGACTTTGTCTGTCTGAGTTGCTAATAAAAAAGCTAAAATATTATGATAACATCTTCTCTTATTTACTTAACCACTACCAACGTATCTGTTTTGACACTTCAGGTGGAAGAAAAGCTTCTGCCGAATGCTTGTTTCTGGAGTGCCTCACGGTTCAATCTTCGGGCCCTTATTATTTAATATTTATACTGCAGACTTACCATAAGTCACAAAGTACTGTTCTTTACATATGATGATGTTCAGCTTTATTTTGCATTTGATGTATTGACATCAAACGAGGCCCAAACTAAGACTAATAATTATGACTTAAATAAAATAAGAAATTGGACCTTACAAAACTCATTAATCTTAAATCCAAATAAATGTAAAAATATTATCGTGGGCACTTCAAATAAATTGTTTCAAATTTTCAACTGTCAATTGATAACTGTATAAATTTTTTTGCCATTCGTTTGGCTTTTTTTAAATCTATTTATTGTTGGTAAGTTGCATGTGGTATAGTAATGAGTAGCTATACAATCCAACAGTGGGCAAAGGTAGGTAGGTAAGACAACAACACGGTAATATGATTTGAAGTACTTTTATTTACATATAACAGCCACGTTTATTTACATATAATTGGCTAATTTCTAATTAGTTCATGCTGTTTTTAAAGAAAGAAAAAAAAAGATAAATTTTCGGATGGGGGACTAGTTTATGGTGTCGCCACGCTAGCAGAAGGAAAATGAATCCTCCAAAGAAACTATTATGTCATCAAATTGTTCATCCTCTGTTATGGGGACTCCATTGTGGCAGTTGAGGCATGCTGGCGAACAATTTAATGATGCCCTTCTGCATCCATATCTTCCCGAGTTACAATCTGTTTTACAATGACAAAATATAACTTGCAAAATTTCGTTGGGTGCAACATTTTTGTCTGTTAGTTTGGGCACCAGCTTCCCATTTCTCTCCTCCCAGCTAGGAATTCCTAAACCCCACATGTGAAGGGCAGTATGGTTCCCATCCACTGCTGGATTTAGTAGTACATTTTGTAGGAACGGTACTTCGTGGCCCCCTCAGTTGGTGGGAGAGTGGAAATGTCTGGCTTGATCGAAGCGACTGATTTTAAAAATGACCAATATCTGTAATCATCTAAGGATATCTTCTTAGATGGAGCACCATACCATCTAAGGATGAAATTATTTCCTGCTCTTTGATTTCAGATGGTGTCAATGAAGGGCTGGTAACCACCTCAGCTGCTTCTTTGACCGATTTCTTTTTTGTATAATTTTGCAAACCTGACTTTGCTCTTCCTGAGGGCTGCGGAGGTGGTATCACAGCCTGTGAAAGCGTGTACAAACAGAATGTGGTCCAAGCCCAGCTGCTGCAGCTTTTGTGAAGAGTATGCTGTTGTCCATACTTTTCCTTTACCAGGTTTCATAAGGAATATGTCACGCTGGGGAGGGGTTTTCGCCAACAACAGGACTGCCAAAAGTCCACATTTATTTAGTAATAAGTACTTCAGGTTAGTAGTTTTTATTTCAGTGTTTACTGTACCTGCTAACCTTTTATGTCCTTAGAAATATTATACACAATAAAGATATTATTATTAGGTGTTTTTTTCTACCGACAAACTTAGCTAACTTTTAGGTGATAGGATAGAAATTTAAAAAAATCTTTATCAACAAGTGTCAATTGTAAATGTTGGTCCCTCTGATTTTGTTCAAAATTTTACCTGTGCATAAATTATCGAGTACACTCAGCCGCAGTTTAAAAATGTGGTTACTAGTAGCGTAGGTTTAATAAGTATAGGAGAAAATTGCAGCAGAGGCTTAAAAAAATAATATTAGTTACGTATCTCTTAATATTTTTTGGTATAGTTAATTCAACTACTATGTCCAATTAAAAAAGTGGGTTAGCCAATCTCCAATTTAAAAAAAAATCAGTTCACAACTAATCGGAAACAAGCATACTCGAGTCCAAAAACGTGACAATTTAAGAGAATTTCAAGAATTGTTTAATTATCATGTAAATTCCAGCAGTTAACACACCAATATAGCACTAATAATAGGACACTAAAGCAATATACATGTCAAATATGTCAACAATTTAGCTTCATTGTTTCAGACTGCCATAAAAATAATTACATATTCACGTTTGTTGACTTATAACCAAGATGAAATGAGGAAAAAGTATGCACAATCAATATAAAAAGTATTTATTTATTCCTTTCATGAAATGCAAAGTGGTTATTTAATACTATTGCTACAGCTACCAGATCTACAAAATGTTACATAATGCAAAATTTTACAAAAATATATTCATTCATAGCATATGGAATGCTTTACAACAGTATATTGCATATCATAATTAAGATATATCACTATAAACGATAAATCTTACAAACCTTACTAAATGAAATCATAAAAATTAGTCGAATTAAAGGAAAACATAACACAAAAAAAATATGTTACCGCATACAAGCATTCAATCAAACCTACTATTTCTCTTCGTCCTTGGTTACCTCAAGTTCACTGATTTTTTGAGTAACGTCTGCACACTCTTTTTCACTACATCTAATGATATTCTTAGTCTCCTCAGAGTCATCATTGTCACTTTCCTCGGAAGTAATAATTTCATTTTCCTTATCACCTTTGCCATTATATAGGTCACATTCTGTTGCTACAATATCTTTTGCTTCCTCAAATTTCGTTTTAAACAAACTTGCATCTGAAAATAATTTAAATTAATTTTTGTTTGTTTTTCCATTGGTATTATCTTTACTATCAACTGTTCCAAATTTAACAGCCAAACATTCAGATTTAGGTTTTTCATCGGCAAAATCTGCCAAGACAGTATAAACAAAAGCTTTTTCACTTCCTATGCTAGGTTTTAGCTCCATCCATGGCGTAATAAAGTGGTTGGCACAGACTTTTAACGTCTTATCTCTACGCATCACAACTCTAACGGAACTATTCTCTTTGTGCCGTAAAAGCTTCAATTCCCCAGTACCCCTTTCCTAAAATTCACGATGATGGTCCTATACGGAATGCTAATTAATAGTTAATACTTACTTTCCATTCTGCAGGATCACTCACAGAATCAAAACGGTACAGTTTGGCACGTATTTTCAAAAGTTCAGATTCATTTTCTTCGTTTGTTGTAATTTCAACTTCTGGAAGGGAAATGATAGGCTTGAATTGAGGATCGTACTCTGTATCACTACTTTCGCTCTGCTTACGCTCTTTTTCCGGAATATTGTCCTAAAGACGTATAAAACACAAATTTTAGGTTAGGATTATAGCACGCTAAATTTCAGCCGTAAAGAAATGTTTACTTACAATTATTTCGCTCATTTTAGAGGTCTCTTGGTACAGTGTAACTTAAGTACTATTAATAACGTCTGATATTCTAAAGTTTTCTTTTTCACGTTAAAAACAGTAACGAATTTTTGAGTAAATTTGACATATAACTCATCCAATAACACAACTTCGGATTAGTACTGTGCGTTTGATTGGCTAAATATTTTACACAGATACGGATCTAAAGTTTTCATGGGTTGCGTTCATCACGGTGAGCAATCAGGGTAGTGCTCACTGATCATATGCTTAAACTACGCTTCTTGCACTGTCCTCATTGGTAGCGTTCATCACGCGGTAGCGCTAACTGAGCGATCACCTATCATTACGTCATATGATCATAAGAAGCCAAGAGGACAGTGCAAGAAGTGTAATTGGCCGCGTTCATCAAAACTCCTGAACAATTGAACACTATAAACTCTTGACACGTTTTTCGTTAACCATGTTAACATGCATCATCAGGACTATCAGGAGACGAACAAGACTCGTTTCAATCAACTCCTAATGATGCTAATATGGTTAGTGAAACGCGTCGTGTAATGTATTCGAGTGTGGTGTTCAAATGTTTTGGACAACTGCAGCAGAAACAATATATAGGTCAGATGATAAGTGATAAAGATGAGTATGCGTTCTCTAAAGCTTTGAGCTGTTACCGCAAAGAACTAATGGAAAAAGCTGCATATCTTTAACTGGCTATACTATGACAAATGACGTGATGCTGTTAGACGTGCCACACAGCAGCAACGCAAATCCAACTGGAACGTGTTCACAAAACGTCTGCATATATTATGAAGCAGTGGGAGATATTGGACTCTAGAAAGCTGTGCCCCTTACATCTATTTTATACAGGGTGGGGCAATAGTGCGTCGGACCTCGATATCTCGAGTTCTACGATATCTAGAAATTTTTTAAAAAATTGCAAATAAACTATAGATAAAAAAGTCTATAACTGGAAATTATTTTCGAACATACAGGACGAGCCAAGGCGAAATTACAGGACCAAGTACCTTTTTTTAAAATGGAATGCTATGTATATCAGTACATTTTTTGAAGCCTCTTTCTAGGCTCTATTCATTCCTATATTAGTATTGAATATCTCCCAACCACTTGGATGTAATGAATTTTTTTGTTGAAATAATGCAATCTGCAGATGGATATTAAAAAAATCACCACAGTCACAATTATGAGTTTTAAGAAAAACTTATGTGAATACCAGTTACGAGACATCTAATTAATTTTTTTGAATCATTTTTTTCATTTCCTAAAAATGTACAGGGTGGCCAAAAATTATTTTTCAATTAAGAACATTTTAAATTGAATTTTTTCAAATGGAACACCCTGTATGTTTTTCGACGATGTGATGTAGAAATGAAAAACGAACATTTTTTGTAAGTACTCCCTAGGATTAATTGCAACCAATTTCGTTTTATTGGGCAACAATTACAAAATTCAAAAATAAATTTAAAAAAAGAGGTTTCTTCAAATAACTCAGTAGAAAAAAATTGTAATAAATTTTCCATATGTTGCCCATTTTGATTGACACACATCTCTATGCGTTTTTGAAATGAAGTTCCCACTGTTTATTTATTTAATTAACGGGTAAACCCAATATTACATTAAAATTCATAGAAATACAATTAGCCTAGTATGACATTGCTAATAATAATAATTATAATAACAATTTATTTATTTATAAATCAACTGAACGTAGCATGTGCTTTAGATTTAATTCAGAACAATGAAATAGATCAATATTAATTTTGTTTCCAAGCCATACTATCCTAGCCAATGGTGAATGTTTTCCATAATTACACCGATGAAATGCCACCGCAAAGGTTTGGTTATTGCGAGTAAACCTAGGTGGAACGTGAAAGCCAATTTCTTTTAACGAGTTTAGGACAATTGATGCCACCATTTATGATTTTATGCAAGAATTTTATATCTGCGTGATCTCTGCGTGAACTTAACTGAGTTATATCTCGAATGTCATCAAGTGAATATTCGTTTAGAGGCAAAGTTAATTTATATGCTAAAGTGCGAAGTAACTTTTCTTGTACCTTTTCTAAGTGATATTTATGGTTTTCATATGTAGGAGACCAGACACAGCAGGAATACTCTAAAGTAGATTGAACAAGAGAATAATATGAAATTTTTATAGAATCAACATTAGTGAAGTCTCTTGTAGTTCTACATACAAACCCTAGCATTTTGGTAGCTTTATTTGCTATATGTTCGAAATGCAAATGAAAGTCCAGCTTGTTATCCAATATAACTCCCAAATCCTTTGCAGTGGTTGCATTCCATGAGAGGGTCTCCATCTATTCTGTAACAGAACTCAATTTTGTCAAGACTACGATAAAAACACATGGTTTTGCATTTGTTCACGTTTACATCCATAAAATTTTCTGAACACCACTCAGTGCATGCATCCAGGTCTAGTTGAATCTTTAGGCAAACGCTAGTTGATGTAATTAACAGAGTGGAACAATTTTAGATTATCAGCGAAAAGTAACATTCTTGAAAAGGTTATTTTTGTTTTTATGTCATTAGTAAAAATTTAGTAGGTTGCCATAGATTCCAATAGAACGTAATTTTTTACATAAGATAATATGATTTACTGAGTCAAATGCTTTGGAGAAGTCTGTGTATATGACATCAACTTGTTCTTTTTTCTCCAAAGCATTCAAGAAGTAATGTGAAAAACTTAATAAATTAGTGGTTGTAGATCTACCCCTGCAAAAACCATGCTGTTCCTCTATAATAATTTGATTAAGCGGCTCTTTAATAGTGTCACAAATAATATCTTCAAAGACTTTTGGGATTGCACTTAAAATACTGATAGGCCTGTAATTAACTATATATCTGATTTATCCCCAGATTTATAAATAGGAGTGATAAAACTTGTTTTCCAATGAGTTGGAAATATACCAGAATTTAGTGACAGAAAAAAGGATAAATAGTGGTTTTGCAAGAGTAAATCTACAGTTTTTTAATAGTCTAGGTGGTATGCCATCAGGACCTGGTCCCTTATTGGAATCTAGGCTATTTAACTTGTCTATGATGATTTCTAAACTAATATTACAAAAATTAAGATCAACTGTTTTATCATAATTAAAATTGGGAACGTCGTTGATGCCAGGTGGTTTATATACAGATTAAAACTGATTTGCAAAATTGTTTACTATATCAACACCACTGACACATTGTTGGTTTCCTAAGTGCATAGTCTCAGGTAATCCAAAATTTTCCCGTTTGCTGTTTACATAATTCCAAAAGCATTTGATGTCATTTTTCAGTCCGTTCTACATACCTATTATAACATATTTTAGTTAACTCTCTGCACTGAGCCCTTAGATTAGAAAATAGTAAGTAATCATCCCAATTATTGGTTTCTTTGTATATTTTATGTGCTATTTTCTTATCGAAAATAAGTTGTTTTAACTCAGCCGTAAACCAGCGGGGAAATTTTGGATTTTTTGAATGTACATAAGGCACGTATAATTGTATTGCTGTAAATAAAACCTAATACTGCCGGTGTGATAGATGTAAAGGCAGTTATTATTATTTCGTTCATATTTTGTACTGTTGTTGGTGTGCCTTTATAAACAATTTCCTTCACGTATCTCCATAAAAAGAAATCCATTTTTGTAAGATCTTTGGATCTAGCAGAGGCTATTTAGTGGGTCCATTTCTTCCAATCCATTGATTATGGTAGGTATTATTTAAGTGGTCTCTAACTGCATTTAAATAATGTGGTGGAGCACCATCTTGCTGAAACCACATCCTATTTCGAATTCTTTCAGGGAGATTTACCAATGATTGTGGCAGATATTTTTCCAAAAAATGAAGATGGATTGACTCCAGTCAATGTACGAGTACCATCAAAGAAATGTGGCCCTATTACATGTTCTCCAATAATTCCTCCCCAATAAACGTTTATAGACCATCTGTGTTGGTTATCAACTTAATAATGGAAATTGTGCCTATTAACAAATCCATTTTTATGAAAAGTTGCCTCATGTTGCATTTAACCTTTGGCCCAATTACAAAATTGTAGGCGCTTTTGAAAATCGTCATTAGATAATTCCTGGTGCATTTGAATATGATGCATGCAACTTGTTTGTTTTTAAGATTCGACCCACAGACCGTCTACTTATTTCGCTACTAATGATCTCACTTCTCTTTGGACTAACATGGGGATTCTCAACCGTTGCCAGCACCACAGAAAACTCATTTTCTTCGTTCACAACACGTTTTATTTTTTCACTTTTTTTATATTCGACATTTCCAGTTTCCAGAAATCTATAAAGAAGGTTTTGGCAGCTGCTAACATCAGGAATCCTTCTTTCACGATAACGTTGGTGACAAATTCTATTGGTCAGTAAACAATTTCTGTCTGACTCGCCCAAAACAAAAGTTATGTCTACAAGTTCTGCTTTATTAAAATTCATATTGTAAAATTCCAAATATTTTAAATTCAATACAAATTGTAACAACCGATAAGTGTGATAAATGCTCCTTTGTACATGTCAATTAATACCAAACTGAGGTTTTATTGCTTGTCGAATAGCGAAAACAGCAAAAAAATGTACAAACAAAAACATTACAGTAAAGGATCGGTTAAATACTATTTACTCAATTCAATGGATTGGAAGAAATGGTCCCATTAAATGGCCTCATTTCAAAATTGCATAAAGATGTATGTCAATCAAAATCGGCAACACGTCGAACACCTATTATAAATTTTTCTAATGAATTATTTGAGGGAACCTCTTTTTTTGAATTTGACACTTATTTATTTTGAAAACGAAAATGGTTGCAATTAGCCGTAAGGAAGTACTTACAAAAAAATTAATTTCTACATCACTCCGTCGAAAAATATACAGGGTGTTCCATTTGAAAAAAATGAGAAAATTCAATTTAAAATGTTCTTAATTGAAAAATAATATTTGGCCACCCTGTACATTTTTAGGAAATGAAAATGATTCAAAAATATTAATTAGTTGTCTCGTAACTGGCATTTACATAAATTATTCTTAAAACTCATAATTGTGACTGTGGTGGTTTTTTTAATATCCATCTGCAGATTGCATTATTTCAACAACAAAAATTCATTACATCCAAGTGGTCGGGAGACATTCAATGCTAATATAGGAATGAATAGAGCCCAGAAAGAGGCTTCAAAAAATGTACTGATATACATAGCATTCCATTTAAAAAAAAGGTACTTGGTCCTGTTAATTTCGTCTTGGCTCGCCCTATATGTTCGAAAATAATTAGCAGTTATAGGCTTTTTTATCTAGTTTACTTGCAATTTTTAAAAAAAATGTTAACTATCGTAGAACTCGAGATATCGAGGTCCGACGCACTATTGTCCCACCCTGTATAACAAGGTAAAAAAAAAACATTTTTCAGCATTTACATATATTAATATAATATAAAATCCCAGTTAGAAAATCGTAACATTTTCAATGTACCAATATTCAAATTGTTATTAAGGTTTATTTATTATTATTTATTTATTATAGCGAAATAATTAAATATATTGTTTCTAATACCCATTTGGAATTTCCGACATTTGCTATCATATATATTTTTTATATACAGGGCGTATCATAATGGAATGCCGTAAATGGAGCTATACCTCATCCAAATTTAAGAAAATTTTGTCATTAGGGCGTACGTTGTCAAAAGGGCGTACATTGTCAAAAATTACATTTATCTACAAATTGTTCAAATATTTAAGAAAAAAAATTGTAATTTTTAAAGTTCAAAGTATCTTGTAAACGTACGCTCTTATGGCATATGCTTATAATAACAAAATTTTCTTCTATTATAATACACTCTATATTTAACTTTGTTTGTTAAAAATCACTATAAAGGTTGGTTAAATGCAACACTTATTTGCATTATTTATTAAATTAAATAGATTATCCCTAAAGTAAATAGCATTTTAGGAAAATATGTGCAAAATTCTCTAGCAGCCAAATATAAGTACAGTTATATTGTCTCCGGTTTTGTCGTAAATAATTTTAAAATGTTCAAACGTTGTTCAAGTTCCTCCGCTTCCTTCTCGAGTTTATGTTGCAGTTCAAATGCATAACGGAAACCATTATCTAATATATCTTTCATAAATTGAATATAAACGTTAGCTGTATTCTTCTGTCTCTAAAATAAAATGATAAAAATAAGTTATGAAAGGCACCGGTATTCTGAGTTAATAAACAGATTAGTTAAATTTGTGCAATTACCTCATTTTTTAATTTACTTGCTTCAATTTTTGCTAATCTCCAGACATACTCTTTATCATTCGAAAAGGTAAATTTAACAGCTAATTTGTCGAAGGTTTCAAGACGACCTGACGTAGCCCAATAAATACTTGTGTGATTAAGGATGAACTCCTTCAGATTTTTGTCAGTCCAAGTCATATTTTTGTCAAATACGAAAGGCTCATTCACGCCTTTTACAAATAATTTTAGTACGGGAAAATCATTTTCTGTAAGTATACCATGACGTTTGCCAAATTCTTGGTTGTTATTTACACCATAGTCTCTTATCGGCACTTGAGCGAAAATAATATTTTTATTGTCTATAATCTCTGCGGCTAAGCTAGAAAATACATCCTGCTTCTCTCCGGCAGGGTAGTTTTCATCGAATTTAGCTAGGACTGCATCAAATCTAGGTATAATTTTTTCAAAATTGAATTCATCCAAATTCACACAACCTTTGCAGGCACTTGCAACAAGGAATATACTAAGCATAAAACTAACTGTACAGAAAAGGTATAATGGATGCATTTTCTTGATATTTACTTCTACATTTATTAATTGCTAATGATACACTAATTGTCACATGTACCCAATCCATAAAATAAACAAACTACTTCATTTCTATCATCTGGCCACCTGTCATTGGCTGGCATATATACAATATAAGTGCCCCTTGAATTGCTCTGCGTGATCTCATTCAGATCACAGAATATCTAAACAAATAAATTCCTGATGCAAATGATTATAGGTAGATAGCAGAGATATGGAGCTCGGAGAAAACACTCCAAACCAAACCAAACAGTGTTGGACAGCTTTCATTGAAATTAAGCACAAATACTAGCCATAAATGCATGACTTATACTGTTTCTCAGCAGGCATAAGCACTATTGGGCAGTGGTATTATTACGCATGACTTCATTGCATACAAACACAAGTGAGTTCTATTTGTGTTAGGCCCAAAAGGAGCTTACTCTGAGAACTGTATAATTTCATTGTTCAGTTAAGTTTTATGTAATAAATAGTTATATGCAGAATATAAAGCCGACACTAGCAGCAGGCCGAAGCAGGTGCAATAGCACGTTCTTTATTACCAAAAGAACAATTTATTCTCGAGAACAGTGTATAAAATAACATATAACTTAAGCAACACTAGTGCCATCCAGCGAGTTTATTTTAAGGAGTTTCAAATGTAAAAAACTGTTGGCCACAGTCCTTTTCAAAAAAAATTCGCCTGTGGCAAGCATCCTAAAAATCTATGAGTTATGTTGATTGCAATTTAAATCTTGTCATGTGGAATTTTACATGTAAAAAAATTTAAAAAAAAAATTAGCATTTTAAACGGGTCAGTTGGTACCTATCAATAAATGCAAGAAAAGCTGTTTATAATGCTATAATACTACCGCATTTTGACTATTGAAGCGCAATCCTGTATATGGCTAATCATACCAATCTAGAACGATTACAAAGGTTACAAAACAGAGAGATGCGAGTTACATTAAAATGCAGTATATACACTAGGATAGATGACATGTTAAAATGTCTTAGTTGGATGGATATAGAGAACTTTTTAAAGTATAACGTTTTAATTTTCATACATAAACTTAACAAGGACCTAGTTCTCGATTACATAAAACATATTTTAACAAAATTAAGAGAAGTATATGACTATAACACTCGAGGAAAGGAAAATTTTGTAATTAGACGGGCCAATAGTGCATCAATGCATGGCTCAATTTTTTATAAAGGAGCTGTTGAGTGATAACCAATTGAATACTGACTTACGTAGAACTGATTTAAATAATTTCAAAAGACTTACAAAATATTATGATGTGAATTACATATAATAATATATTTTCTTTTATTTATATTTTAAGTATTTTTATTTTGTTTTGTGTATATACGGTTTCTAATGTAAAACAGAGATTATACTATGTATTTTTGATTGCATAGCCAAGGTCTAAATAAACATATTATCTATCTATCTATCCTACTGCTTTAGTGACACCGAATGAAAATTACTTAAACTACACCACCGAAAGATTTTTTAATAAGAAATTGGTAGTTTGAACTACTGGTGTCCCAAAAGTTGTGTCTCCTACATCAGTATATAAAATAAACAGTTATAATTTTTTTTAAGAATTATATTAACAAATTATAAAATTCCACCGGAAAAAAATCATCAGATTTTCAATATATTCAAATAATTATTAGGTTTTTATTATGATAAATATTCAAATACTTTGTACTGCAATACCTATCTGGAATCTCTGATTTTATCTATCACACATATTATATCAGTCACAAATATGGAAAAGTAACGAAATTACAAGCTGCAATTGGTCGTCTAACAGAGTGCGATGCACAGAGTTTTCATTTAATGCATTTATTTTAAATTTATTTTCCACTCGGTGCAAACTCTGTGAATCATACTGTACATTTAAAAATATAAAATAATTATATAGAGCATATTTATATATAATAGAAAGTTAAATTTTCTTAATGAAATATATAACTATATAGTTCCGAAATATATTGTCTTTTAGGAAAAGATGAGCAAAACACTATAACAATAGCAAAGTATAAGTACAAAATCCATTTCCATCAGAGTTCCGTTTTACCCGATTGAGTTGCAAATGATTTTAAAATGTTCAAACGATGCGAAAGTTCTTGCTTTTTCTTTTCATTAACTTTTCCTTCTTTCAGAATCTTCGCGAGTCTCTGTTCTTCTTGCTTTACAAAGGAAGTACCATTATCTAGCACCTTCTTCATAAATTTAATGTAAGTTTTGGCTATGTCCTTCTGTCTCTAAAAATAGATGATCAAATCAATCAAATATAAATTATTAGGTACTATATTAACATGCTGGGTTAAACAGATTTGAGCGTAAAAATGTCATTATTATATAAATTACCTCAACTGATATTCCTTTTTCTTCCTTTTCTGCCTCTTTTAAGACAGCTTCTTTATCTTTAGAATTGGTAAATTTAATAGCCAATTTATCGAAACTCTCAAGGCAACCAGGCAAACCCAAATATATACTTGTGTGATCACGGATGAACTTTCTTAGGTTTTCATCATTCCAAGGAATATTTTTCTCGAATGAAAAAGGCTCATCTTCACCTTGCACAAATAATTTAAGTGCAGGTAAGTCGTCCTTTGTAAGTATACCATACTTTTTAGAGAACTCCTGGTTTTCTTTTTCGCCGTAGTCTCTTACACCCACTTGGCCCAAAATAATGTTTTTGTTATCTACAATTTCGCTGGCTATATTAGCAAATATATCCTGCTTTTCGCCGTAGGGGTAGGCTACGTCGAATTTAACTAGAACTACTTCAAATCTGGGTACAATTTTGTCAAAATTGTGTTCGTCTAAGTTCACACAACCCTTGCAGGCACTCGCGACGTTAAATATACTAAGAATAAAAGCAATTGTGCAAAAAATGTACAAGGGATACATTTTCATATATTTTTTTACTTCTATTTTTGATAATTGCCAACAATACACTAGTTGCCGGTTCCCACCTGACCAGTTAATAAACAAAACAAGGACGCAACAAACAAACGTCACTTCTGTCACTTGGCTACCTATGATTGGCTGATTCGCTGACCTATATACATTATACGTGTCCGTTCAGTTGCCTACCTTAAATGATTATCTTATCAGTTTTACGCAACCAATTAGGACACGAATTATTATTATAATGAAGATTAGGTAGTAAGTTAATTTGTAACTCCAAAGTTTGTAAATTATTGACAATTCAGAGCCGTATTTAAAAAAATTTAATAAAGGGGAGTGAATAAAAATATTAAATGAATGCTCTAAAATAGGTATAGTCTAATCAATCATTAAATGAGTCAAAAACATAAAATGAGAAACTTTGTCACGCTTATACCTACTTATTATTTTTTGTATACAGTACGGGGATCGATACTAGGCGTATAGGGAAATCCTATACACATGTACATGTGCAATATGGATTAGAATCAAGAGCTGATATGAAATGGATGGTGGGGCATATAGGCATGATAGCTGGTCGATCCGCTGCAGTTAGTAATGTAATTATATTTGGAGCAGAAGATGTAGGTGACAGGTCGTCAAATAAGGAAATAAAAAAAATAAATTTATTGTATCTCAGAGTGATTGCCCACCATAGTACAATAGTACAATTTTTTTGTTAACATTTATTTAACGTCGGTCTATTTCCGCTACTGAGGCCTATCACCGACGCCTGTAGATGAGCTACCCCCAACCAGGAATTTGCCGAATATCTTCCCTTAAGAAGAGTAGGGATCATTTACTTGCCTAACATTTAATAGACAAGGGACCGACGGCTTTACATCCCCTCCGAAGGATGGTATATTACCTACAGAACTTTCGCCTAAGGTTGCATAGCTTCCGCGCATACACTGATATACAAGCCGCTGGTAGATATGTGAGGCGAGGACACGGTCTTCTTTGAAACGAGTACAATTTAATTATTTGTACTTTTCCTTCTGTTACATAAATATCCATTTTAACAGGTTAATATTATTTTTAGTGTAATAATATTTAAATTTCGCAAGGTTACCTGTACCGGCGTACAGACCATTGGATCGTCCCACCCCAATAACGCTCAACTAGATGACATTCTCACCCGTCATGCGGGTACGGTCGTGAGAAAAAAAAATAGGACAAGTCTTATAACCGTATTTTGCTAAAATCCAGTTGTGTATATCTAACTTAAATTTTTGTGACATTGTCTGCTAGTTGTAATAATTTATTGCAAGTGTGCAAAAAACTAATATGCCTCATATAAGCGATTTAGTTAAATCTGGAATTATTGTTAAAGCAGAACATGGATGGTTAATGAGACAAATTGCACTGCGTTATAATATTGACAAAAATTCGGTGTGTAACATTTTAAGAAAATAGAGAATAAACGGTACCATTAGTAGAAATCCTGAATCAGGGCGGCGAAGGATATCAACTCAACAACAAGATTTGCAATTGGTAAATGCTTTAGTAGAAAATCCATTTTACTCAGTTATTCAGGCTGCTGAAGAAACGAATTTTCCTGGATCGAGTAGTACTGGTCGCCGGCGAGTAAGAGAATGAATACTTACTTAAAGCTGAACATAAAGAAGCTCGAGGAGGATTTGCGCTTGAATTTTTAGCGCATGAAGTAAATTTTTGGAACAATGTAATCTTTACAGACGAAAAAACTTTTCAGTCAACACACAGCGGTCGTATTCGTGTTTACCGCCCTCCGAATACTCGATTCGATGAGAAATATATATCTAACAATGATAAAAGTGGTAGATTTTCCGTCAATATGTGGGCTTGGATATCGGCACGTGGTTCTGGTGTTTTGTGGCATATTGAGGGACGATTTAATAGTGACACGTATATTAGGATTTTAGACAATATTATGCTCCCTTCTGTGCCACTATTATTTCCTAATAATGAGTTCATATTTCAACAAGACAATTGTTCCGTTCGTACTGCTCATACCGTAACTAACCGGTTTCAAGATAACAGCATCAATGTTCTTAACTGGCCCAGTCATAGTCCAGATCTTAACCCTGTTGAAGAAGTATGGGGACTACTCGTGAGAAGTATCCAAAAACGAAATGTGAGACCACGGAATGCCGAAGAATTACTGGAAATAGTAAATAATGCATGGGAAAATATTATTACTAATGATTATTGTATAAGGTTATTTAATTCTATGCCAAACAGACTTATAGAAGTTATAAATAGAAATATTAATAGTTAGTTTCTTGTTAAGTAGGATATCCTTTGTCCTTTGATCCAGGATTTCTACTAATCGTACCGTTTATTCTCCACTTTCTTAAAATGTTACACGCCAAATTTTTGTTAATGTTATAACGCAATGCAATTTGTCTCATTAACCATCCATCATTTACTACAACAATAACTACAGCATTAAAATAAAATAAAAGATTAAAAGTGATATCTGTTTTATTTCGGCTACTCATTACATAGTTAAATTCTCTCTATTGATTTATATTAGAAAAAAAAAAGTTGTCCTATTTTTTTTGCTCACGACAGTACACATATACATAAGTATAATATAGGATTTCCCTCTATGCCTAGTAGCGATCCTCATACCGTATATTAAGTAATAATATAGTCCCCTTAAAAAAAAAGTAAAAGTAAAGTGGAGTAAAATTAGATTTTCAGAGAAAATTTTACATGGAGCAACACGACATAAAAAATAAGTTTGTTTTGGTGAAACTAGAATATCCTGAGTTTTCCGGTTCGAGTAGGTGGGGAACCCTTTTTTTTCGCGAGAAAGCCATTTTTAAGGATGGTTTTTCAGTTTGAATTTATTTTGGACCCTTTAAAATGCTAGTTAAAAGACGAGCACGGAATTCTTTTATTACAGATGATCAAGGAACCTTCAGTTCAAATTTCGTCAAAATTGGTTCACCGCGTACTACGATATCTATATAAATATACTGAAAAATCGTCAAAAATTGAATTACTTCTAACTTGACCAAAATTGAACTAAATTTGATGATGAGCGTATACGACCACCCATACGCCTTAGCGTTTTGTGGGTCGCATAATAACAACCGCTACGTCCGTAGCAGAGTTTCGCTATTGTCCGCGGGAGGCGCGATATACTTCCAGAGGGTGAAAGGCAGAGAGACATTATTGTTGGTGTATACGGTTGATAATCCTACAAAACTCATTTTATCCTAGGCATCCCGATGGATTTTGGGATTGTCAACATAGGAAAATTTTCTCCATCTGTTGTTGTTCCGTTTAGCGGAATATTTTGTTGTTGTGCTGTGTTGTGCTAGGGTCAATACTTAAGGAGATATATATGGAGGGGAAAATAGAAAATTTAAAAAAACGGATTTTTATTGTTAAAAATGAAATAATTATTGTTAAGAAAGAATAAAGTAATTAGTGTGCAAGGATGTATCTTGAACATTAAATTTCGTCAAAATCTTCAATGGGGGCCTCGTTCGTACATGAGTCGAGTCACACGCCGCAGATATACCGGAGCAAGCAATCCCTACTTTGAGGCAAGTGCAGCGCACTCCACATCCAGTCGTGCATCGGCAAAATGTCATGTTCAAAACGGCGTCAGGAGTCACAAGGTCGTTCGTGGTAATTGGGTTCTGGATCCCATCTTCTCGCCTGGCCCAACCCCATTGGGTGGGTGGTAGGGTATTGCCAAGCCACTTTTGTATTTGTAAGAAAGTAATCAAACCAACGTAAGCTCCTCTAGTGGGAGGAAGAGTGGCCATGTCTGATTTGGGCTTCGCTGACTCTTACAAGAGTGCCTTGTACCTATGTTTGTTCAGGCTATCTTGATGTGCAGGCGCTTGGTATACAGCCAGAAAAAACTTCTCGTCAGCCTTTCAATATCCTCAGGTGATGTTGAGGGATCTGTGAACATTGCTGAGATGTCATGGGTGAGGACAGGATTTGCTGTGAAGAGCTTAGCGATTCCAACTTTGCTCTTTCCATGTATCGCCGAGGTGGTGTCGCATCTTGGAAAGTCAATTAAATACATATGTTTACATGGAAAAAATGTTAAAAGGCTGGATAAAGCTGATGCCCTTATGAGACGTTTATCAGGGATACATTTTTTGATAGGCTCATCGCCCTTAATAAAGGAAAGATTGCTTCTAAACTAAAATAACTTCGAAAAAGGCACAAGTGTAGTACAAAATTGAACATATAATATCTAAAGCTGGCGAAGTTTGACAAATTTCGTCATCCTCAAAATCCTCGAAAACTTTGGAATTCTACGAAATAAGTGAAAATTATGTCAGTTGGTTCCATGCTAGGTCAAAAGGACATTTAACTGCTTCAATAAAATTCAAGTTATTTGGCAAAATGGAACAATTTTTAAACGAAGCTACAGTTCTTTCGGGAACTTCTAAAGCTATTCAAAACGATTTAATTGAATCAATTAGTTGTGTTGTAGTACAAAAAATTGAAAGCGAATTAAATGAAGTACCTTTCTTTTCTTGGCAAGCTGATGAAACCACAGACATCAGCTGCTGTTCACAGTTATCGGTTGTTTTCAGATATGTTATTAAAGGGCAAGTGGTTGAACGATTTGCAGGTTTTTACAATGTTAGTTCAGGTCGAACCGCAAATGATTTATTTAATTTTTTAACAGAAAAATTTGGAAAATACGACTTAAAAAATAAACTTGTTGCTCAGACATATGATGGGGCATCAGTTATGGCTGGTCACTTAAATGGCTTACAGGCAAAAATTAAAACAATGGCCCCTCAGGCACTTTTTACACATTGCTATGCGCATACGTTGAATTTAGTATTGAGTAAAGCCTGCATAGATAGCATCAAAGAATGTAAAATTTTTTTTGCCAACTTGTCTGGATTTTCATCATATTTTTCAAAATCAACTAAAAGAACAGAGGTACTTAATACCATAGGATCTGACCGTTTACCGTCAAATGTGGCAACAAGGTGGAATTTTACATCTAGAGCAGTTTTTACAGTATTCAAAAACAGGGATAAGTTAATAGAAGTTTTTGATTATATTTTGACACATGATGATTTCAAACAAGATCAGCCAACTTTAAGAGAAGCTGTTGGCTTAAAAAGACATCTTAAAGATCCTCATTTTCTCTTTCTTTTACATACTTTTAAATTTCATTCATTGCAAGATTTTAGAAATAATGAAATTCATTTTAATGATCTTTACAACCAACTGTCTGAAGATTTCCAAAGTGGTGAACCGGCGCCAAAGAAAAGAAAGACAACATTAAATCTTCAAGATTTGAGACTGAATTATAAACAGATTTTCAATGAAATTTTGGATACAATAATTAATCAACTACAGATAAGATTTTCCGATTTAGATAAATTAGAATTTTTCGATTTAATAAGAAAAGATAATTTTCTCTCATATTCAAAAGAATTTCCAAATGATAAATTTGAATCATTATTAAAACAATATAACCTTTTTGATTCAATAGCACTAAAAAATGAATTAACAACTGTATACGCTGACAAAGAATTGTTTCAAAATTGTCAAACCCCAACCGAAATGATTTCATTTATTTATAATAATGACTTAATTTCTTGTCTAACAGAATTTTATAGATTACTTACTTTAGCTGTCACAATTCCTGTTACGTCTGCTTCAGTAGAAAGGAGTTTTTCCGCCCTCAAACGAATCAAATCATTTACTAGAAATACTATTGAGCAAGAAAGATTAAAAAATATTTCTATCATTTCTATCGAAAAACGGCTTGTTAAGGAACTAACACAGAATAATACATTTTATGACGAAGTAATAGATATTTTTGCCAAACAAAAAGATAGACGGATTTCATTAATTTACAAGAACATTTAGACATGTAGTTTTTTTGTTCAATTTCTTTTTTGTTTAAAATTTAAAAAACCACCACAGCAATTATTCTACTTCTGTAGATTGTAAGTATACTACCAAGTATATTTTTATTTGTGTTGTTTTTCAGTTTGTTATTATTTAACTATTTTTAATTTGAGAATATTTTTATTTATGTTATCGTTTCAGAGTTTATTATTTATTTCATATTACTATATAATTGTTTTGATTGTGGTAGCATTTGTGCCATATTATTATTACTATTATTATATTAATAATTAACTCCCTCACCTATTAAAAGCACCCCTACCCCACAATCCCATCCTGGCAAGATATAATTCAGGCCTCCACGTTGGTTCTTGCTGGACGGTAGAATTTGTTTTTTACTTTATACTTTGATACTTATCATAAAACAAATTATACTGACTAACATGAAGAGAAAATTACTAATATTTGTGTAATGGTAAAGTTTAAAAGTTCGATATATTCGCAAAATTTTCATCGCGGCGCACATGTGTATACCTCCCGCCCCTCGGAACCACCCAGGCCTATCTATCCCCTGCCTCCCCAGTTTAAAAACTGAGGAACCGCCACTGGTTGGTTGCAATGACTGTGATACATGTATCCATAAATACTCCATATCTCTTTAAGTATTCACCCTGACGCAAAAGTGTATAGAATTTTTTTGTATAGAATGTTATATAGATTAATCTAGTATATGAACATTTTTCCGTGAGGCGAGCGTGGGTGGTCTTTACTATGTACATACTTCGATATGCGATAAAGCAACGTAAGGCGCGGTTAGTAGTTGGATGGGTGACCATTCCAACGAAGACCGCGTCCTCGCCTCACATATCTTCCAGCGGTTTGTATATCAGTGTATGTGCGGAAGCTATACAACCTTAGGCGAGGGTTGTATAGGGGATATACCATCCGTCGGAGGGGATGTAAAGCCGTCGGTCCCTTGTCTATTAAATGTTAGGCAATTAAAAAATCCCTACTCTTCTTAAGGGAAGAGGTTCGGTAAAATTCCTGGTTGGGGGTAGCCCGTCTACAGGCGTCGGTGTTAGGCCTCAGTAACCGAAATAGGTTAAATAAATGTAAAAAAAAAACATTTTTTCGCTAGAAGCAGTAGTTTTCGAGTTATTAACGAATAAAACTGGAACAAGGGACCTTTAGAGCCCCCCCCCCACCCCTTTAACTTCACGTCCAACCATCAGTACTTTTAGTATGTTGTTAAGGACATCTTCCTCTACAACTGTGCCAAAATTCGCTTCTACATGAATTTTCTCCGCTATTTGGCCTTTTTTGATCTTCGTTACCTGTGCTATAGGATTTTTTGCCCATTGGGACTTTTCATCTGGATAAAGTGTAGAATCAGTCATAACTAGCGCTAATTTTTTCTGTTACATATGGAACGTGTTTTATGCTGCTGCTTTTCTTGCATAATTCAATGGGTATCCCAGCCAGCGAAAAAGGTACCCACTACGGTAGCACTACTAGAAGTAAAGACAAAATAGAAATACAAGTAAAGTAATCAATTATTTACCTACGTTTGGAAAATAAAGTTTTTCTCCAACAAGTTAGATTCCAGGTTCAGATTTTTGGATGTATTGTTATGAAAACCATGACGAAACATTAACTGCACATGATTTCAACAATTTATAACCTGCAATATTTTGCTTTTGGCTATCATTATGTATTAACAAAACGTATTTCACAATAAATCAGGTTTAAAATGAGCTCTACACGTTTTTGAAGCTTCTGATCAGTAACATTTAATTTCTTACCATCCATCAGTGTATATTAATAGCAAAAATAGAAAAAAAAACTTAGTCTGTTAAAATAAATAAGGGTAAAAATCAGCTGTACCCGATTTCATAAATTTCTAATCTGTATTTTGTTGTGGTAACAGTAAATGTGATTTTTGTTATATTTTATTCTCTACCATCAATGCATCAATGGACTACGATAGCGGTAAAGCGCTTTTTGTTATTGTCTTCCAGCTTGGTTTAAGCAAAGGTTATGTTGCTTATCATGAAGTAAATAGTCAAAAAGATAAAAATGATGGATGGTCCTGGGGCATAGGGAAGCCACATAGAAAATTACCTTGTAATATACATTGGAAGTGTTGTGAGGGGGGCGATTTCACTTATTTTTTCATAGTATCCTTCTTGGTTGAATCCACTTGAATTTTTTTGGGATAAGAGTACAGAAAATCGGTGCCTTACTACTGGTCTCGACGGCGTCTAAGAAATTACTTACTAGTCTTAGCACTTCCTGACCTCCCAGGTCGCGTTGCCTTTAACTCCTTTTCCCAGAGTCACTAAGTATAATGGTCAAAATTTGGGCGGTCGGTCAAAACTGGTGAAGAAGATGTATCGAGGTCCTAGTTGTCCTCCAGTAATGTTTTACTCACTTCTGACCTTTAGTTCGGTCACAGCACACTTTTTCTCGGAACGGTTGGTCGGATCGAACTGAAACTGATGGCAATCAATTCTATGACAGTCAAATTACTCGAAAACGACGGATCGATTTGCCTTTAACTTTTTTTTTCAGAGTCACCAAGTATCTCGGTCAAAATTTAGGCGGTCGTTCATAAGTGGTGTAAAAGGTGTATCGAGGTCCTAGTTGTCTTCCAATAACGTTTTACTTATATCTGACCTTTAGTTTGGTCAGAACACACTTTCTCCTGGAACAGTTGGTCGGATCGACTCGGCAATGGTCGATTCCGCGTGGTCGATTTAGTCGATACCGATACCTCCTGCGCCTTCGTGTGTCTTCGGGAAACTTCGGAAATGTTCGTCCGAAGTTCAGATTTTTGCTTAAAATCCTAGCTTCCACACATTTGAATTCCCCTGAAACTTATTTCGGTTTATCAATTACCTAAGTCGTTGATAAAACGGTGAATAATGCCCTCGGGAGTGATCTGATCGAATCGATAACCATCGTAATCAATTCCCCGTGGTCGGTATAGTTGAAAATGCTGTCCCACCCGACCTTGTACGCCTTGCATAAAAAGTGGTCTAAACTTCTTCGAGGTTATGTACCCCCGACCGGGGGGTGGGGGAGTGCCTGTAAAAAATCCTACTTAAATGTTCGATTTTTAGGTTAGAGAACCCACTCACGCCTAACTTCACCAAGTCTTTAAAAATTTTAGGTTATGTTTATACTAGATTGTATGTCTATATTCGAGTTATTTATAAATGTCACTGTCACAGGATTAAATTAAGCGACTTACGTCGGCGTCATGCTTTCGTTTTTGAATACATACTTCCGTCTAGTACACAAATATAACCGGAGTGATATATCTCAAAAAGACAGGTATTTATTTGAAGGATGAAATGATAAACAATTCATTCCCATGTAATTACCAATGTTAAATGATTATGTTCTTTTTATAAAAGAAAATAAATATCCAGATGGCGCGGAAATCAATTTCTTGGTGTATATGAATAAGGTCCTGTTTCGATCGAAAATTAGCTGCGAAATCCTACCGGGTTTCTTGATTGTAATTTGCTTATAATGTTTTACTGCAAAATGCAATATTTTACGTTAATTTTAAGATCCTTATGAAACGTCGCGTCAGTTTATTTTAACAAACAACTAAGGCCAAACATCGACCCCATGAGAAGAATTGCCTTGGAAGTATTGCCGAGCCTCTCCTCTTTCTCTGTGGAAGTGTAGAGATTTGTAGAATGTCTACGATATTATTAATAAATTAAATTTTTCTATATTAACCTTTTATTTGCCAAAAATAAATAAATATAATTTAACCTACTTAACAACTAATTTTCTTCCTGTACAACTCGATCTGTTTCTCATCTGCTTCTAGGAATGTTTTCAATTTTCTACATTCATTTTGTAAATTCTGATTTAATTGATCTAGACTTGGCAATTCCCCTCCAAAATCTGCTGTCACGCAGTTTGCTGGGATGTGCTTTTCGAAAAACTCTTCCATCGACATACTTGGCGGATGCGGAAGTATCTGAATATAAAAAAAAATGTTTAAATAGTACAGAACTTTGTAGGATGTAACATAAGCGTCAAAATATTTTAGATTGGTATTTGCAAGCTAATTTTAAGACAACGATTTATGTAAAAAGATGCCCAGAAATTCTTCATTAATTAGTTACGATGAATAATTTACTTTCACAAACATCTCACAAATGATTACAGGTAATAAAAAACAACCGAAGCTTCCTTAGTATTACAGTAACTGTGCAATAAACTTAATCATTCTACAGGGCGCTATCATTATTTTAATCAAATTTATGATACTGATTACTCATATATACCGTGACTCACATATCTACATATCAGTGAAGTTAAACATGTCACTTCGCTGATATTTTATCTGAGAAGCAGAAAAAGTTTTTTTCATCAAAAGTCAGAAAAATATGACATTTCTTACTCATGTCAGAGCATTAAAATTTGACATTTCAGACGGCTGTTCGTTGCCATTAGCAACGGAAGTAAAAGTACTTTTTCTTCCACTCGAGCGGACTTCCATTGGTAATGGTAACGCATAGCGAATTTTTTTATCTTTATTTGTTCGGAGTAAAAGCCACTTTTACTCTTAATAAAACAATATACTATATGTTTTTTTTATAGCTAATCGACGTTTGAAGGAAAAATAACACGTCTTATTCGGAGTAAAAGCCACTTTTGTGACTCGTCTCACTTCGTTCCTCCGGCAAACCTACAGAAGAGTCACAAAAGTGGCTTTTACTTCTAATAAAACAATATACTATTATTGCCGCTCACGAGCGACAGGAAAAGTATTTGAAGAAACATTAGCTCTATTTATTTAATTCATATTCGACGTTTCAAGAAAATAGCATGGTTCTATGTGGAGTAAATGTGATTTTTATGTGTCGGCTGTTCCTGCTGAACTCGCTTGCCTTGCTCCTCAAGTACATCGTAGACACAAAAAATATCACATTTACTCCATATAAGACAATATACTATTACTTACCAAATCGAACAATTCTTTTTTCATAAAAGGTCGGACAATTGCTAAAATTTTTTCGAAAATATATGAGGCGTTAAGAATATGCACTTGTCTCAGTTGAATCGGTAAAGCTTCTTGTAGAAAAGAGATAAGTTTTTTAACAACCCCTATCTTCAGTCGTGTAACATGCATTACACCCACCTATAAACACAAAGAATGGATATTAAAGAGATTTACAGGATACATAATATACAGGGTGGGGCAATAGTGCGTCGGATCTTGATATCTCGAGTTCTACGATACCTAGAAATTTTTTAAAAAATTGATAAAAAAGTCGATAACTGGAAATTATTTTTGGATATACAGGGTGAGCCAAGACGAAATTACAGGACCAAGTGCCTTTTTTTAAATGGAATGCTATGTATATCAGTACATTTTTTGAAGCCGCTTTCTAGGCTCTATTCATTCCTATATTAGCATTAAATATCTCCCAACCACCTGGATGTAATCAATTTTTTTGTTGAAATAATGCAATTTGCAGATGGATATTAAAAAAATCACCACAGTCACAATTATGTGTCTTAAGAAGATCTTATGTGAATACCAATTACGAGACATCCAATTAATGTTTTTGAATCATTTTCATTTCTTAAAAATGTACAGGGTGACCAAAATTATTTTTCAATTTAGAACATTTTAAATGGAATTTTTCTCAATTTTTCAAAAATTCAAAAACACCCTGTATGTTTTTCGACGATGTGATGCAGAAATGAAAAACGAACATTTTTGTAAGTACTTCCCTAGGGCTAATTGCAACCAATTTCGTTTTATTGAGCAATAATTACAAAATTCAAACATAAACTTAAAAAAAGAGGTTTCTTCAAATAAACTCAGTAGGAAAAATTATAATAAATGTTCCACACGTTGCCCATTTTGATTAACACACATATAAGACAGTTATTATTCTTTCCTTCATATTTTGTACTGTTGTTGGTGTGTCTCTATAAACAATTTTCTTCACGTATCTCCGTAAAAAGAAATCCATTTTTGTAAGATCTGGGGATCTAGCAGTCCAATTAGTGGGTCCATTTCTTCCAATCCATTGATTAGAGTAGGCATTATTCAAGTGGTCTCTAACTGCATTTAAATAATGTGGTGGAGGACCATCTTGCTGAAACCACATCCTATTTCGAATTCTTTCAGGGAGATTTACCAATAATTGTGGCAGATAGTTTTCCAAAAAATGAAAATAAATAGCTCCAGCCAGTGTACCATCAAAGAAATGTGGTATTACATGTTCTCCAATAATTCATCCCCAAACGTTTATAGGCCATCTGTGTTGGTTATCAACTTGCATAAAAAAGTGAGGATTTTCCTAAGCATAATAATGGAAATTGTGCCTAGTGACAAATTCATTTTTATGAAAAGTTGCCTCATCACTGAATAAAACAGTATTGAAGAAGTTGACATCATGTTGCATTTCACCTCTGGCCCAATTACAAAATTGCAGGCGCTTTTGAAAATTGTCATCGGATAATTCCTGGTGCATTTGAATATCATATGCATGCAACTTATTTGTTTTTAAGATTCGACCCACAGTCCGTCTATTTACTCCTACTAATGAGCTCACTTCTCTTTGACTAATATGGTGATTCTCAACCATTGCCAGCATCACAAAACTCAATTTCTTCGTTCACAACACCTTTTATTCTTTCATTTTTTTTATATTCGACATTTCCAGTTTCCAGAAATCTGTCGAGAAGGTTTAGGAAGCTGCTAACATCAGGAATTCTTCTTTCAGGATAACGTTGGTGATAAACTCTATTGGCAAGTAAAGAATTTCTGTCTGACTCGCTCAATACAAAACTCGTGTCTACAAGTTCCGCTTTATTAAAATTCATATTGTAAAATTCCAAATATTTTAAATTCAATACAAATTGTAACGACCGACAATTTATACCAAACTGAGTTTTTATTGCTTTACTCGTTTCAATAGATTGGAAGAAATGGTCCCACTAAATGACCTCATTTCAAAATTGCATAAAGACGTGTGTCAATCAAAATGGGCAACACGTTGAACAATTATTATAAATTTTTCTAATGAATTATTTGAGGTAACCTCGTTTTTTAAGTTTATTCTTGAATGTGACTCTTATTTATTTTTAAAACGAAAATGGTTGCAATTAGCCATAGGGAAGTACTTACAAAAAAATGTTCGTTTTTCATTTCTACATCACATCGTCGAAAAATATGCAGGGTGTTCCATTTGAAAAAATTGAGAGAATTCAATTTAAAATGTTTTTAATTGAAAAATGATTTTTGGCCACCCTGTGCATTTTTAGGAAATGAAAATGATTCAGAAACATTGATTACATGTCTCGTAACTGGTATTCACATACGTTTTCTTAAAACCCGTAATTGTGATTGTGGAGATTTTTTAATATCCATCTGCAGATTACATTATTTCAACAAAAAAATTCATTACATCCAAGTGGTTGGGAGATATTCAATGCTAATATAGGAATGAATAGAGCCTAGAAAGAGGCTTCAAAACATGTACTGATATACATAGCATTCCATTTAAAAAAAGGCACTTGGTCCTGTAATTTCGACTTGGCTCGCCCGCCCTGTATATTCTAAAATAATTTCCAATTATAGACTTTTTCATCTAGTTTACTTGACATTTTTTAAAAAATTTCTAGCTATCATAGAACTCGAGATATCGAGGTCCGACGCACTATTGCCCGACCCTGTATAATAGATGTACAGAGTGAACGAGTTAATATGAATGCTGGGTTTCCTGTCGTTATTTATACTACGGAAAGTGAACATTTATAACAGGTCACTAGCACAGACGTCTTCGAAACTTTAGCATATCCTCTCTTACTCGACTGTTTATGAAAATTAAGAAAAAATATTTGGTACGAAGATAAACAAAACATCTATCTATTCATTTTTCTTTTCCTTTTTATTTGAAAAAATATATATATTACGTAGGTTATACACTATACATCTCTTTAAATAAATTGGTCATATTTTCGAGAATTCTTGAAGATCACCGATCGCAGATAAATGAGTCAGATTTGATTAAAAAATTGTTCATAAAGTCTAGTAAACTTTAACTCGGCGTGTGTATAAACTGACACAACGCGTACAACTTCTTTTCTCTTACACACAAAGTTAAAACAAAGCCCAAATATATTGTTCACGTATGTCTACGCTTCTCTCTCTCATCTAAAAAGAGACAGAAATCTGAAATATACACTGAATAGAAAGAGATAAATAATATATCCCTTCCATAAGTTCAGTGATCCTCAAACTCTAAAAGACTTGTCAATTATTGTTATGAGCTATTATTTATTTGGGTTAAAAGTCGTCACATATCGGAATTAAGTTCGTCTTTATATGAAATATTTAAGTTATATTCAGTGTTAAATAGTGGATAGTCATTCGACAAACGGACATTGTCAAACCACTAAACTTATTACAATTTTCTAGTACTTATATATTGCACGTTTATAGTAGAATTTTTGTCCTCGTGTAGCTCAGTGTGTAAAGATACTTGAATTAGAGTTCCAAGCGATCAGCCAAAGTGGAAGAAGACAACAGAACTACTCTAAGACAATCCTTCCTGAATTTACCCCAACAAAAATAGACTACAAAAAGCGCAAAAAGAAGATAACAAAGACACGCAGCGTCCTAGGCCTAAACAGGATGAAAATCCCAACGCATCCGGCAACAAAAGTGCCATTAGTGAGTGCAACTTAAGTGATAAAGACACAAATAGTGCAAGTTGTAACACAGGCAGTGATAGAGATTACGATATTGCTCTACAAACTTTCCGACTCACCTCACAAAACTTATTGAATCGTTTCTGATGGGGTGAATAACGAACTCTCAACACGGCGGGACATTCGTGCGGAAGTCCCGCAAGAATCGTGTCTGCCGCCAAAGTTGTACAACCTGTACGTCTCCGACTTCCCAAAGTTCCCGAATGCGAGACTGATTAAGTATGCCGTCAACACGGCCGTATACGCGCATTCACATAACGCAAAAGCAGCGAACATTCTGCTGAAGACGTACATGGCCCGTGCCACGGCCTATTACGACTAGTGGAAGATTCGGGTAAATGCTGAAATGTCGGAGGCGATAGTCTTTACGCGCTATTTCACTGAAAAAAAAAATCCTAACACCAATCTCGATCCAGGGAAACAAAATTCCCACTAAAAGGTGCGTGAAGTACTTGGGGGTCAGACTGGACCAGCGACTGACGTTTAACACGCATATAAATGAGACAATACGGACGGTTTACTCCCTGTTCTGTCTGTATCCACTCATGGTCAGGGGTAGCAGACTTAACCGACAAATATAAAAATGTTGTACATAATTGTGGTCAGGCCGTCCAATACATACGCAGCGCCGATGTAGCGCAACACGTCGGCCACGACAATGAAAAAACTGTAATAGGCTGCCTTTCGTTCACCATGTACCCATCGGGACAATTTCAAATCCAAGTGCCGGACCTTCGCGACGACTACGGGATCATTCCAATTTTACTTAAATTTTTCAACTTATTTTCGTTAATAAGTTCTAAACCAAAGTCGATTCGATCTTCATTCCTAGTCCAAAGAAATTCCCTTTCCAATACCGAGATCATCATATAATTTTCACTTTAGAATTTCCATTTTTACCTATGACGCAATATTGCGAAATGTTGTGCAATATTGCGCAATCGCTGCCCGCACGGAATGGCGAGGGACATTTTCCAGACATTTCCAGCACTCCGCATGAGCGTCCCCATGGAAGCATATAAAAGACCGAGCGCTCCGAGGCTAAACGCATTACAGTTCGGTATTTTCAAAGTTAGTTCTTGTGTTTTATCAAAAGTTTTAGTAGTGAAATAAAAGTGAATATAGTAGTACTCTTTCGATTCCTAAACAATAAAAATTTAGTATGCCTAGTTCAAGCTTGCAGCTCTAATTCAACGATGCAACTACGCTGTCGTGACCTCCACGTTGGTTGTCTCAAGTAAAATAGCTAAATTAATTTTCGGCCACCGCGTCCCTTAAGTAAAATTAGTTTTTAAGTTATTCTTCGTCCATCGCGCCCCCTAAAATAAACCAGAATTAAATAAACCTCCTGCATTCGCGCAATTAATTGAATTGAATTTTTGCAGAAAAATCTAAATCAATTACAACTAAAAAAATTTTTTTCTCAAGACCTTTTTCCGTTGTTGAAAGTTACCTGTTTTTTTAACTGTTTTTTTGAAATTAATATTTTAGGTTTAAAAAGTTTTACAACTGTGTTCAAATAAATCAAAATAAATATTTTAATTTTAAAACCATGTGTGTCATTTAAGTGATATACTGGGTGAAGCATTAGACCTTTTCACAGATATTAAAAATTAAATTTTAAATAAAGCGCTAAAAATAGACTCAGATTTTAAAATACAAGTGAAATCAAACACTAGGATTTATACAGGGTGTAGCATTGGACCATGTTCAACACTTTAGGAGCGATCCTCCCGAACCTCTTTAAAAAATAAAATTAAGTGCACAAAAAGCCCTAAGAGTCTCTCTTACGCTCTAAAGTTCCAGTCTCAGCTCAGCCAGTTTTTATTTTACCAAACAAGAGAGCTTTTGCATGTTCAAGGGCCATCATTCTTCTTCTTCCCTGGCATTACAGCCCGTTGTGAGCCTTAGCCTCCTCTAGGGGCTTCCTTCCAGCTGTCCCTGTTCAACGTACGCCTCTCCACGCTCTTATTCTTATATTTTTCAGGTCATCAACATTGTCCATAAACCTGATTCGGGGTCTTCCTCTTCTGCGTTGGCCTACTGGTTTGCCGAGCAGTGTTTTTCTTGCCGATTCACTCTCTTCCATCCTCATGACATGGCCCACCCATTTCAGCCGCCCTAGTTTTACTGTTTTTACTATGTCGGGGTCCTTGTACTGTACAGTATATACAGCTCGAAAGGGCCAGCATTAGACAAAATATTTTTGCACAACTTGCCCTTACTTGAACTATTCATTTGAGTAATAAAATTCAACTTTCCAGACTCCACTAAATACCAGTATTAACTGTTATAAAATTTCACATTGTTTACTTGAAAAAAATAACAACGCCCAGATATGACGGTTTAAGAAAAACTGAATATAACGAAAGTAGTAATTCATAGATTTTAATGAAGGCTTACGCAAAAAGTACTTCTAATTATCCTTTACCATAATATCCATTTGTAAAACAAAATACCAATTTAAACGGATAAATACTGCGTAAATTATTACCCCTTTAAAGTCTAGTATGACGATGAATCCGCTCGGAGGAGGATTTGAACACAGCATGATGTCTACCAGAGTAAAAAAAACTTTCAGTTGTTGTTCAAGATTGAAGTTGGAGTAGTAAGTATCTTTCAAGGCCACCATTGCTACTACGTAATTTTCTTTTGTCCGTCTTGGAGAAACTGCGAATTTCCTAAAAGATTAAAAATAAATAACATATTTACGAATAGTATGGTCTAGGTGAAGTCACACTAAATAAAATGTATGCCATCCATTCTTTGTAACGAATAATCAATAGCCTTTTTTGTATTTGATCCCTAAACTATTTTACGGATTCATTTGAGTTCGTAAAATGAGTCGTCTTTTCCAGGCTCAATCCCAAAAAGTTTCCATGGCAACTTTTAAGGATCATTTAGGTAAATAAAGCAAAACGGTTCAATACAACAATTAAACAATCTGGTTTTACTATGGTCGTATGGTAATTAATATTCGAAGCTCACTATTTTCGACAAATATCTGCTCTGATCAAAAATTTGAATATACAGGGTGTAATTAGTTTCATGTCATTAAAAAAAACTGGTAATGGGGAACGACCAGACAAACAAAAAAGTCTTATATAACATTGGGTCTAAAGTCCATAGTCTTGGAGAGAAAAAATGTTAAAAAAATTAATTAATTGTTAATACTAAACTAAGTTTAGAAAGGCACTTTGAGGCGTCGATAGCTGTGATGGATATGGCGAATATTAAATCTAAATTAGTAATTATCGTAGTATACAGGACCCCAGATAGTGATTTTAGCATCTTTATCGATAAAATGTATGGTTTATTAGGTGATTTATATCAGAATGAGTATTATTTCATAGTATGTGGTGATATAAATGTTAATATAGCTAATAATAGTTGTGAAACTAAGCATATTTTTAACTTATTCAATGAATTTAACTTGAAAAACCACATCGATGAACCAACACGCATAACTGGTAGAAGCACAACTACAATTGATGTAATCTTTTCAAATTTAACAGCCTGTGAAGTTACAGTTAATGATACTTATTTATCCGATCATACCTACCAGATGTGCAAATTTAAAAGCCCCTTTGGCATTAATAATGCTAATAATATACCAATATTTAAGCGTGACATGTCAGAGAGTAATTTAATTACCTTAAAAAATCTAGTAAACAATGAGGATTGGCAAGAAATGATTAATGGTATGAATTTTACTGAAAAATTTAATTCATTTTACGCATCTTTTATGTTTCATTTTAATAATGCCATAACGTATAAAAAAATTAAACCATGCTTTAAAGGGAAAAAATGGTTCAACAATGACCTAAAACAATTACACCATCTTTTGTGTGAACTACATAAGCTAAGTAAAGATTATCCTTACAATATAATAATTCAGAACAGGTATGTTAGGTTAAAACAGCTGTATTCGGAAAAGATTGTGATGGATAAAGCCAATCACAACAATGAGCGTATAAATAATACACAAAATATAATGAAAGAAAGTTGGAAAATAATTAATGAGGCAAAAAATTATCCGAAACAAAATATTACAAGGATAACAGTGAAGGAGCAAACATTTACTAATACCAAAGACATTTGCAATGGTTTTAATAATTTCTTTTTAAATTTTCAGTGTCCTAAACCAGAGTGTAATAAGTTGATATTACCTCCAAATTATATATATAATTTCTTTTTATTACCGACCAGCCCGGCAGAAATTAGGGAAGTGTTGCTCAAAACAACGAAAAAATCTGCTGCAGGGATAGATGAAGTAGGTGGTCAAGTACTACGGGCGGTAGCTGATGAAATCTGTACCCCACTGTCTTATCTGATTAATGAATCATTTGTCAGTGGCCAGTATCCAGATGTTCTTAAAATTTCGAAATCCATACCGATTTATAAAAATATGGGATCTAGATTAGAAGCATGTAATTATAGAAATGTTAGTGTCCAAAACCAGTCAGCTAAAATTTTTGAACTTTGCTATAACAATAGATTAATCAGCTTTTTAGAAGATCACAATCTTTTAACCTCATGTTAGAATGGGTTTAGAAAAAATAAGTCAACCATAACCGCTATTGAACAGTTATGTGAATATATCTATAATGCACTGAACAACAAACAGCAACCAATAGCCTTATTTTTTTATCTCAGCAGAGCTTTTGATAGCGTTGATCATGATTTACTTTTAGATAAACTCTTTAGATTTGGAATACATGGCGTGGCCCACGAATGGATCACTTCTTATTTAAACAACAGAAAGCAGGCTGTAGTCATAGGCTCATACAAATCGGATGTTAGGGACATTGCTACTGGTGTGCCTCAAGGCTCTATTCTAGGTCCCCTATTATTTTTAATTTTTGTAAACGACATGCTCAATTCTTGTACCTCACCGAATGCTGCAATTGTTTATGCAGATGACACAAATTTTTTAATATCTAGTAACACCTTGGAGTTGACAACCAGTAGAGCCAGTAAATCAGTAGGTGAATTTTCTGATTGGTGTTTGAGCAATGGTTTGGTTCTAAATGCTGGCAAAACGTTTTGTATGTCATTTTTGCCCAAAAATGTTGGTCACAATTCAAGTGTTTTAGTTAAGGCTGGTCATCAGTCAATTGTACAAACAGATGAAATAAAATTCTTGGGACTAAGGATAGATCACAAAATGACATGGGAGAAACAAACTGATGATTTATCAGAGAAATTAAGTAAATTCTGCTTCATTATTAGATATCTAAAATCCACTGCATCACTTAATATGCTGAAGCTAGCTTATTTTGGTCTGGTTCAGTCTAAGATATCTTAAGGATTGATGTTCTGGGGAAACTCTCCACATGCTTCCAAAGTTTTTGTAGCACAAAAGAAAATTATACGGTGTATGCTTGGTTTACCTGCTCAGACTCACTGCAAAGAGGCATTTATAGCACTATCAATTTTAACGTTACCATCTCTGTACATATTCTTAATTACAACAAATATAAAAAAAAGAAAAATATCTTTTTAAAAAATAGTAATATTCACAGCTATGTTACTCGCAAAAACAATCAGCTTCGGGTGCCTTTTTCGAGACCAAGTGTGGGCCAAAATTCTCACATCTTTCAAGGCATTAATTGTTATAATAAATTTACCCAACTATTTGGCCAATTCGATAATTTTAATTTATTATTATTGTCTGTTTTTTACCTTTATTTATTTTTACCACTGACTTGTCTAATAAGTTATACCATGTGTGTAACTTGATATGATGAATAAAATACATTATTATTATTATTATTATTATTATAAAATTGATTGAGAACTTTTGGAATATTGAGGTAGGCAAAGTATTCCAAAATGGAAGTGAAAGTTCATCCAAGTTCAAGTTCAACTCTTTTTGTGCTTTGCCGGCGGTACATCTCCCTAATTGGCAAAAAAAGTATAAAGGCGTGCCGCCCTTGCGGAATGTTGAGGTAGGCGTATTCAGACATTTACGTATGGTCTGATATTCGTATAACTACTTGCAATGTTGCCAGTTGCACCATTTTAAAAGTATTTATACAATTATTATTATTTTTTGATGTATACCTGCACTTTTTTAAGCAATAAATTATACTATTATTTAAAAACTTTTACCTTTTTATGCAATTTTTATTAAATCAATAGTAAAAATTGACAAAATGCCAAATTTAGGTTGAAAATCAGTCCCTTCACTCCCTTCTATATGAGCAAAACTAAATGAAATTTTGTAGTACTTTACAAATCGGTGCGCCACGTAACTCTGTTCAATCTGTATTCTGAAGCGTATGGAGCCATTATAAATCACAAAATGATTTTTTTCCTTAAAAAGGTTAGGGTAGGTTTCGAAATATTTTTTGACAAATAAAGTTTAATTTGCGTTAAATATACTTAATTAATAAAAAGCAATTATTGCCCTTTCGAGATTATTAAATATATGCAATAACGTATAAGTACCACAACTATCGTGCTTTGTTAAAAAATACCATGAAATTTCGTCATTGTACTATGTGAAAATCTCACATATCTGACAGCACTGATCAAGCAGTGAGCATTAAGATGTAAACAAGTGTCACCACATACAAAGATAGCTGTCGCTGCCGGCCGGCTGCTCCCTTGTGTTTTTACTTTTGCGGTTTTATTATCTACCTAGTTAGCTGGAATACGCATGAAAAACTGCACCGATACACCTTTCAATTTAAATTATTTAGCCAATAGCATCAGCTAACGTGGACTAAGAACCAATAAAGATACTTTAAAAAGTAGAAGGAGAGGGTTATTAGATAAAATCTTCTTTAGTTTAGTTCATGTCGATTGCTTGATTACATACAATCACAAGGTTCTTTTGTGTCATAATTTCTGTTCTTTTCGATTTTGGACCACGTTTTTCTGTATCCTTAGTGCAAATTTATTTTATTGACTTACTTTCGTTTAGTGTAGTATTTTAAAACGCTGTATTTAAAAGTAAATTTTGGATATTATGGCAGAAAATTACACTTATCCAGAGCTCGCGGATACGCACTTGTTATATGGAGAATGTCGTGGAAATGCAGCTACTGCAGAACGTCTGCATGCTCAAAGATTCCCAAATCGACGACATCCTTGTCCACGGACATTTGTTAATATCGCTCAGCGTCTTCGGGAAACAAGTCGTCTCGACGGACGAGGTCCGCAACGCGAGGATAGGGTAATTGAAGCGGAGGTTCAAGTTTTGGAACTTGTAGAAGAGGATACAACTTTAAGTACCCGAGATATTGCAAACCGTGTGGGAGTGTCCCATATTGTGGTATGGAGGACATTGCGAGATATGAGTTTACACACCTACCATTATCAACGTGTCCAAGCTCTAGAACCTCAGGAGTATGCAGACCGAATTGAATTTTGTAGGAGGATTTTGAGAAAACGCGCAAGAAATGAGGATCTTTTAAACGTCCTGTGTTTCTCTGATGAGTTATGTTATACCAGGAACGGGGTGTTTAACTTCAAAAATATGCATTATTGGTTAGATGAAAACCCGCATGTTAATTTGTTCTGTTAATTTGTGGGCACGAATTTGTGGTAATGAAATAATTGGACCAACAAAATTACCCAATAGATTAAATGGTGAAGTCTATTTAAATTTCTTGCAACAAACATTGCCATATTTGTTGGAAGATGTACCGTACCTTTGGCGACGCGCAGACGTATGTGGTATATGCATGATGGCGCACCAATGCATTTTAGTCTGGCGGTTGAAAATTTTTTAAATACTCAATTTCCTCAACGATGAGTTAGACGTGGTGGACCGGTTGGATGGCCTGCTAGGTCACCCGACTTAAATCCAATGGATTTTTATTTTTTGGGGCATCTTAAATCGCTTGTTTACCGTAATCCAATTGACACTTTGGAACAATTGCAGCAACGTGTTTTAATGTGCATAGAGACCATAAAGAATGATCCTAATTTACCCAATGTGTTGAACGGAGTGCGTATTTCTTTACTTCGTCGTGCTGAAAAGTGTATTAATGTAGATGGAGGACATTTCGAACAATTTATGTGAATAAACAACACTGGTAAGTTATCATTTGTTGCCTGTCACTGCAAATTTTTTTTCGTGGAAAATTATTTTATTTCGCTCGGTTTTTAAGAACCAAGAAGTCGGTACCCTTTCCCTCCTTTATTAATCCAAGCCGCGAATGCCGGCACCGGCGACCAGCTCAAGAACAAATGCCTTTTTCCGCTTTTATGACTTTTTAAAAAGTAAGTGGGAAATGTCGTTTATTGACCCATAATGCAGAGGTTCTCAAACTTTTTTGTAGAAACTATTGAAATTGTTGACCTAGGTCAGTTTTTTCCAAAGTGCTCCTAGAGGAAAAAGTTATATAGGTTTTTTGTTTGTCTGATCGTTCACCATTACCAGTATTTTTAATGACATGAAACTAATTACACCCTGTATTTTAGGGCCCTTTAACAAAAAAATGTTGTTTGTAACACGTACCTAAAATCAGTTTTTTGGGAGTCGGCTTCTCGGGTTGGCCTCGTCCGGAAACAGCTACGCTTTGTACCAAAAAACATGACTTTAGGTACTTGTTACAAAAATAACTACACTTGTTAATCTATAGCAGTTTACGGCAGAGATTTTTGAAAGTATTGCCTATATTATTGCACGGAAATTAATGTTAATCATTTTGAACATCTGATTAAGTAAATTTGCGGAAAAATGTTTTTTAATAATAATAATAATAATCTCTTTATTCTCAACAAATAAACTCCCAATTATATGAAATACATGAAAACACATACAGTACGGGGAAGGCTACTAGCCGTGTAGGAGAATCTTATGTACGGTCGTGAGCAAAAAATAAAATAAGACAAGTCTTATAACGGTACTTTGCTAAAATCTAGTTCTGTACATCTAACTTTAATTTTTGTGACATTGTCAGTTAGTTGTCACAATTTGTTGCAAGTGTGCAAAAAATTAATATGCTTCATATAAGCGATTTAGTTAAATCTGGAGTTATTGCTAAAGCAGAAGATGGATGGTCAATGAGACAAATTGCACTTGACAAAAATTCGGTGTTTAACATTTTAAGAAAGTGGAGTATAAACAGTACGATTAGTAGAAATCCTGGATCAGGGAGACGAAGGATATCAACTCAACAACAAGATTTGCAATTGGTAAATGCTTTAGTAGAAAATCCATTTTACTCAGTTATTCAGGCTGCTGAAGAAACGAATTTTTCTGGATCGAGTAGTACTGGTATTCTTTCTTATTATTTGGGTTTTCTACCACATGCATTATTATCGTCTTCAAAACAAATCACCGAATTATTGGAAAAAAGCCTCTGCGTCCGTGACGTTTACGCCAAAGGAAAAGTCAGAGGTTATGTTTTGCAAATAATATAAATCGGAATAAACACAGAAATAATGTATTTTGATGACGTTTCGGAAAGTAATCTCTTTCCGTTTTCAAAGCTTTCTTTATGTACTGGTCGCCGGCGAGTAAGAGAATCGGAGCTATGCTGTCATGCAGCAGCACGGAAATACTTAAAGCCACCATACACCTGCGAGCAAATTGTGCAAACTGTCGTTGCACAACTAGTTGCTGTGCAAACAAAGTCCCCATACACTATACGCAATTTTATGCACTCCAGTTCCTTTTGTTATGTACCTTCGGAAACATATGCCGTCTGACGACGTATCTAGTCTGTAATGGCAGTCTAAGGGGCTAAAAACGGACTCAAAAACCGAACGTGATTATGACTGAAAGTGGGGCGGGGCGCTAGTTATCTCAGATCACGTCGACACCCGATATAAATTTATTTCATGCAATAGCAACATTTTTGTTTTGTCCCCACGGTCCGCGTCGAAAGCATCGTTTTATTGACTTTTGCTTCTTATTTTCATTATCTTCTGTTTTTTCGAATAAAAAATTATACTTGTACATATTTTATTTTCCTTTGCCTGACTACGTAACCTGATTTAAAGTATGTGATTCTTTGAGATGGGAGAGGCGCCAAAGAAGTTTATAGCCCAGGGCCCTATCGACGGTTAGTCCGCATTTGCAGTCTGTTTAGCTATAATAATTGCTGTTACGTTGGCAACAATTAATTTTTCATAAGTCAAATTCTTCAAATTTCTATTGTATACATCGCTCTTTACCTTCCATACTTCCCACATCCGGCACGGTATAAATTAATAAACTCACTCAAAAATTCTGTTATTTAGAAAATTGGCCGTTTCAAAAACGCCTATCTTCTTTTAATACGCGTGAAAAGAAACTGTAATTATTGCACAATGTATCGCACAAAGGTCATACATCATGCAATAGTTGAGCAACACCGCTCGTTGTGCAATTAATTTCAAACAATTTTGAATTTCTGCAATTAGTTGCGCAGCACGTCAAACTACACCATATACTATACAGCTGTTTGCACAACAGCCTCTGTTGCGCAATTTGTTCGCAGATGAATGGGGGCCTTTACTTAAAGCTGAACATAAAGAAACTCGAATAGGATTTGCGCTTGAATTTTTAGCGCATGATGTAAATTTTTGGAACAATGTAATCTTTAGAGACGAAAAAACTTTCCAGTCAACACACAGCGGTCGTATTCGTGTTTACCATCCTCCGAATACTCGATTCGATGAGAAATATATGTCTAACAATGATAAAAGTGGTAGATTTTCCGTCAATATGTGGGCTTGGATATCGGCACGTGGTCCTGGTGTTTTGTGGCATATTGAGGAACGATTTAATAGTGAAACGTATATTAGGATTTTAGGCAATATTATGCTCCCTTCTGTGTCATAATTATTTCCTAATAATGAGTTCATATTTCAACAAGACAATTGTTCCGTTCATATTGCTCATACCATAACTAACTAGTTTCAAGATAACAAGTCAATGTTCTTAACTGGCCCAGCCATAGTCCATCCAAAAACGAAATGCGAGACCACGGAATGCCGAAGAATTATTGGAAATTGTAAATAATGCATAGGAAAGTATAATTACTAATGATTATTGTATAAGGTTATTTAATTCTATGCTAAACAGACTTATAGAAGTTATAAATAGAAATGGTAACGAAATATTAATAGTTAGTTTCTTGTTAAGTATAGGATATCCTTTGTCCTTTGATCCAGGATTTCTACTAATCGTACCGTTTATTCTCCACTTTCTTAAAATGTTATACACCAAATTTTTGTTAATGTTATAACGCAGTGCAATTTGTCTCATTAACCATCCATCATTTACTATAGCAATAACTACAGCATTACAATAAAAAATACATTAAAAGTGATATCTGTTTTATTTCGGCTACTCATTAAATATTCAAATAGAGACAGTTACATTAGAAAAAAAAGTTGTCCTATTTTTTTCTGCTCACGACAGTATTTATGTACATGTGCAATATAGGTTAGAATCACAGCATGATATGAAATGGATGGCGAATGCCCACCATAGCACCATTTATTATTTATACTTTCTCTTCTGTTAATTAAATATCCATTTTAACAGATTAATATTATTTTGAGTGCAACAATACTTAAGTTTCGTAAGGTTACCTATGACATCACAATAATTCTATTACTTTGTAGATTCGGTGATTTGTTTTTGACACATACATGTGGTATAAAACCCAAATAAAAGGAAAGGAAATTCAATTGCGTACACTGAATTTAATATTTTTGCACCAAATTTTCAGAGTGTTTTTGTTAGAACAATGGACAGATTTTCTGAAAGTTTGAAGCTCATCGGTTCACCCAGCAGCTGTGGGCAGTAAAATGAAGAAAAAACGATTTTTTGCTAGTTTTTGCTAGTAGATTATGGTTGTGCTTCTAAGACCTGCACTAAACGTAGATTTGTAGAAAATTTAATTACAAAGATTTTGTTTCTTTTATGTTGTCCCGATCAGATCTATATACCTCGAGTTATTCACATTTTTAGGCTGAAAAACGCGGTTAAAAAAATTAAATTGTAATAACAATTGGAGCACAGAGTCTTTGAAGTACCAAAATTTTTTGGGTACTCCTGAGCACCCCAACAGGACTACAACTATAAAATTGCTTATGGAAAAGTTCCTTTATATTGATTTTTGTGCTATTTTTACTGGACTATCATGCAGGACGAAGAAATTCCACAAATTCTCGTCCAAAGGTCCACAGAAGCAAATAAGGTACTGCTATAAAAAAATCCCGATCACTGTATGAGAAATAATAGGAAAAATTTCAACAATGGGCTAACAGAAATTCTGCAACTGTCAACCAGACAGTTCTAATGGCTTATTTTCATGAACTGGTACGTATCTATTATTGTAATTTTAAAATTTTTGTTTTTTGATAAATTATTGTCCTTACATACTTCTTATTATTTATAGGCGGAAACATTCTGCCCGAACACATTGTGATCAAAATATTCAGTTGAAGGCAACATTGTAGATGAATAGAAAAGTAAACATAGGAGATTATAATAGGTTGGAGGCCTTTCTGAAGCAATCTTCAAAAGGATATCTTCCGAAAAATCCAAGATATTGACACGGGAGGATGTTTAAAAATTTCGAGCTTCGGACAAGACGTACCTGCTGAAAAACGTATTGTGCATGGGTGACATTAGTTTCCTTAGCCTTATTTAGTTTTCTTTTAAGTTGTTCTGATTATGGGAGTTTTTGGAGGCCTTCGAAAGGATGAACAGGTCAAGTTCCACATAGACGACGTGGACGACAAGGGAGCAGTGGTGGTAGTCAACATTTCGTATACAAAGACAGGTGAAGGGACAATTGTTACCATTGTAGAGAATGAAATTAATGCCATGACCCTATATCGTAAATACGCTTCTTTGGGTTGTAAGGGAATAAAGGAGCGTCATTTTTTCTTGAACTATCGCCAGCCAGTTGGTAAAAATACATTTGGCAAAATTTCCTGGATATACTGATGGTAAGCAATATACAGGCCACTGTCAGCGCCATATATCGGCAACTCTTCTGGTGAATGCAGGTATTGACATCTTAATATTAAAGTGGCATGGGAAGTGGAAAAGTGACGCACGCAGTTGCGTCAGGATATATTGAGGACATTATGGTCTCTAAAAACAAGAGATCTAGATTAATTGCTGGAGATTCTGGTAATGACTAAGGAGAAATCCCAATAATCCAGGCGTAAATATGTCGTCATTCCAAAGCAATGTGCAGGGTTCGGGAAATTTAACATCAGAAGGCGATGCCACTTCAGTGGATCCTTCTCCAACTGTACTTTTAATTTTAAGTGTTCCAAATAATAGGTTTCCATAATGTAATAAATATTGTACCTGTATTAGCTAGTAGCATTAAAGAACCTTAAACGAAACGCCTTTATTAAAATTGTTTTCTAAAAGTTTGTCCATATTTTTTAAAAGTGAGTATTGGAGGGCATAATAAGCGGGCCTAATCATTACGCCCGCTTATTTTTGGCCCTAGGCTATAATGGCCTTCTTTATATATCTCGTATTCAAGCAATAAACAACAAATTATAAGCAAGTGAAATATAAATAAGTTTTATGGAAGAAGATAAAAAGTCCCTGAAGTAAAATTTAAAAAGCGTTAGATTCCAAAATTGAGAAACATATTTGGAACAGTACTTACGCTACTGCATGAGAGAACTGTACATCTCTGGAATCCACGTTTCTATTAGCAAATATTTCAGGGGCGGCTGCCTTATATTTAAAATAAGCTTCAATTGTATATTGAGTATTTTCAATAACGTTGTCACAAGCTAATAGGAATAGGACAATCTGCTCCTCAGACATTCTGGGAATGCTTGGTTTAAAAGTTAACCACTTTTTTATATCTTCCACGTTTGTTTTGGTAGTTTCTCCTGTTTTTATTAAATCTTCTGCCTTGAAGGCAAGCCTTGGTATCGGTGACATGACTCTAAAAACTGAGAGGTAAGTAGCAACCTGAAATGAGAACAATTAATTCAATGGATTATTGTTAACAGTATCATCGTGATTATTGTACAGGGTTATTCATTGTAAATTACCCACCCCTTATCGGGATACCCCGTATATAATAAAATTTTTGGAATGATGCGTTTTTCCTGATTTTAAAAATATACCATATGTTACCCCTACCTTATACTGTTTTTGAAGTATTAAACGTCGAATATCTTAAATCAACTAGTTGTTGTAAATATGGAATAGTTAACATTATTAAAGTGAGCTATGAAAATGACAACTGTTATGTTTGATAAGTGGCATTTTTTTACTGAAATAATCAAAATAGTTTACAGTGATGAAGAAAAAGTCCAAATATTTTCTTGTTATATACAAAATAACAAAAATAAGCGTGCAGCAAAAAGGGCATATTATAGGGTGTTGTATCTAAATCGTCCAACACCATCAGAAAATACGTTCAAAAAAATTTACTGAAAGGTGAATAATACCTCCAGTTTTAGTAGAAAAAGGCGTGTAGTTCAAGCAAACCAGGAAGAACAGCTAGATACTGCTTCATTTCGAAGGTAAACACATCCATTTATGTATTACAGAGGGCACCTTTCCGGTGGTACTTAAAATGTCCAGTTGTCCAGTGGCGGCCCGTGGCTTTTAGCTCTGGGTGGGCAGGATAGGGAATAGAACCGAATAATAATGACACTTCTCCACAGAAATATAGTGGGTGTAAAAATCACGCAAAAAACATTCAATTATGCCTCTGCCCATTTCAATCGCCTTGTATAACGTTTTTAAATTTTCTATCCCTGTAGAATTAAACGGATTTTTACTATATTTACTGAATAACATGCAAGGCCAGCAATAAAGTTTATTTTTTATTTCACTTCCAGAAACATTTCTGATACCTCGTGACACAAAATTTTCTGTTGGATAAATTTGAATTTACATTAATGAGATTTCCCATAGTGGGACGAGGTCGCTCTAGTTACAAAAATTTTGTCGTCGTATATTGGGAAGGCAAAACTGTTTTCTAATAAAAAATGTATAATATCAGAATTATCGCTTACCATTTGTCTTACGTCGGTCATGTCAAATATTTTAATATTAATAATTTGTCAGTTGTCCATTCACTACACTTTTTTCTACTAAAGTAAACACTTACTATTTACTAAATATCAACAAAGATCACAGATTACAAGTTAAAAAAACATAAAATTGAGAGAATAAAACATTACACAATTCTAACCAAAAACGAAAATCTTCCAATTCTAAAACAGCAGCAACAATTTCCAACGTTTGAGATTTGCGAATACTGACTTGACTTGACTCCACACGCCCGAAGTTGAAACGATTCTCGCCGAAACATCACGACACTGTAAAGGAAAAGGGCAGGGATGTGAGTGGCATTGCCCACATCCCACCGAGCGCGAAGTCTTATATTTGAATATTATACATTTATTTCATTTACATATTATATTAATTTCACATCTAAAACTACTAAAATAAAATTAAACATTATTTTAGCACTTTTGGATAATATAGAGGCATATGTGTTCTAATACATTATACCTTAAAACGCAAAGAAAAATAAAATTGTAGTTATAGGTAACTTAACTATATGGCACCGCTGACATGTATTTTAACTTCTTTTTGTTCCTATTTATCAAATTAGAAATTGCTATCATATTTGATATTCATAAGGGATTGATTAATCAATTTTAACACATTAGTTATTTTTCATGTATGATATCTTTTCATTTGTGTGCATATTCTATTCAATATTCATATTGTTTATTACAAGTTTTGCTCAGGGATGGCATGCTCACTCTAGGTTGTAAATAGCCTAAGCATGCAAGACGTATGTCTCGTTCTGATATGCATAAGATCGAAGAGAATAACCAACATGCACGGAAACGTATTATGATTGAATTCACAATCTCTGAGCGATGCTTGCCCGCCCTGGCTTGGCGTATGAGACTTTCGACGCTATTACGCCCGGTTTCTAAACTGATTCATAAGTGTACCTATATGAGACAGATTAATATGTAGTAAAAATAATATAAATAAAACTAACTTTTTAATTTTAATATTACAATTAATTAACCACAAAATTTTACTTGATAACCATACAAAAATATAAATATACCTTTATAAATACCACTTATGTAAATGGGTGGGCACTGCCTACCCTGCCATCTCTGACGGGCCGCCACTGGAGTTATCCCAATACATAAAAAAGGCAATATCAGTGATGTGTCAAATTTTAGGCCAATATCCTTGATACCCATATTTGCAAAGTTATTTGAAAAATTATTAAAGGCAAACATTTTGAAAATGACAATCCTTTCAATGAAAATCAGTTTCGATTTCGAAACTCATTATCTACAACAGCAGCTGTCAATAAATTAATTTCAATAATTAATGAAGGATATGAAGAAGGCAGTTATACAGCCGCACTCTTTTGCGACTTAACCAAAGCCTTCGATTGCGTATACGCTAGTATATTAATTCATAAATTAAAATATTATAATTTCTCTGAGAATAGTATCCAGCTTATAAAATCATATCTAAATGACAGACAACAACTTGTATCCTTAAAGGATGTGATTCTGAACTTCGGTCCATTGCATATGGAGTACCTCAGGGATCAGTGTTGGGTCATCTGTTATTTTTAATCTATATTAATGATATATCATCTAGTGATCCCAATACTGACTTCATTATGTTCGCTGATGATACTACTGCTGTACATACTAATAAAAATATGAATATATTAAATATAGCACTAGCGGATGCACAATTGAAGGTCACAAACTGGTTTCATGCCAATCAATTAAGTCTCAATGTTTCTAAAACCGAAACGATGTATTTCTCTTTACGTGACACATCCTCTATGAAAAATTCAGAATGTGTAAAATTTCTTGGAATTTATTTGGATCAAAAATTCACTTGATATAATCACATAAATAAAGTTTGTAACAAATTATCATCATCCATATATGTTCTTCGTAACTTATCAAATAAAGTATCTAGAAGTGTTCTATTAACGGTATTGCATGCCTTGATTTAATCTAAAATTTCATATGCAATATTGGTATGGGGTCATGCATCTTTATCCAGCAGAATTTTTGCATTGCAAAGAAAAGCTGTAAGAATATTAAGTGGGCTAAACTATAGAGATCCCTGTAGGGATAGTTACATCCAGATGAAAATTCTCACAGTTCCATCTATATACATTTTGCAATGTCTCATACGTGTAAAACAGAACTTCACAAAGTATATTTCTCATACGGAAATACACGACTATGAAACACGAAATAGAACAAATATATATGTAGATTACCACAGATTAAGTAAGTCAAAAAGGGCATAAATTATTTTGGTCCAAAAATGTTCAACCTTTTGCCTCCTACCATGAAGACGTTGTCACTAACTAAATTTAAAATAGTGATAAAAAATTATTTACTTCAGAAATGTTTTAATTCTTTAGACGATTATTTTAATAATGATTTTAATGACACAAGTATATAATTTAATGTTCGTTTATTTTAATATATTTTTAATAATAATTGAAATCACTGGTTGATCTTATTTTAATGTGTAACTTGATGTACTATATATTAATATTTTTTACTTCAAATTGTCTTTGTATTGATATGTAATTGGACCTGTGTAAACTTTTGATTGTATTAGCACCAATAAACTTACTTACTTACATATTTATTCGCGAATAGACTTTTTTGAAACATTGTATTATTTTTAGAAAATTCTGAATTTAGTAGTTATCCCAAAATCCAACATACGTTAAAAATATTAACTATAGACCATTAAAATTTTACCAGTACAAGTTTCAACAAAGGCTCATAAAAGGAAAAGGCTGGACTTTTGAAGTTTTTAATTAAAAACTCCTGCCGTAGAAAAGGATCTCCTATTCTCCTATTTCCTATTGGAAAAATCGAAGATCGTGGGAAAATAAGTATAACAGAAAAAGATTAGTAAAACGAATTAAAAAATCAGGAAGAAAAACTGTTAGCGTTTGGTGTGGAATATTCAGAAACAAAATTGTTAGGCCTATATTTTATGATTATACTTTACACAGGGACAACAAAGGGAGCGCTGCGGACTGTGGAAATTACAGGGGTATAGCTCTCCTGGCTGTTGGAGGGAAGATACTCACTAAAGCGATGGCAAATAGGCTAACACCTGTTATGGAAAAGTTACTTCCTGAAACACAGAGTGGCTTTAGACCAAACCGAGGCACATCGGATTTAATCTTCACACTTAAACAGCTTCAAGAAAAAGCACTCGAACATCAAGGAGAAATTCACATGGCCTTCATTGATTTAACCAAGGCGTTTGACTCGGTGGACAGGGAAGTGCTCTGGAAAATTATGTTCCGCTTAGGTATCCCTAGAAAATTTGTGGAATTATGTCGCAGTCTACATACAAACAACAACGCCCAGGTTATGTATAATAATAAGGCAACCGAACCTTTCCAAACCCTCACTGGAGTTAGGCAGGGATGTGTACTGGCACCCCTACTCTTTAATTTGTTTACCACTGCTCTAACAATTATTGTTGACAACAAACTGACAGTCAGAGGAATAGGTCTCAGATACCGTTTTGATGGCGGTCTCTTTAACATAGGGCGCTTTAGAGCTTTCACGAAGACACGCACACGATTCATTTGTGATCTCCAGTATGCGGATGACTGTGCACTTTTAGCCTCTACGCCGGAAGAGCTTCAAGAACTTTTAGATGTGTATGCCCAGAGCTATGATTCCTTGGGACTTAAAATCAACATTGGAAAGACTAAGATTATGTCAACTCCTCATCAAGTGAACCAAATAGACATTACACTTAACGGAAATTCTCTTGAAGTGGTGGATCAGTTCAATTACTTAGGCAACGTTGTTAATGACAAAGCAAACATGGACAGCGAGATTCGCAATAGAATTAACGCTGCATCTAGAGCACTCTGGGGACTTAGAGAGAGAGTATTTGACAACCACGATCTTGCTTTGTCAACGAAAATGGCTGTCTACTGAGCAGTTGTCATTCCAACACTGCTATATGGATGTGAAAGCTGGGTCACTTACCGTCGTCATGTGAAAGAATTAGAACGTTTTCAGCAAAGACACCTCAGAAGTATGATGAAAATCCGTTGGTTCCATCACATATCAAACGTGGAAGTACTCAGGAGAGCAAACAGCCTTCCAATTGAGGTGCTTATTTCAAGAGCACGCCTAAGATGGGCAGGTCACGTTCATCGTATGCATGATAACCGCCTTCCTAAATGTACACTTTATGGTGAATTGCTAAGCGGTAGAAGAAGGCGTGGCGGTCAACGAAAGAGGTTCAAAGACGCTCTCCATGAAAATCTAAAATCCTGCGGTATTGCAGACGAGCAATGGGAACAACTTGCAGCGGACAGAACCGAATGGCGAGGAGTTGTGGCCAGCTATCAAGAAAATGTTGCTGCAAGAAGGCCGAATCCAAGACCTAACCAGGTCTATGTTTGTCCTGACTGCGGTCGACATGTGCTCTCCCGAATTGGCCTCTATAGCCATAGTCGTGTGCACCGTAGATGAATGGGAATTACAATAGGCTACACCTTTTACTTGTTTTTATTGTACACAATCTATCGACTGTAACATTTTTATACTCGGACTCGAGTAACGGCTAATAATAATAATAATAATACTTTAACTTGAGTTACCTATCCGGAAATAATTATCCCAGAAGCAAAAAATATTCTTTTGCAGAATTTTCCCGAATAGTGCAGTGCCGAACAGGTTTTCAGAGGACAAAAATCGACAACATTCTTAGCAGTATATGGATGGCCGGAAAATTTAGGATTAATGGTATATAAATGGGAAAAATCAATCAAGTAACTGGAAGTAGGGTGGGGGTGGAAAAAGGTGTGCTTTTAGGGTGAAACGCGGTTTTTTACGATTTCCGGCAAAATTGGACCTCCTATCGAAAAAAGTTAAATGCAAAAGTTGTAGATAATTGAAAGGATTAACAACTTTTATTGTTATATTCTCTCTTATTTTTCAACATGACCAAAACTATTGAGAGAAACGCTTTTTATTTTTATCTCACACAGAAATGATTCGATTTTAATGAAATTTGGTGAAAATGGCCATTTTTATGCCTCAAATAAGCTGTAATTTTTTTTGAAATATTTATTTTTTGAAGTTATGCGAATTTAATTTGAAAAAAATACCTAATTTTCAATCAAAAAAATTGGTTAACAAAATTTTGATTTTTGAATATTTCGGGACGGAATTTTTCTACTTTAAGATGGTTTAAAAAAATCTACTGTGGAAAAATATTGTCAAAAGGAGAAAACCAAAACAAAGAATTTTTCAAGATCGATTTTTGTAATTGTCACGAATTCTTCATTGTTTATTGAAATGAAGTATTGAGAGTGATGTAATATGGTAATTTCAATGTAATATCAAATAAGGGGACGTGTTTAAGGCTCGGACTGTTGAGAAACAAATTGTTTAAACAATAGTTGTACATAAGAAAAATTGCAAGAAATTATAGGTTTTGTTAAAAAAAAAATTATTACATCGATGCCTTTACTATTAATACGGCATTGAAATACCTGAAGATCCTACTAGTTATTGTCTGAAAGTTATTTGTGGCATTCTACGAATATTATTTCCTATTATTTGGGTTTTCTACCACATGTATTATTGTCCTCTTCAAAAATAAATCACCGAATCTACAAAATAATAGAATTATTGGAAAAAAGCCTCTGCGCCCGTGACGTTTACGCCAAAGAAATAGTCAGAGGTTATGTTTTGCAAATAATATAAATCGGAAATGTATTTTGCTGACGTTTCGGAAAGTAATCTCTTTCCGTTTTCAAAGCTTTTTTTGGAAGAACTCTTATGTTGCTGTGTATGTCAAATACACAGCTTTAAGATTCTGTTTATGTTATATCCATAGATACTTACTACTTACACAGAACATAGAATTGATGATATTTTCCTTTAGATAATGTTGAGTTTGTTAAGTTCTTCTTTTAACATTGGTAGCCAGGTTGTACAAATATCTACAGAACAATTCGATACGCACTTGTCTTCATTTAATAAGATTATTGCTGATTCTTTAATTTTTCTTTTTTTGGTATCTGCTTCTTTTGTTGAAATTTTTGCCGAGTCCCAGTTTATTCTATGTCCGTTTTCCCAAGTATGGTTCACAAATCTTTGATTTCTGAATTTCTGAAAACGGAAAGAGATTGCTTTCCAAAACGTCAGCAAAATACATTATTTCTGTGTTTATTCCGATTTATATTAGTTGCAAAACATAACCTCTGGCTATTCCTTTGACGTAAACGTCACGGGCGCAGAGGCTTTTTTCCAATAATTCTATTATTTTGTAGATTCGGTGATTTATTTTTGAAGAGGACAATAATACATGTGGTAGAAAACCCAAATAATAGGAAAGAATATCCTACTAGTCATTGTGGGTCAAGTTATTGATCTTCTAGTTCTGTTAAGCCAATTAAAGGCAAATAATTTTAATATTTATTTTCACAAACCAGGTTCCGGTAATACAAAAGACACATTCTACAACTCAAACAGCTTCAAACATGAATAAAAAAACATTGTTGCGTTTTTACATTGTTTTTCTGGATGTGATACGACTTCCAGTTTCGCCGAAAACGGAAAAAAGTATTGTAAAATCATTAGAATAATTATAATTATTCAAAATAATAGTTACAATACGCACTTGGTTTATTGTTTCATTAGTTTTGTTCAGATTTCTCTGACATATGTTTCGGCCTTGCGACCATTATCAAAGAGTCTTAAAAACTGAACTGAAAGTGATGGTTCACAGTATATATCTTACAAATCCTCTACCCACCTAGAGGGGGATAATAACTTGATTTGCTATTTCTTAAAATTTAACAATACAGGCCGGAACTACGAACTTAATTTTAATTTTATTACTGTGTCTAGTACAGGATTGTTCATAAATTCTATTTGTGTATTTGTAACGTTTTTATGGTTTCTTAGGGCCTTCTTAATTTTTCCTTTGTTTGCATTATGCAAAAGTTTAACATTACTACCGTTAAAAACGTGATTTTGGTCAATGCAATGTTCGGCGAAACCAGTTGATTTTTTATTATATAAAATAGACTGTTTGTGTTCTCTTAACCTCACATCTATGCTACGGCCACTCTGACCTATATATACGGCATCACAGTCGTCACACTTTATTTCATATACCTTCTATCTTTTCTTTATTATTAACCAACAGGCGACATAAATTATTTCTATTCGCTGATATTGTATTAATACCTAATTTATTTAATCTATTACATACTGAGTTGCTAACCTTATTTACATAATTTATACTATGCCATTTTTTGTTTTCTATATTTGGCACGTTATAAAATGTTTTTGTAATAATTTTCTCTGTTTATTCTTTATTAATTTGTCAATAAGTAACTCATAATAGCCATTGTTTTTTGTTAGCGTTTTAAGAATTCTAACTTCTTTTTCAAAGTTAACCCTATTTAAATTTAGAGATAATAGTATGTGTACATAGCTATGAAACGGTGACATTTTTATCTTCCAAGATTGATTACAATTTGCATGTGTAAGAGTGTCAGTAAAAGTTGGCTTTCTGTAAATATCAAGTTCTAGCCCATGTTATTTACGTGTCAGCGTAATATCTAAAAAGTTTATTGGCCGTTATTTTTCCATTTCAACTGTAAACTGAATTTTGTTGTTTAGGGAGTTAATAAAATGGATGAAATGTGACAATTATTTCTCAGTACCGATCCATATGCAAAACACATCGTCAACATATCTTACCCAAAAATGTATGTATTTAAGGAGATTATTATTTGTGGTGAAAAGATTGTTTTCAGAATTTGCCATGAATATTTCGGCTAGTAATGGGCTTAACGGACTACCCATAGGTAAGCCGTTTACTTGTGTATACATTTTATTATCGAATTTAAAATAATTTTGTTTGATATACATATTAATTAATAAATCTTTTTGTTCATTTTAATTCAATTCACTATTTAAGATAGGATGTTGTAATATGTCCTTAAGCTCATGAATAGGGATAGAAGTAAATAAACTTTTAACATCAAAGGAAACTAATTTGGCATTTTCGGGTAAGGTTATGTTTTCCAATTTGGTCACAAGTTCTAAAGAATTTTTTATACTGTAATTCGAGTGTGGAGTCCTTTATGAAAATCATGTATTGTGCATTTTAATGTCTACAAACATGTTATTATTTAAAAATGTTTGACAAAATTTAGTACAACCTGTTTTGTGGAGTGGAGAATCCAGTGGTGTGCCTAGATTTTTCTAAAAAACGCCTAATACGAATTATTAAAATTTTATTCCTAAAGGCCTAGAAAGACATAAAATGTAAAAACCAGTATTCAATAGGGTTATTTAAATTAGAAATTTCTTTGAGGATGGTTAATAAAACCGAAACGTAAAAAAATATAGTAACCTTTAATTTAATGCCCGAAATCCCAAGACATAATAAACATCAATCAATTTGATTTTCATGGTCAAGAAAATAAAAACGATCTTTTCAATAAAAATGGCATATATGAATTTTCAAATCGTGTTTAAATCGGTAGAGAATGCAGGATACCACCAACAATTATTTTATTTTTTTCAGAAATTCGTGTTTTACATGCAATAGGATATTTTTAAGAATGAAAAAATTGTCCTTGTTAAAATCTTTTAGAATCATAATGAAGTGTAGCTGATTGAAGTTCCTATATGCTAACAATACTTACTATAAAAAGAGACACTGAACGTTAATAACACACGCGCAGTTGTGCTAATTTTGGCAGGTTGTTTGGCAGAAAGCTTATTTTAAACTTGCAGTTCGACACCCGATTGGGAAAATTTAAATGAAAATAACACAATAATTTAACATAGTAATAGAAACAAATCCTCGTCACGTCATTGATATAGTAAATTATTGTCCTCCTTATCCAAGAACATCAAAATTTACTTAATTTTATAAATTTTACAACTGAATTTAGTTGTTTAAGTCAAAAACGATAATGGAAAACACTAGTTGAGTTGATTTCTGTTAACTATTTGATATATTCTTATCAATTGGGAAAAGACAACAATATGCATGTGCAAAAACAAATGGCAACATTCGAGGTCAACATCGAACACCTTCAATACAGTTTATTACTATATAACTATAATAATTCTTCAGTCAGGTTTAATTAACTATTACATTTGCAGCAGTGTCAGCGGCGTAACTCGATGGGCAAGTGTGGAGAAACACGAATTTTGGATGCTAATAAAAATTGAGATTTATTGCAAACATTAGTTATTGCTCGCTGTAGGAAGATCTGTAAGATCTACGATAAATTTTGGCGAATGAAAGTTAATATGATTTTTGGAAAAAATATTATTCAAAAATTCAAATGACAAAGTTCCTTTATAAGATCATAGGTCAATCTAATTAGATCCAAAAAAGCGTTTTGAGGAATTAGTTTCCAGCAAGCTGGAAATCGTTTTAATACCTTCAGTTGGTCCTAAATGCATGTAATCTGAGTTTGCACCATCCCAGGAGGTGAGCAAAACTTTTTAGAGCCAAAGAAACCGCAAAATTTTTGCACTTTTTTCAGTTTTTGCTTGTAGCTCGCAAACGGTGCGTCGGACGGAAAATGTCATCCCATTCAATATCGTGGAGGGTTAAATTCTGCGTCGAATGAACATCTAAAACTTCAAATTCGGTTCAGTGGAAACCGGGAAAATTTCTCATTTCGGTGCAAACATACGTTTTACGACTTTCCAACACCACATATCTTTGAAACAGATACTCCTATTAAAAAACCTTACAGGTAGTGTTATTGTCATTGATGGTGGGTTCCTTCTACATCGAGTGGATTGGCAATCCAAGGAAACATTTTCAACAATTCTCTCCAAATATGTCGAATACGTTAAGCAATACTACAACCCTGCCACTACAACCATCGTTTTTGATTGTTACCCTGATGAGGTATCACTGAAGAGTACCAAATCAACTGAGCAGCTTCGCCGTAAAAGCAACTCTTCGGCAAACGTGGCGTTCACTGAAACGATGACTGCAACCATGCCGAAAGAACAATTTCTCTCCAACGACAACAACAAAGAATGGCTTATCTCCACGCTGCGTGAGAAATTAATACAGCAGGGGTTTGAAGTGAGGCAAGCTGTTGAGAATGCTGACACCCTCATTGTCAATACGGCCATTCAAGTGGCAGAGAACTTTGCGACGGTCATCATAATCGGAGAGGATGTTAAAGAACACGCTAAAACCCTCGATGAACTTTCCGAAACTGTAACAAAATCCGACATTTCGCATGAAAGGCATGCTTCACGTAAAAATGCCATTGGAAGAGGTTTTTTATACATTCAATCACATTTTCGATCTACGGAGCCTTTTTATGCAAAAATATCAGAAACGCATCAAGGAGTGTAATTTTAGAAAGTATACTAAATGTCGCGGCACGGGGACGTAATGTCGCCCCAACTACAAAATATAGAAAGTATAACAAAAACCGACTTTTTGAAAATAAAAACCTTTTTACGAATCCACGTTTTTAAGCACTGCAACTCATGCGTTGTGTTAAATATGAGGACAAGTTAATCCACTTTCTAGTCAAAGTATTTCGAGAGTTTTAGCGAAAATAGCCCTTAGCGTCGAGGGTGCCTTATCATTTTCTAGCAGTCGATTTTGACGGGAAAATGATGGATTTTAACGGTATTTGCCCTAAACCGGTTCCTCAGTGATTAGGTGTGAAAAAAGTATAGTTACTATGTTCTCAGAACGTGTATGGGACCGCCTTGCCTGAACGTATGAATCTATAATTGCAGAATATAATTCAAAGTCGTTGCAATTTAAGCATTTTTAAGCTCCGAGGAGCGACCAAAATTAATATTGAACTGAAAATACGTCAATAGACAGGCAAGCAAAAGTCCACCAAAAAATTATAAACATTGAACTTTTTACTGAATCTTTTTGTGTAATCTTTAGCTAAAAACTAAACATTGGATGGTAATTGGTACATTATGAGTCGTTGCGTTCCTCACTATGTGTTGTACATGGGCCAAACTATAGTTTGTCAATACACTTTTCTTGAACGTTTTGTAAAAACATAATTTTTTAAAAGATTTAATATATATATTTTTGAACTTTATATTGTCTTTTTTTGTGTTTCAAAATTCCTTTTTAGGTTTAAATTTAAGAAAGTGTTAGTATTTAATGTGTTAGATTTATAGTGTTACGACGTCCAATTGGTACCAACAGTGAAGCAGTTAAGCAAAAACGAGCAGTAAGTATAGATTTTGTATTATTCTCCGTCTGAAACAGTCGATTTGAACCCTTCTTTCTGAACGTTTAATATCCACTGTGAAAAATATAATAAAAGTCCTTCAGACGCGAAAAGATGGATCGTTCACAAGGACACCGATCTATTGATCCTATTAACCGCCAAAGCACCAAATTCCTTAAACATTTACGTCATGAAACCTGGAAAGAGGACCTATCAGCACACGTTCTACTCTCCCAGGTACTTCAACTTTTATTCTGCTGTCAAATAGAACTTTCTGTCCCTATATGCAATCAGTGGGTGTGATACAACTTCTGCATTCTATCGCCAAGGGAAGTTTGTCAAGCTCCTTGAAAAGAACACGACTTTACAGGTGGCTGTCAAGATTTTCCACCATGCAGGTGCTGATCCTGAGAACCTCATTTTAGCAGGTCAACTCTTCCTGGCAGCCCTCTATTCACCTAAGGCCGATGAGACTTCCTTGGACAAAATCCGCCACGAGATATTCTCAAAATCCCTCATAAAGCCAACTTTCAATCTAGCCTCTCTACCCCCAACAAATGCAGCCGCCGCCAACATATTCTGCGGGTCTACCTCCAAATTCAGGGCTGGTATGATAGACCAAAGGATTCTCTCAGCTGGGGTTGGACCTTGGCCTGCTCTCCACCATGAAGTTTAGTCTTCCAAAATGACTGAATTTGAACATTGATTGATGTCTATACAGCGTGAAATTTTATTCTCTACAACTTTTATTCTATGGGTTTTTTCAATAGGAGGATTTGTTTCAAAGATATGTGGTCTTGGAAAGTCGCAAAATGCAAGTTGGCACCGAAATTAGAAACTTTCCCGGTTTCCACCGAACCGAATTTGAAGTTTCGGATGTTCATTCGACGCAGAATTTAACTTTCCGTAGTATTGAATGGAATGACATTTTCCGTCCGACGCACCGTTTTCGAGCTACAAGCAAAAACAGAAACTGAAAAAAGTGCAAAAATTTCGCGTCTTTTTGGCTCTTAAAAGTTATGCTCATCTCCTAAGATGGTGCAAACTCAGATTACACGTATTTAGAACCAAATGAAGGTATTAAAATGATTTCCAGCTTACTGGAAATTAATTCCTCGACAAATTCTAATTCGACTGGCCTATCAACGAATCTCCGAAATACTGTAGAATTAATGTAAGAAAATATATGCAGCCAGCCAACTAATATACAGTGTAGAACTGCCAAATGGAATAATGAATTTATCATTTTATTTATTTATTTCAATTATTATGCATATTTATAAAAAAATCCCGAGACACATCGATTTTGGATTCTGAAATGACATCCTACAACATGCAAATTTCAACAATACGCAAAACACTGACGACTATTTATTGACAACTATTGTTGTTATGATGCCGAGAAGCAAATTTTTGAGGAAGCTAAGGACCTCGAAAGACTGTAAGGCCCACTGGGATGATGATGAAAAGATAGGGAAACAGGTACAAAGTGTTTACTGTGTTCAATATGACATAAATAAATGTATATCTCACTTGTTAAATTTAAAACAGATTTTCTCTTACTTGCTGCTAGTGAGGTGGAGTTGGAGTAAGCAATCGAGTTTGGGAAAGTAACTTTGCATACTAGTTAGGAACATTATGCATTTAAAAAATGATTCATATGTCGAGAACTGTTAAACAGATATTTCATTACATTTTTATATACTTTATTACATATACATATTTGGAAATAGCCTTTTATGCTATGTCTTATTATTATATTCTCCAGGCCTTAAAACGCATTAAACCTAAAATGACTGCAGGTCCCGACTCCATACCAGCATTTTTATTAAAAGACTGTGCTATTATTTTTGCATATCCTCTAACCCTAATTTTAACCTTATTTTAAAAAATTGTCAATTTCCGAACTTATGGAACTTTCCAAAGTCTGTCCTATTTATAAAAAGGGGAATAAATTAGATATTCAAAACTTCAGGCCTATTTCTGTAATCTGTAATTTTTGCAAAGTTTTAGAAATCCTGCTTCACGACAGTATTTATTCAATTAAGTCTAAGATATCTATTCACCAACATGGATTCATGAAGGGGCGTTCAACGACGACTAACTTATTCTGTATAACTCAGTATATTTCTGAATCCTTAGATGAACATCGCCAGACTGATGTCATACATACGGATTTCTCCAAGGCATTTGACAGGTTAAATCATCAGTTACTGTTAATCAAATTAGAGAAAACTGGCCTTTTATACTCATTAATTCTCTTATTCAAGTCTTATTTAACAAATAGGTTTCAGTATGTTACTCTTAACGGATTCAAGTTAATTGAATTTGCTGCTACCTCCGGTGTTCCCCAGGGATCCATCTTGGGGCCCTTATTTTTTAACATATTTATCAATGACATAACAGATGAAATTGATTTGCCTTGCCTGTTTTATGCTGATGACCTTAAAAATTTCTCAGTTATAAAGCATATCGATGATTGTTTTCAACTTCAAGTTTGTCTTAGTTAAGTAAACAACTGGTGCTTAGTAAATAAACTACCCTTGAATACTAGTAAATGCAACGTAATGTCATTCTCATTGAAAACATCTCAGATTATTTTTGATTATCATTTGGTTAGTGATACTCTTCAGAGGCCTACAACTTTTCGCGACCTAGGCGTAATCTTTGATAGCAAATTATCATTTCCAACCACATTGATACCATAGCCTCTGAAGCCTTTAAGGTTCTTGGATTCATAGCTCGCACCAGTCGTGAATTTACTAATACGGATACATTGAAAATCCTTTACCAATCATTTGTGAGGTCGAAACTTGAATATGCACCACTTATTTGGTGTCCCAGTTATGATGTTCATAAGAGCAACCTGGAAGCAGTTCAACGCCGGTTTGTTAAACTACTTTGGTTTAAGTCGGATGGTATCTATTTATCCAGCTATTGGCTTTCCGCAGAGTCAATTGCTTGAAAGGTTCTCGTTGTCTACTCTGGAAGACAGGCGAATGTATACGTCTCTCAAGTATTCTTATTTAAAACGTTACACAATGATCTTGATGTTCCTGGAATAATTTGCAAATTAAATCTTCACGTCCCTAGATTAAATTCTCGTAATGACCAAGTTTTTTATTGACCCACTTCACATACAAACTTATTAAAAAATTCGCCTTTGTTCACTATCTGTAACAATTTTAATAAACTGTGTAGCAACCTCGATATTTTTAATTGCAGCCTTAATGATATAAAAGCTGAAGTTTTTAATTAATTTAAATAAGTACTTTAAAATTACTTCTGTTTTTCTTACATTGAATTTTAATCTTTGTTTCCTTCTGTCTTCTTCTAAGTTAATACTGCACATGTACCTCATTAAACTTGTTTTTAATTATCTGTAATTTACACTTTGTATTTATTGATGTTTTTGTTAGTTTGTATTATTCTCTATGCTTTCTTTCGTTTGTTTTTTTTGTCTTATATCGATTTTTAATGTTTTATATTGACTCTACTTTTATGATTTGTTTTTATAACTTTCTATTCCTGTTCTATAATTGGGTATTTTACCTGTTGAGCAGTGTATGCAATAAATAAATAAATAAAATAAATATTTATTTTGCAAAATTAGGATTTTATTTTTTAGACGTTCAATTTAAAAAAAAATGTTTTTTCGGTCATAACTTTTCTCTTTGTTGTTCAATTTTATGTTTCTTCAACACTACCGAGACATCAATTCTTTCAATAATTGTAACCCTGTATGTAATATTATTTCCTGATTTGAAATATGATAAAACTCTCACGTCCGTTTATCCAACTCCCCACCGCACAAACATTGTTTTTATAATTTTTTCTAGCTTCAGCCGACCAACCAATAAACACTTTTCTTTGTTATGTTGTACCCCATTTAGAAATAATTGTTAATTTATGTAAATCATTAAGTAATTAAGTATTGCTGTAACGTTATAGTTATGATAAATTCTACTATCATTAACGAGTTAATAAATGCATCCTTGAAGGTAATTAAAATGTCTGTGTTTCTTTAAAGCAGTGGATACTTCCTTGTTAAATGATTAGCTCTGAAACATTACTTTAGCTGATAATAATAATTATATTGGGCTTTAAGTTTTTCTTAGAAAATCATTCAAAATCATGCACAGACAAACGATGGGATGCGATTTCTATTTTTAAGCTGTGGACTTGGGAAAAATGTATCTACTACTTAGTTGAAAATAGGGCCGAAGCGGCGCGGGCGTATATGTTTTGTAATCCCTAAATAGGACTTAAAACTTACGCCCCAGTTATACTTTGATCTGCCTGTCTGTCCATTACTGTGCCTACCGACGGGTTTATTACAGTCGGTATTTTCGTCCTGACTTCAAGTAGACCCACACTGCGTGGTAACGTAACGTGTGTCTGTACATTGCTATGATTACAGATTAATCTGTGCTATGATAAAACCCGTATTTAATTAAGCGACCGTTGTGTGATGCTTCGAGTAAGCCAAATCACTTTTAGCATGTTCAAAAAATGGCAGTCTTTGCATTACTGGTGCGATTAAAACATCGATGTCTTCATGGTCGCAATGAAGATTCTACTCTACATACCCCTTCTTAGCATATTCATACAAATGGTGGCGTTGGTGATTGTTCTGAGAGAGCAACCTACAAGTCAGTAGGATAAAAAGGGTACCGTTATAAGACATGTTCCTGTACTAGATAGAAGAGGCCCGTATACAGGGTGGGATAATAATGCGTCGGACCTCGATATCTCGAGTTTTACGATAGCTAGAAATTTTTTAAAAAATTTCAAGTAAACTAAATAGAAAAGTCTATAACTGGAAATTATTTTCGAACATACAGGGCGAGCCAAGATGAAATTACAAGACCAAATGCCCTTTTTTAAAATGGAATGCTATGTAAACCAGTACATTTCTTGAAGCCTCTATTTAGGCTCTATTCATTAGCATTGAATATCTCCCAATCAGTTGGATGTAATGAATTTTTGTTGTTGAAATAATACAATCTGCAGCTGGATATTTAAAAAATCGCTACAGTCACAATTATGGGTTTTAAGAAAAACTTATGTGAATACCAATTACAAGACAACTAATTAATATTTTTGAATCATTTTCATTTCCTAAAAATGTACAAAGTGGCCAAAAATCATTTTTCAATTAAGAACATTTTAAATTGAATTTTCTCAATTTTTTCAAATGGAACACCCTGTATATTTTTCGACGATGTGATGTAGAAATGAAAAACGAACATTTTTTGTAAGTACTTCCCTATGGCTAATTGCAACCATTTTCGTTTTATAAATAAATAAGTGTTTATTTTTCAATTAACAACTTTTTAAATTGAATTTTCTTAATTCTTTCAAATGGAACACCCTGTATATTTTCCAACGATGTGATGTAGAAATGAAAAACGAACATTTCTTGTAAGTACTTCCCTATGGCTAATTGCAACCATTTTCGTTTTATAAATAAATAAGTGTCAAATTCAAGAATAAACTTAAAAAAAGAGGTTTCCTCAAATAATTCATTAGAAAAATTTATAATAGGTGTTCGAAGTGTTGCCCATTTTGAATGACACACGTCTTTACGTAATTTTGAAATGAGGCCATTCTTCTAATCCATTGAAATGAGGAAATAGTATTTAACCGGTCCTTTACTGTAATGTTTTTTTGTAAAATTTTTTTGCTGTTTTCGTTATTCGACAAGCAATAAAATCTCAGTTTGGTATAAATTGTCGAGTACAAAGGAGCATTTATCACACTTATCGGTCGTTACAATTTGCATTGAATTTAAAATATTTCAATTTTACAATATGAATTTTAATAAAGCGGAACTTGTAGACATGAGTTTTGTTTTGGGCGAGTCAGACAGAAATTGTTTACTTGCCAATAGAATTTATCACCAACGTTATCCTGAAAGAAAAATTCCTGATGTTAGCAGCTTCCAAAACATTCTCGATAGATTTCTGGAAACTGAAAATGTCGAATATAAAAAAAAGTGAAAGAATAAAACGTGTTGTCAACGAAAAAAATGAGTTTTCTGTGGTGCTGGCAACGGGTGAGAATCCTCATGTTAGCCAAAGAGAAGTGAGCTCATTAGTAGGAATAATTTGAAGGTCTGTGGGTCGAATCTTAAAAACAAATTAGTTGCATGTATATTCAAATGTACCAGGAATTATTTGATGACGATTTTCAAAAGCGCCTACAATTTAGTAATTGGGCCAGAGGTGAAATGCAACATGATATGAAGTTCTTCAATACTGTTTTATTCAGTGATGAGGCAACTTTTCATAAAAATGGATTTGTTAATAGGCACAATTTCCATTATTATCCTTCGGAAAATCCTCACTTTTTTATGCAAGTTGGTAACCAACACAGATGGTCTATAAACGTTTGGGGAGGAATTATTGGAGAACATGTAATAGGGCCACATTTCTTTGATGGTACATTGACTGGAGCTATTTATCTTAATTTTTTGGAAAATTATCTGCCACAATTATTGGTAAATCTCCCTGAAAGAATTCGAAATAGGATGTGGTTTCAGCAAGATGATGCTCCACCCAATTATTTAAATGCAGTTGGAGACCACATAAATAATACCTATCCTAATCAATGGATTCGAAGGGATGGACCCACTAAATGGCCTGCTAGATCCCCAGATCTTACAAAAATGGATTTCTTTTTATGGGGATACGTGAAGGAAATTGTTTATAGAGACACACCAACAAATCAGTACAAAATATGAAGGAAAGAATAATTTTTTTTTTAATTAGAACTTTATTTATACTGCACATCATACAGAATACAATATTCCACTTACATGGTGTACAGGGTTTTAGTAGTGTGTATACTACAGGCTAAAACTAAGAAACAGTAGTATGGAGGAGAAATATACATTTGACATGTAAAACTAATATTATATATAATTATATGTAAAGCTAATATAATATATTAATTGCCTTTACATCTATCATACTGGCAGCTTTAGGAACAGTGGGAACCTCATTTCAAAAGCACATAGAGATGTGTGCCAATCAAAATGGGCAACATGTGGAAAATATATTTTAATTTTTTCTACTGAGTTACTTGAAGAAACCTCTATTTTTAAGTTTATTTTTGAATTTTGTAATTATTGCTCAATAAAACGAAATTGGTTGCAATTAGCCATGGGGGAGTACTTAAAAAAAATGTTCGTTATTCATTTCTACATTACATCGTCGAAAAATATACAGGTTGTTCCATTTGAAAACATTGAAAAAATTCAATTTAAAATGTTCTTAATTGAAAAATAATTTTTGGCCACCCTGTACATTTTTAAAAATGAAAATGATTCAAAAACATTAATTAGATGAAACGTAACTGATACTCACATAAGTTTTTCTTAAAACCCATAATTGTGACTGTGGTGATTTTTTATATATCCATCTGCAGATTGCATTATTTCAACAAAAAAATTCATTACATCCAAGTGATTGGGAGATATTCAACGCTAATGAACAGAGCCTAAAAAGAGGCTTCAAAAAATGTACTGATACGCATAGCATTCCATTTTAGAAAAAGGCACTTGGTCCTGTAATTTCGTCTTGGCTCGCCCTGTATATTCTAAAATGATTTTCAGTTATAGACTTTTTTATCTAGTTTTTTTTTTAATTTCTAGCTATCGTAGAACTCGAGATATCGAGGTCCGACGCACTACTGCCCCACTCTGTATAATACATTTGTATCCAAGTCGATCAATCTCTTAGTGAAACGTGTTTCATGGCAAAACCTTTGAATATAAAAAATCCACTAAACTAAAAATATCCAATATATTTGTTTTTACACTTCCAATCCAATCACCCTACCTCACAAACCAAGGGGCCGCTAGTCACGCCTACGCGAAATAGTAATCTTATATTTGGTGGATGCGCCGGGTAGTTAGAGAACACGAGTGTAGGGTTTGAAAATCACATAAAAGATCTTCATTTTGTTCGCTTAGATAATGCAATGGTTCTCATGTGCAACTTAATCTAAAGGCAGTGCTACCAGGTGTGGGTAATGATAAAAATCAAGGTACATAGGCGGACGTAAATTGGTAGCCCCTGTAGCTTTTATCGCACGGAAACCTAAAATAAAACATTTTAACTAACAGAATTTCAGGTTTAGACTGCATATATTTTTTAATTACTTTTGTATAATTGTATGTACCGGGAAATAATTTTAAAAATGAAAGAAAAAAAATCGACTTGCGATGACCGACTTTGCATTATTTACTCATCTTGTATTTTACTTTTACTTGTATCGTGTACTTTTTTGCCCCTGTATCTTCGATATTTATAATATAACACTGAATATGAGTTAAAGGTTTTGAAATGTTAAATTTTACAATTTTAAATTATGGTAATCCTTTAAAAACTAACAGAAGTATTCTTAGGAAAACATTTTAATGGCAAACGTGTCTCCTATTTAATGGTAAATCCTATTTTTTCGGAACTTACAACACAGGTGCTCCTGCAAATGTTTTTATCTATATGTCCCACATTCTCTTTCATGAATTTTCCAAAAATTCAGCATCATATTTTGCCGAATATCACGGACGCTGAAACTCGGAGGACAGCGGCTTCTCAATATTATTATTATTATTTTTCTATGCCTCTTACCTTATTTATATCGATGTAATGCGGAATAATCAGAATAATTGATTTTAGTAGTTTAACACTATTTTCTAATTCGTCAAATAAAAGCGCGCAGTTTTCAATTTAACGGTATAGTCGAGCTCACATTTACGGTGCACTCAAAAGGGCAACAAAAACTATATGACCTCATTATTATCGCCGTTGGATCATGCGGCATGGTGTCATCAAAAAGCCGACGCGCGACGTCCATTAGAAAAGGCAAGCGAGTCAATTTGCGAACGAGATAGCACAGATCCGTACTAAAAATTAGTATGTATTAGAATGTATATATTAATAATATCAGACTGTAACGCCTGACTGGCCTGCTCTTTGGGCCCGCCCAGATATCAATTTAACATTTTATCACGAAAAATGTAATTTTATGCTTTACCATGTTTTTGTTACAATTTGTTCTTTAATAGTTAATTTAAAAAGTAAACATATAGCGATCATTATATTATTGTACTGCATATGTATATTATATTATCGTGCAAGAAGTTTATATTGATTTCGTATATTTGTATTAATTGTGCTTAAACAATTTTAGCTGTTCTGATTATGAGCTATTGCAAATTAATGAAAACAATATCGTGTTTGCCTCGTTCAAACAAAGTATACTTAATCAACCGATGACATCAATCGATTTACTATCGGTCGTTAGAATCTAAACCTAAAGTTGCAAATATAACATTCATAGTAGAATCTAATTGACTATTTTGTGGATCGAAAATACTCTTGAAAGGTATCATTTTTCCTCCGATTGAAGAAAAAATATTATCTAAGTACACAGTGCGACCCATTTCATATCTGAACACCCTAATAAAAGTTGTATTTATTAATAGATTTTGACCGGGATTTCTTCTAAAGATACAACACCAAAAATTGTACTTTTGGATAAAATGTCATACTTTATTTTTAATAATCATGGCCTACTGCGATTCTTGTAGGGGCTAAAATTCCAGAAATAGTATTAGCGATTTTTTTATGTAACATCTGGATACATTCCTGTAATCAGCACACCTTCCTAAGTAGGTATGTACCAAATTTCATAAAAAGTATGAATTCATAAAATTTTTGCAGATAAATTTAACATTAAAAATATTAGTGTGCATTTGTTATTGCAGACATAGTAAGTCATGGCATAAACATCAAAAACATAACAAAATTAATACTAATAAGCGATAAAACCATAATGACGCTAATCACATCGCAGAAATAACATTTTTTTTTTTATACATTTATTTAACGTCGGCCTATTTCCGCTACTGAGGCCTAACACCGACGCCTGTAGACGAGCTACCCCCAACCAGGAATTTTGCCGAACCTCTTCCCTTAAGAAGAGTGGGGATCTTTTACTTGCCTAACATTTAATAGACAAGGGACCGAGGGCTTTACATCCCCTCCGAAGGATGGTATATCTCCTATACAACCCTCGCCTAAGGTTGTATGGCTTCCGCGCATACACTGATATACAAGACGCTGGAAGATGTGTGAGGCGAGGACGCGGTTTCCGTTGGAATGGTCACCCATCTAAGTACTAACCGCGCCTGTCGTTGCTTTACATCGCATACCGAAGTATGTACATAGTAAAGACGCACCTACGCTCGTCCCCAGAAATAACATGGAACCAATAATAATGGCATGCAGTAATCGTAACAAGGAAGTAATATTTAAACACTAAAATAATCTTCTTAACACCAACGAAAAAAAAATGTAATGTAATAAATAAAGGTTATAAAGGACAAACAAAATTTTTGAAGCTTCCACCAAACAACCGTTAATTGTAATAAATACATTTGTCACATTTTTTTAAATATCATTTCTTAATTGTGTATGGGTAATTTCTAGGCATGCATTCCTTGTTCTACCTCGGAGGTTCTCAATCGTCTGGGGTCTTGACATATATACCTTTTCCTTAATAGTACCCCAAACAAAAAAGTCCATTAGTGTTAAATCCGGCGACTTAGGCGAATATTCAATTAGATGGCTGTTGGGACGTATCCACTAATTTCCAAAATTATTATTTAACTACTCTCTCACTATTACTGCATTATGTACAGGACACACATCAAACTGGAATTTTAAAGTAACGTGGTCGCGAATGGGTAAACTATATCTAGTGCTTCCGAAAATTCATTTATCAAAAAATCCAAAAATTGAAATCTATTTAAATTGCCTTCAAAGAAGAACGCACCGATAATGTCATTATGGAGTATCCTGCACCACACATTTACTTTTAGTGAATATTGTCTTTTACAATTGATAACCCATTCTGGGTTTTCTACTGAAGTAGCGAGAATTTTGGTATGAAAACGTACTGTTGATGGTGAAAGTGGCTTCGTCGCTGTACAAATTTGTTTAAATAAAATTAGTATTGTTGAGGTATTCTCCTTGAGCCCATATACAAAATTCCAGTATTCTATCTCATCTCCTAATTGTTTCTCTTGGAATATTTAAATCTAAAGTGGCACCTCTTAAGGCTATTACGAAAATATTCCAAAATTTGATTAATACGTCTACCTAAAAAATTTCTACCTCTGATAATATGTTTTGATATGGAACCTGTATCATTGAAAACTTTATTTATATTGTATACACTGGCATTACTGACTTTTGGTCCATTGGGATGTCTAACATTGAATTTATTAGTTGCTTCTCTTACCGAATCACCAATCAAACGAACTATTTCAATTTTGTTCCTCAAATTTAGTTGTTCCATAACATATATCACTTCTACAAATATTTAGCACACAAAACTTATTCACACTGTTTACAATATTGTTTGACTGTTTCAACAATTGCCTTTTCATGGTTAACTTATAGGTAGCAAAGGAAATAATAAATTCGTTTGCATGTCTAGAAGAACAAGTCAGCAGAACATACTTTTTAAAGAAAGCGTTATTTGTCATTGTTTTCCGGTTTCGTGATAATGCTAAAAAAATTATTTTCCAAAATCGCTGAAGGGGTTATAAAGGGTGAAATGTAGTGTTCATCATTCACGGAAATTGAACCTCAAAATGAAGATAATGGGGGATTACCGTACTTCGTTGTTATCAATCTTATTAATTTTAATTAATCAGTAATATTGTTAGAATTAATTTTATCTTATCTGTTTTTGATGTTTATTCTATGACTTACTATGTCTGCATTAATAAATTAATAGGATCGATGACTATTAAAAATAATGTTACGTGTTTACAATCTCCAGTAAACACGTGCGTAGATTCTAATAATTTGCAACAAGAATCTTCACAAACCACTGATTTATTAATCACTTAAAATTACAATAATTAATCCTTAAAAATAACACAACTAATTATACTTTAATCTAACATAAATTCACTACTTTAAATCAGAATTTGATACTGTTTCTTATTTAATCTTATTACTGGCTCGTCTACTATAAAACTGTCCTCAGTGATCTTCCCCTCCAGAATGTTCCAGTCAATCACTCGCGGCCGTTTCTAGGCCATTCTCGAATTTTCTATAAAGCAGTGGTGTAGTCGTGCACATAACACTGCCCCCTCCTTAGGCCTGAACGTCCCGGTCAGGTAATTCAGAGTCCCCGACATACTTCGCCAGTCTGTCCAGGCGCACGATTTTCATCTTGGACTTCTTACTACATTGAATTCGGTAAACAACGCCATTTATCCGAGTGGACAGAATACGGTCCTTCCCAAGATGGGTGAAGCTTCGGAGATCTTCCCTTCTTTCGCTGTGGGTTATATAACCAAACCAGATCTTCCCCCTTGAATCCTGTTGACGTCCCCTTCCGGTCATAGCGAGCTTTCATTCTGTCACTAGCTATGCTAACTTGGCTTCGAACCAAGTCATGGACGTCCCTCAACCGTTGACTAAGTTCATCTACATAGTCATCCACTGACAATGGCTTCTTATCTGGTGTGCCAAACATCAAGTCATATGGCAGTTTGATCTCGTGCCCAAATATTACACGAGGAGGTGTCTATTTGGTAGTCTCATGAATGACAACCCTACATGCCATTAGGAAAAATGGTATGTGTCGATTCCAATCTCGCTGGTTATTGTGAACCACCTCTAATTCTCTGAAATACCCCTGGCTCACAGTTTCTCCATTGATCGGAATATAGCTCCGGGGGTACACCAAATCGGCATACAAGATTATCCACCAGAACTCGAACAACAGTAACTGCTTCCTGATTTGGAATGGCATAGACCTACGGTCATTTGCTAAAATAATCCATAGCAACCAGGATGCATTTATTGCCATCGTCTGACATTGGGAATGGGCCCACTATATCTATAGCAATCCTCTCAAAAGGGACGCCGACATTATATTGCTTCATTTGGCCCCTACTCCTTGTCTGTCGCCCTTCGGTGGCTGCACAAACCTTGCATTTGCGACACCAAGCCTTCACATATTGACGGATATTTATCCAGTGGAATCGTTCCCGTACTTTAGTCAAGGCTTTGTTTATGCCAAAATGCCCCCCAGATATTCCATCATGTACTTCCTGAAGCACTTTCGGGACCCGACACCTGGGTATCACCAGACGCATGGTAACTTCCTTCTCATCTGGGCTTTCCCGTGCTCTCTTTAACAGTCCATCTGTAACCTTGGAGGGGTCCCATTGCGCCCATAATACCTTCAGTTCGGCACTCTTGTCTAAAACATCCCTTCATACTGTTCGCGTCCCTTTTTCTTTTGCCTTCAATATAGAACCAATTACGCTGTCATTCAGTTGTTCTTGACTTAGAGTTTCTTTTGTCCAATCGTCTGGAAAATCTATCTGAACCATGTTCACTGTTACCAGGCCCTGTGCTTTTTCAACCCGATGTCAGTGCTTGCAGTTATCTTTGCACGGTCTTCTTTATGGAGCATCTACATTTTTATGAGATTCTCCAGGTCGGTCTTCGATTCTGAGGTCATACTGCTGCAATCTCTTTATCCAACGAGCCAGTTGACCTTCTGGGGTTTACAACTGCAATAGCCATTTTAACACAGCATAGTCAGTCCTGATTTTGAAATGTTGTCCGTAAAGATACTGATGAAAATGGTCCACGGATTTAACAATGGCCAATAGCTCCTTCCTTGTTACACAATAATTTATCTCCAGTTTGAACAGCATCTCACTGAAATACTCGATTACTTTTTCCTCTCCATTTTGAATTTAAGATGGTACACATCCAACTGCGGAATTGTTAGCATCCGTGTCAAGAATGTACAGGCTTTTTTGTTGGGGATATGCTAGCACGGGACTAGTGCATAAGGCTACATTCAGATTCTTCCATGATGCTTTGCACTCCGGTGTCCACTGATATTTAACTTTTTCCTCCGTTAGCTGGCGTAGTGGCTTTGCTATATCTCCAAATCCTTTCACAAAACGTCTATAGTAAGTGCGGAAGCCAAGGAAGCTTCGTAATTGGTGAACATTTGAAGGTCTTGGCGAATCTCGTACGGCATAAATCTTGTCCGGGTCTGTCTGTATTCCCTCCGAAGATACAATATGGCCAAGGAATTTGACTTCTTTCTGGAATAGGAGACACTTCTTTGGATTCAACTTTAGGTGTGCATTCCTGATTCTCCCAAATACTTTTTGAAGATTTTTCAAATGTTCCTTAAAGGTCCGTCCCATAACCATCACATCGTCAAGGTAAACCAGACACGTCTTCCTGGTTAGTCCCCGGAGTACAAATTCCATCAATCTTTCAAAAGTAACTGCCGCATTGCAAAGTCCAAAAGGCATCACGGTGAATTGATATAGACTACTACCTGTTGAGAAAGCAGTCTTTACTTTGTCTTCAAGGTGAAGCCCCACTTGCCAATACCCACTTCGAAGGTCTCAAGTTGATAACCATCGTGACCCCGCCAGCGTAATGTGTCGTCAATTCGTGGTAGTGGATAGCTGTCTTTCTTCGTAACATTATTCAACTTCCGGTAGTCGACACAAAATCTTAAAGTCCCATCCTTTTCAGTAACCAAAACTACCGATGATAGCCAGGGACTGGTTGATTCCTTAATCACTCCATTCTGTAACATCTTTTGAACCATCGCAGAAGCCTCAGCCTGTTTAGCTAGTGGCAGCATCCTAGATTGTTGGCGGATTGGGGCTGAATCATCAGTGTCTATCCGATGCTGTACTATATTAGTTTTCGTGAGGACGTCTGTGTCTTTGGCAAATGCCACACTTTCTTTCTCCAAAAACTTGATTGCCTCTCTACGTTCATCGTTAGTTAAGTGTTCTAACTGTAAACTCAATAGAGTCACAACTTCCCTGTCTACATTGGTTGGTGAGTATTTGTCCCCTTACTCCTCGCACCTTGCTATCCACTGGACTGGTTCGTAGGATCCTATTGTTTCGCCTTATTTGAAAGCCACTGAGTGAGAATTTAAATTAACCACTCTCATCGGAATTTTGTCTTTTGTCAGGGTTAAAGGTCTTGCTACAATTATGTTTTCCGTCTTAATCAAATCATCTCCTTGACCGAGGCCAACGCGGCATCCACAGAGTTTCCTTCCATAACAGCCTCGATTATCTGTTCTGAACGGGCTAAATCCTGATGGTCTGGGCCGTCAGTAGCCTTGCTCCTTGAAATCGGTCATCTGCTGTTAACAGAATAAATTCTTCATTTCCAATCTTCAGAACTGGTCCTCCCACATCTTCAGAACTCATCCTCCCACGTGAAGTATAAATCCATGCATTCCCATAACATCCAAACCCAAAATGAAATCATTTGTGATGTCAGCCACGGTAACCCTATGACGAAAGCACAGGCGTCCAAACAGCAGATGTTTTCCCCCATGAATCCTTGCTCTGTCTCCCGTGGCTGTTCGAACAACCAATCTATTACTTTTATCAACTTTTATTCCTGATAAAAATCCGGGCCGCACTATTAATGACGTGGCACCTGTGTCGAAAATGAAGATACATCTCCTCTTGTTAACATAGCCCTAGTTTGCCACACTTAAGGCATCGGATTACTTTCCTTGGCTGTCCATCACTACGTTCTCTTTCCTGCTTCCCTGGAGCGTCTGATTTGGTTAGTATAGGTATATAGTATATTATAGTGCAGTGCTGCTAGATTTATTTCGAAGAAAAGCGACATATTAGAACTATTAACTTCACTATTAAAATCTAATAATCAATTTACTTGGGGAGTTTCTCAAGATAAAGCTTTTCAGACAATTATCAACGAGTTGCAAAGGGCACCTTCTTTAGCATTCGTTGATTGTTAAAAGAAAATTGTTATAAGTGCTGATTCATCTTCATATGCATTAGAGGCCTCTTTATTGCAAGTTACTGATACAAAACAATATGAGCTAGCATACTGGTAGTCTGTTCAAAAGAAGCGTTGGCCTTGACATGGGCAGCAGAAAAATTTTCTGAGTATGTTGTAGGAATTCCGATAACTTTCGAAACAGATCATAAGCCTCTCTTACAAATTTTGACTACAAAATCTTTGGATGTAAAATATGTTTAGAGTTTAGCACAAATCATAAAGAACCATTAATTAAGTGTTTGTAAAAGATTTGAATAAGTATGGAGAAATACTATGTAAGAACACACAAAGGAACTTATAGAAGAAACAAATGGCATTTAATTCCGAGCAGGATTTACTCACTAAAAATAATGTTAGAAATGATATTTATGTCGAAAAAAAATTATACGAAAAAATTCAAGTTGGGTTTATGAATTTTTGAGAAATTATTTGTGACGCCAATATAAAGAGAATCCCTCTGGAAAATCTTCGGTTGAATTTTTTTAGAGGTTTGGCCCTTCTTTGTATAACGTGACTGGATTATTGCAAAGGAAACTCAAAATATACAATATTTTCTCATAGAAATAAAATTGTAAACGTTGCTTTATCTCAATAAAAATAAACGATCTTAAAAGTTAGCGAAAATGCAATACCATGTATTTATTTTAGCAAGTTGCTCTGTACTATCAAAACATAATTAATTAAGCTTATGTTATTGACTCTGCGTTCAAAAACCTTTTATTAATTTTGTATGATAAATTAATATCTCTACTTAATTTATAGATAAAAATTTGATTTACCTAATCACAGAAGGTAAGCGTTTATAGCCTGTAAAATATACGTTTAGCTATAATATATATTATACACTATTGTGCATATAAATGCATTGGATTGAAAGTGCAATTAGTGAAGGTTAGAAATAAATACATACATGTCTAGATTACTTACATAAATTTGAATATGTTAGAAAAATGTGCTTGTGCCGAAGACATTTGATGAAAAACCATACATACTCACTGGAGTTAAGCGGCGTTTCAAAGTTTCGTCTGTGCTTAGCAAATTTTTGGCACGGGGAAGAAAGAAAAACTATGGTGTACAATGTACCTAAGGCGTTTATTATGTTTCCACTGGAAGAGAAGGTATGTAGCGAAGTTTTACTAATTAAATATTATAGGGTGGCCTTCATAGGCTTATTATTGAAGGTTGAATGGATATTTAGACGTTTATAAGAGTACAGGGTGGTTGAGTTTTCTTAGTACAATTTCGCAGTGTCGGAGAAGCCATGGGGACTGGGTGGCGTTTGCCATTCGGGCTCTAGCTTGCGCGACCCCCCAGGTTTACTACCTACACGCAAAATAGTTCAGACACGAAAATAAATGAAACATAAAAATTATAAAGTCACTACGGAAAATTACTGTTCTGCATGGTAATTTCGTAGCAGTATGGTAGTATATGAAAAATTCATATCTGTCCCACAAAAATTCTAATACTAAAACAGTAAAATTAATATCCTATACCATTATTACTATGGGAGAGTATCAAACCTATGTCATGTACCTGATGCTTCGAAGTTCAGCTCGTTACCACAGCGTCACGGTGATGTTTAAAAAATTCTTGAATAATACCTTATATTATATTCTTTCCTATTATTTGGGTTTTCTACCACATGTATTATTATCCTCTTCAAAAGCAAATCACAGAATCTACAAAATAATAAAATTATTGGAAAAAAGCCTCTGCGCCCGTAATGTTTACGTCAATGGAATAGTCTGAGGTTATGTTTTCAAATAATATAAATCGGAATAAACACAGAAATAATGCATTTTGCTGACGTTTCGGAAAGTAGTCTCTTTCCGTTTTCAAAGCTTTTTTTGGAAGAACTCTTATGTTGCTGTGTATGTCAAATACATAGCTTTAAGATTCTGTTTATGTTATTTCCATAGATACTTACTATTTATACAGAACACAGAACTGATGATATTTTCTTTTAGAAAATGTTGAGTTTGTTAAGTTCTTCTTTTAACATTGGTAGCCAGGTTGTACAAATATCTACAGAACAATTCGATACGCACTTATCTTCATTTAATAAGATTATTGCTGATTCTTTAATTTTTCTTTTTTTGGTATCTGCTTCTTTTGTTAAAATTTTTGCCGAGTCCCAGTTTATTCTATGTCCGTTTTCCCAAGGATGTTCACAAATCTTTGATTTCTGAATTTCATTCTTTCTAATGTAATTTTTGTGCTCATCCAACCTTACACTGAAAGGCCTGGATGACTCACCCACATAACATTTATCACATCCGCACGGGATATTGAAAATACAGTTTTTTGAATTCTGCTCCCTATTTATCGGTTTTGTTTTTGTTAAAATAGATCTTAAAGTGTTCTCCGTTTGAAATGTCATCCTAACATCAAATTTGTCACCTATACGGCGTAGCTTCTCCGATAGTCCGTATACATAAGGAATTATTGCTGTATAATGAAGTTCAGATTTTTGTCGTACCTGATTGTCCCTATTTTCAACATTTATGAAAACTCTATCAACAAAGGCTTCAGGAATAATTCTATTATTTTGTAGATTCGGTGATTTGTTATTGAAGAGGATAATAATACATGTGGTAGAAAATCCAAATAATAGGAAATAATATTCGTAGAATGCCACAAATAACTTTCAGACAATAAATTTTATTTATTTATTTCAATTACACTGTTCTACAGGTAATACCCAATTACAGAACAGGAGGGTATGATAAAAAAAAACAATAACTATAAATAACATGGTAAGAAAGCGAGGAAGAATATGAGTGTAAATAATAACATATAGGTATAGATAAAAACAGATATATATCACAACAATATCAAATGTATAAGTAGACAAAGAAAAAACAATACAATCATTTCAAGTATAACTCCTTTACACTATTAAGGCTGCAAGAAAATATATCTAACCGACTTTCCGCTAGGTTACAATTATTACACATTGTAAATATGGTGAATACTGAAGAACATTTGTACGCGCTGTGGGGAGATAGAAAGTTATGTTATCCCGGGCAGTCATTCTAGGGACATGAAAGTTTAATTTCGCTACAATATCTGGATAGTCGATTTTATTGTGAATGATTTTAAACAGAAGTACTGGTGAGTGATACTCACGCCTCTGAATAAGGCTCACCATTGAATGCCTTTCAAGCATGCGATGCTTGTTTTGCTCGGGTAGCTGGTTTGGAGATTATTCCAGGGTTCAATGTTAATATTAATTAAAATCCAGATCCAAAATAAGACATTTATTCTCCTAATAATTATATGTACAGTGTGGCCATATCTTTTATGGCTTAGGTTGCGGCAATCTTGTTATTACATAAGTACATCATAGTAATCGGAGAGAGAGAGAGAGAGAGAGAGAGAGTGTAACATATTTCCTCTATGTACGTCGTCGTAACCCCAATTCTCTAATCAAAGTTCCAGGACATAACAGACGCGACTAAGAAATCTGTTTCAGGAGAGATCCAGTTCAACACACTCGAATCAATCTGACAGGAGGTCCAGTTCAACGCACTCGGATCCTCCCTAACAGATACTTGGCCAGCGGCTGCCACGACGCCGGAGAAACTTGAGCTTCCGGTTATCTCAGTTCAACACACTCGAGAAAGGTGAAAGTCAAGCTCTGAATTTACTGGTTTCTGGCTAGCTATTTTATACCCAAAAATCACGGTCACGTGGTTTTGCACCCGGCACGAAATGCACACGGCACGCAAGTTGCGGCCTGGTGAAGTTAGAATTAAAAGTTAACAAAAGAACTAATCAGGTATTGAACTAATCTAAAACTGAACTACTTGATCCATGCATGATTAAAATAAGTTAAACTGGAATGAAAGTATACAGTATTCCTGTAGTATTGTATACTTCATTACAAGCAGTTCATTTTGAGGTACGCCTATAGGCGGGTACACGCCGTCAGATTTAAAACACAACAGTTTAACAAGTCTGCGCTGAACACGTTCGAGGTTATCAATGTGAACATTATAATGCGGATACCATATAATCGCAGCATATTCAAGTTTTGATCTAACAAAACAGTTACATAGCATTTTAATCGTGTTAATATCCACAAAATCCCTGCTGTTGCGTGCTATAAAACCATATGATTTGTTTGCTTCACAAATTAAGGTCTCAATATGATTACTGAATGACAGTTTCTTATCAAAAGTGACTCCAAGATCTCGAAAAATATTAGGATGTTCAAGAGTTGTACCTTCTAGAGAATAACTGAAAATTAGAATACTAGACTTTAATGTGTAGGACATTACCTTACATTTTTGAGGATTAAGTGGTAATTTATTTAATAGACACCAGTTAGAAATTTTATCCAAATTGTACTGAATTTTTTCACAGTCCTCAATATTCCTAACTACGTCAAATATTTTTAAGTCATCAGCATAAAGAAGACAATTCACATCTAAATCCATGACGATATCATTAATAAATATGTTGAATAGCAGGGGACCAAGAACAGATCCTTGGGGAACCCTCGAAGTCGCAAGGTACTCAACAGACTTGAAGCCATTAAATACCACATATTGCTTTCTGTAAGACAGATATGAAACAAACAGCAATATAAGTGAGGAGGACAGTCCAAATGATGCAAGTTTTCTTAGTAATAAGTTATGGTCAAGTCTGTCGAATGCCTTTGAAAAATCGGTATAAATAACGTCAGCTTGAGCCTGCATGTCAATGGATTCAGAAATGAATTGTGTGACGATAGCTAGGTTAGTCGTGGTGGATCGACCTTTCATGAATCCGTGCTGATACGGCGAGAGTCTATTGCTGACGTAATGATATACTGTGCAGTAAGAATTCGAGTGCTTTACTAAAATTGCACAATATAGAAATTGGACGAAAGTTCATTATATCATGTTTATCTCCCTTTTTGTAAATGGGGCAAACTTTAGAATGCTTCCAGATTTCGGGAAAAGTACTAGTTTTCAAGCACAAATTAAACAAAATTGTCAAGGGGGCGGCAAGTACATAAGCGCAGTCCCTAACTAGGAAAGCTGGAATTGCTGGAATTATATTATAATGTTACAAATTTTTTTATAATTAATTTTTATATTTAATGAAATGTCATACGAGAAAAGTTGCCAAAATTAATTATCACGCATTGTTATGCGCATATTTTGAATTTAGTGTTACGAGGCGGCACGTCGAGCTGTACTGAAGCAAAGAATTTATTCTGCCTCTTGGAGTCTACAAGTGTATTTATTATTGTATTATTAAACGTGAAACTATTCTGACAGCCTTCGCATTCAAGAAAATGCTCGATTTATTACACCGGTAAACCAATACCTCCAAACTCCTACACTAGACTACCTTAAAGCTTGAGGATTTAAAAAAACTTTGGACAAGAATTTACGGAAACAACTGGATCATTTTAATAACGTTTTCAGTGCTGCGAATTTGTTTGCATCTCAAATTCAAGAATTAATTTAAGCCGAAAACATCGATGTTGAAATACAGACCACTCTGCCGCTACGGAAAACATCTAGGAAACCGAAAAAAGATGATGGGTTGTGCCAAGAAGAAGTGGGACTGCTGTGTAAAAAGTCATCATCAACACGGCTCTAGTTAAAATAGATGAAATATTTAACTGCAACGAACATTTAATGAAGGATGCCGCTTGTTTGGATCCGAAAAACTTCGACGAAATTGACAAAAGCAAAATTCCCCTAATGCATTAAACCCAATCGCATCAATTGCCAATGTCAATCGAGAACTACTTTCAAAAGAACTCGAATCTTTTTCGAAGAGTTTTAATGAACCTTCTAAAACTATTTGGGATGAACACGTTCCACCTAAGGAGTAATACATAAATGATTCTAATTTTCTGAATGAGAAAGAAGACGAAGAGCAGGAAGAAATCAGCAAAGACGGTTTAGTTCAAACAGCAAGGAACGCTATTTGTTTGTCTCGAAGAGGTTCGGATGCCTGCCGAATTTGCATACCATGCGCATGTAAACTTTTGTTCCAATATAACATGCACATAGTAAGGGGGACGCTAGTACAGTAGTTGGCGCATCTAGCTTTCACTCTGAGCATACCTAGCTAAGTGGGTTCGACCCCACTTACTGCAAAGGAATTTTCAATTATAAATTATGCCATAAGTAGTGGCTTGGATCCCACTATAAACTATAGAGCTCACACTCACAAGTCTAGACTTAAGAGGGTCATTCAAGTGGTCTGGAAGGCGGTTGAAAAACGTTTAAACATCAATAGGTACGTACTCCAACTTATACGTCGCTTATTTTGTAATCGTCACAACTTCGTTTACGCAAGTAAATTGCGAGAGAAGATTTTCCGCGTTGAAGCGCATTAAGACAAGGCTTCGTTCTTTACTGGGGCAAGAACTGCTGGATTCGTTGATTATCCCAAACTCAAAATCGTGTCAAAGATTACGAGAACAGCAGATTTTAAGAACGATTATTGACAATCTATTTGAAACTTTTCCTCTTTAAAAAAAAATGTTATAACTAATTGGAACTGTTACATAAAAATGTGTGTCTTTGAAAATAAAAATTTCCAAAAACCTTGCCTATTTGATTATTATTATCATTTGGTTTGTTGGTTGACCTGATGGTATCATCTGCCCTGATCCTAGGCGGGCGGCGGGCCCTTAAATTCATAACGCCACCCGGGTCCCTTAGGCTTAGTCCGGCGCTGTCATTTGGTACTAGGCAAAGCCTGCTACGAAGAATGATAGAAGAAAAACTTATCAAATGCAGATTATGCAATTACCTTGACAAATTTCATTTGTTATCAAACAATCAATTTGGTTTTCTTAAGAATTTTTCTAGAGATGATGTAATATCAGATGTAGCAAGTATTGTCTATACAAATTTTAATAACAAAATTTTTTTTTTTTTTTTATACATTTATTTAACGTCGGCCTATTTCCGCTACTGAGGCCTAACACCGACGCCTGTAGACGAGCTACCCCCAACCAGGAATTTTGCCGAACCTCTTCCCTTAAGAAGAGTAGGGATCTTTTACTTGCCTAACATTTAATAGACAAGGGACCGACGGCTTTACATCCCCTCCGAAGGATGGTATATCTCCTATACAACCCTCGCCTAAGGTTGTATAGCTTCCACGCATACACTGATATACAAGCCGCTGGAAGATGTGTGAGGCGAGAACGCGGTTTCCGTTGGAATGGTCACCAATCCAAGTACTAACCGCGCCTGTCGTTGCTTTACATCGCATACCGAAGTATGTACATAGTAAAGACGCACCTACGCTCGCCCCATAACAAAAATTAATAAGAATCTTTTTATACTTGAAAGAAGCCTTTGATACGGTGTCGTGTAAAATTTTATTAAATAAAATGTAGAAAATAGGCATTAGAGGTGAATTATATGATCTTTTCTTCTCTTACCTATAGTCTGGCTGAAAAGAGTAAATAATAGAGCCAGGGGTGGGGAGGGGAGGGGGAGCCAATATTTCGAATAAATGAAAGACTTGTGTGTGTGATTGTGTTAATTATGCATGAGCTACCATATCTGTGATTAAAATATTATGGATTCTCTATAACATAATAGTAAAGAAAAATGTTAACCCATTGTACCATCGGTAATTACATACAAGCAATGAAAATGATAAGGTTTTTTTATATGCAATATTGACGATTGTACAAAAAAATTAATAAAAAAAGCTAAACAAATGGAAAACGACAGAATGCTCCTAAAGCCCTCAAATATTGCAAAACCACATGGAATATAATAAATAGTAACACTAATTCTAAGTGTAATGTAACAAGCATAAATAAAATTAGTAGTGTGGACGGTAACCTTATAACAGACAGTAATGAAATGGCAAATTGTTTCAATGATTTCTTCGCTAACGTCATCACAAAGTATAATTCTGGTTTGACTAACGATACCTTTTGTACACTAACGAGATATATATCAGCGACATTTTTTATGGCGCTTACTGATGAAATTGAAGTTAGTAATACTATTCATAATATGAAAAACTCTTACTCTATGGGCAAAGATAATCTAAGCATTCATTTTTTGAAGAAATGTGTTAATTTTATTATAGCACCTTTAACATATATAATAAACTATGCATTCAATGCAGGCATATTCCCTAACATTCTTAAAGTTGCAAAGGTCATACCTATATTTAAAAAAGGTGATAATAAGTTACTAGAGAACTACAGGCCTATCTTCCTCTTATCCACGATATCTAAGATAATGGAAAAATCGTTTATGCACGTATGATGCTTTTTACAAAAAAACATAATATTTTAAATTCAGCACAACATGGCTTCAGGAAAAACAAATCAACGCAATCTGCGGTGCTAGACTTCTTAGTAAGTCTATATAATAACTTGGATAGTAATAATAAATGTATTGGCATCTTCATGGATCTTAGCAAGGCCTTTGATCTTGTTGATTATGCTCTACTTTTGGAAAAGTGTTTTCGATATGGTTTTAGAGGTTTAGTATATAACTGGATCGAATCATATTTATCCAACAGATATCAATACGTAGTAATCAATAATAGTAAATCAAATGCACGTAAAATGGATTGTGGTGTCCTTCAAGGATCCGCTCTTGGGCCATTAGTATTTCTATTATTGATAAATGATTTCCCAGAAATTGACACACAAAACAAATTAGTAATGTTTGCTGATGATAATATCTACTTGTGTACTGGGAATAACATGAATGACTGTTTAAACTATGTAGAATATATCCTAAAAAAATTCTCAAGCTGGTTTCAAAACAACAAACTTTACCTCAATACTTCTAAAACCACATTTATTCATTTTACACCCAAAAGTGGAATTATGAACAGCAGCCATCTTGTGAGAATAAACAATAAGTCACTCCAACAAGTTCAGTCAACGAAATTTTTAGGCATATATTTAGACAATAAGCTTAATTGGGAGAAGCATGTAAATAACTTATGCCCTAAACTATAATTCAGTTGTGATGCATTATACAGACTTAAAGACCTAGTAAGCCTCTCTATATAAAAGAAATTATTATGTATGTTAAAACTAATTTAAACCTATTCGTAAATAATAATGAAACTCGTGGGAAAGAGGATTTATGTGTACTTAAACACAACTTAATTATTTCTGAAAAAAATCCTTGTTACATAGGTATAAAATATATAAGTTACCTGTTATATAAAATGTTTAGATAATAATATGGAGTTTAAGCATAATTTAACTATATTTTTATATTCTAATGTATTTTATAGTCTAGATGAGTATTTTAACCGCTGACTTAGATTCAACACTGCCTGTGATTTTTTTATTTTGTTTTTCATTGCATCAAAAGTTTTTATTTGGACACGTCCTATGTCTCTGTACATACTTTGTACTTGATTTCTTTTTTGGGCAATAAATTCTATTCTATTCAATTTACTTATCTAAGTAGCGCAGCTAGTTGTAATTTGGGATGTTGACGTTTTCATAACTATAAGAAAAGTCTTTTGGCTATAATGACCTTCCATAATCTAGCGTTAAAAACCTTTTGAAAACATTATCACTACCAAAATGACAAAAACATCATTGTGGTTTGACTCGAACGTATGACCAAAGTAACTAGTTTTTTTTTTAATACATTTATTTAACGCCGGCCTATTTCCGCTACTGAGGCCTATCACCGACGCCTGTAGACGAGCTACCCCCAACCAGGAATTTTACCGAACCTCTTCCCTTAAGAAGATTAGGGATCTTTTACTTGCCTAACATTTAATAGACAAGGGACCGACGGCTTTACATCCCCTCCGAAGGATGGTATATCCCCTATACAACCCTCGCCTAAGGTTGTATAGCTTCCACGCATACACTGATATACAAGCCGCTGGAAGATGTGTGAGGCGAGAACGCGGTTTCCGTTGGAATGGTCACCAATCCAAGTACTAACCGCGCCTGTCGTTGCTTTACATCGCATACCGAAGTATGTACATAGTAAAGACGCACCTACGCTCGCCTCCAAGTAACTAGTTGGAATCATGATAGAGCCATAGCGTGGCTGTGTAGAAATATTGATTAAATTACAGCTAATATATCTATAGTTATATTTCAGTGAATTACCGGTCATGGCTAACACATTTTTAAATTGCAACTGATCGTGTTGGCAATATTTTAGCTGGTGGTTTTCAGTTTGTTGTCTATATTATGTATTGCAAAGTACCCAAAATCATAACATTAATATGTAGTAATCTTTCGGCAATACTTAAAGCTTAAATTCTATTGCAATGGCAATTTTACTGTATAGATGGATGAAATACGCCTATAAAATTAACATCCTTTAAAAAGACCCCTTTTTGAAATAAAATTGATAAAAAAAAATTCATATAATATATCATATTTTACTCAAGAAACACTTCATTTACTATATAATTACCATCTATAGGTACATTAAATAAATCGTTTTCATTTGCATTATTAAGAATATCGTTGTAAATAAAAAACATAGTCGTCGACTGTCAAGATGGATGCCCTTTTATTAGTTACAAATAATTATAAAAAAGGCGAATATGGGATAAACTAGCCAGATAGGCATAACTACCATTTACAAACTATTTTATATTACTTTAAATACCTATCTAAAATTCTTAAAATTGTTCATATTTAAACCACGCTTTAGTCGACTTTATATTACGTATGGCATTATAACATGGGGAGGTACTACAAATAATCATCTAAGGACCTTAGAAGCTACTCAAAAATTAATATTGGACCTACCCAATTGAAAGTCTGGACTTAGAAACAATGGACTTTGATATGCGGCAACTCTTCTGTTACAATCTTTTACTAAAGCACTATAAAAACAAAAATGAGTTGGAAAACATCAAACCATATCTGTAGCACCCGCTACATGATAAATGCCTCTAGTCAAGTACTTAGACCTAAAAAAACAATCGCACAAAGATGCCATACATACCTAGGACTTAAGCTACAGTCACCTACAATTAAATGGATACAATCCATGCTCAAAAACAGATTTATTACCACAAGTGTGGGGGATGAGTCGGCTACGGTGACTGCAGTCAGGAGTTGTCCACAAGGTGGAGTCCTATCACCCTTGCTGAGGTCAATGGTGATCGATGATCTCCTACATAAGATGAGTAATTCAGGCTTTAACGTCCAGGGATATGCAGATGACCTGGTCGTCACTGTGAGAGGCAAAAATGAGGTCATGATTTCCAACCTCATTCAAATTGCCTTAAATATAATATCCAAATGGTGCTCATCAGAGGAGCTCAATGTCAATCCAAGCAAAACAACTACTGTCCCGTACATTAAAAGGAGAAGACTCGATCTTAGAACTCCCGTACTGAATGGAACGATAATAAATCTTTCCAGTGAAGTTAAGTATCTAGGAGTAATTCTGGATCAAAAACTTACCTAGGACTCACATCTGGAAAGGACTCTTGCTAAAGCAACAGCGGCAATATGGACGTGCCGTAGGTTGTTTGGTACGACTTGGGGTCTAAGACCGAAAATGACACATTGGTCTTATCTAACAGAGGAAAAAACAGCACAGGGAAAGTTGCAGAAACTGCAACACCTTGCCTGTTTAGGGACTACAGGAGCAATGCACTCGTGTCCCATAGCGGCTATGGAGGCTATGCTTGACCCACCTCCCTTGCACTTACATGTAAGGAAGGAGGCGGCACTTAGTGCCTTACGACTGCACCAGGCACATAAATTTAAACCAGGCGATCTGGTTGGTCACTTAAGAATTCTGGAGTTAACCCATTTGAAGTCCATGACCAAACCCACTGACTCAATGCCAGTCAAACAAGACTTTGACTGCCCGTTTGACGTGCTAATTGAAAGTCGTTTGACGAGCAAGATGGAGTCACTGCGATTGGAACAAGGGTCACTTATCTGGTATACAGATGGATCTAAGATGGCTGAAGGGGTAGGAGTGGGAGTAGCAGGGCCGAATTATAGGCTATCCAAAGCCCTCGATAATACGCCAACCATCTTTCAGGCAGAAATTTATGCCATAGATCTGTGTGCCCAGGTATCCCTAAATAAAGGCATCCGAAGGGCAAAGATCTATATACTATCAGATAGCCAGGCAGCACTAAAGGCTCTAAGGTCCTATACCTTTGAATCTAAAATTGCCTGGGAATGTATACAATCCCTGAAGCAACTGGCTAATAACAACAAGGTTACCATGATGTGGGTGCCAGGGCATGAGGGAGCACAAGGAAATAAACTTGCTGACAGCCTTGTAAAAAAAGGAGCTGAAGCACTGTTCATTGGATCCGAACCGATTTGTGGCCTAGATAAGGGACATATAGTGGAGTAGATCCAAGAATGGGAAAAGATCAGACAAAGTCCTACTGGAGGAATACTCCAAAGACAAGCGAAAAAGTTTATAACTTATTCGACAAAGAATGCCACAAGGCTTCTCGAACTTGAAAAGTCCGAATTAAGGCTAATCACAGGCCTTCTAACTGGCCACTGCCCTTTGAGATACCATCTCAAGAATATGGGCGCAAGGTGGTAGATAATAAATGCACATATTGCGATACTGAAATTGAAACTGCGGAACACATACTTTGCGAATGTAAGGTGTTAGTCCGCACTAGGCTAAAATTTCTAGAACAGGCGGAATTAACGCCTGAAGACATAGGGAAATTGGCCCCGAGGAAAATCACAAACTTTGTAAAAAGTCTGGGAATCCTGGATAACCACTAGATGTAGGGTAAATAACAAAAGATCTTTAAGCTTTATAACAAATTGCCAATTAAAATAAAAATAGTAAATTCTTATAATTTCTTCAAAAATAGAGTAAAATCTTGGATTAAAAGCATTCCCAGACTAGATGCACATAGTCTAATAGATGTAAAAAATATTATTAGCCGTTACTCGAGTCCGAGTATAGAAATTTTACAGTCGATAAATTGCGTACAATAAAAAACAAGTAAAAGGTGTAGTCTATTGTAATTTCCATTCATCTACGGTGCACACGACTATGGCTATAGAGGCCAATTCGGGAGAGCACAAGTCGACCGCAATCAGGACAAACATAGACCTGGTTAGGTCTTGGATTCGGCCTTCTTGCAGCAACATTTCCTTGATAGCTGGCCACAACCCCTCGCCATTCGGTTCTGTCCGCTGCAAGTTGTTCCCATTGCTCATCTGCAATACCGCAGGATTTTAGATTTTCATGGAGAGCGTCTTTGAACCTCTTTCGTTGACCGCCACGCTTTCTTCTACCGCTTAGCAATTCACCATAAAGTGTACATTTAGGAAGGCGGTTATCATGCATACGATGAACGTGACCTGCCCATCTTAGGCGTGCTCTTGAAATAAGCACCTCAATTGGAAGGCTGTTTGCTCTCCTGAGTACTTCCACGTTTGATATGTGATGGAACCAACGGATTTTCATCATACTTCTGAGGTGTCTTTGCTGAAAACGTTCTAATTCTTTCACATGACGACGGTAAGTGACCCAGCTTTCACATCCATATAGCAGTGTTGGAATGACAACTGCTCTGTAGACAGCCATTTTTGTTGACAAAGCAAGGTCGTGGTTGTCAAATACTCTCTCTCTAAGTCCCCAGAATGCTCTAGATGCAGCGTTAATTCTATTGCGAATCTCGCTGTCCATGTTTGCTTTGTCATTAACAACGTTGCCTAAGTAATTGAACTGATCCACCACTTCAAGAGAATTTCCGTTAAGTGTAATGTCTATTTGGTTCACTTGATGAGGAGTTGACATAATCTTAGTCTTTCCAATGTTGATTTTAAGTCCCAAAGAATCATAGCTTTGGGCATACACATCTAAAAGCTCTTGAAGCTCTTCCGGCGTAGAGGCTAAAAGTGCACAGTCATCCGCATACTGGAGATCACAAATGAATCGTGTGCGTGTCTTCGTGAAAGCTCTAAAGCGCCCTATGTTAAAGAGACCGCCATCAAAACGGTATCTGAGACCTATTCCTCTGACTGTCAGTTTGTTGTCAACAATAATTGTTAGAGCAGTGGTAAACAAATTAAAGAGTAGGGGTGCCAGGACACATCCCTGCCTAACTCCAGTGAGAGTTTGGAAAGGTTCGGTTGCCTCATTATTATACATAACCTGGGCGTTGTTGTTTGTATGTAGACTGCGACATACTTCCACAAATTTTCTAGGGATACCTAAGCGGAACATAATTTTCCAGAGCACTTCCCTGTCCACCGAGTCAAACGCCTTGGTTAAATCAATGAAGGCCATGTGAATTTCTCCTTGATGTTCGAGTGCTTTTTCTTGAAGCTGTTTAAGTGTGAAGATTAAATCCGATGTGCCTCGGTTTGGTCTAAAGCCACTCTGTGTTTCAGGAAGTAACTTTTCCATAACAGGTGTTAGCCTATTTGCCATCGCTTTAGTGAGTATCTTCCCTCCAACAGCCAGGAGAGCTATACCCCTGTAATTTCCACAGTCCGCAGCGCTCCCTTTGTTTTTGAAGAGGTTGATTAAAAGTGTATCACGAAACTCCTGCGGAGCTTGACCACTTTCCCACACGACATCAAACAGTTTTTTGAGGTAGGGTATGAGCTCTGACGACACAGCTTTAAAGATCTCAGCTGGGAGTGAGTCGGCGCCGGGAGATTTGTTATTTTTTAGCTGCCCAATGGCGGTTAAGATCTCTTCCGTTGTTAGTGGTTTATCTAAGTCTTCGAAGGTGTCATATTGAGGGATAAGATTTATAATATCGTGATCGGCTTGACTTTGCTGGTTAAGAATGCTAGAGTAGTGTTCTTTCCATCGGGCTCTTATTTCCTGGTCTTCTTTGAGGAGATTTCCATTTAAATCTTTAATAGGGCACATATTTTTCCGACTGGGGCCGTACACTGCTTTTACTCCTTGAAAGAAATTCCTGTAGTCGTGTGAATCGGCGTACTTTTGAATTTCTCTGGCCTTGCTTGCCCACCACTCGTTCTTTATTCTTCTGATTTCGCGTTGCGTTTCATACTTAGATTGGGTAAAAGCTTTTGCTTTTGATGAGTCGTTGGGGTGGTTGATAGCGTTTTGGAAGGCAGTATGTTTGCGGTCAAGAAGTTCTTGTATAAAAGCTTCATTATCATTGAACCAGTCCTCCTGTTTTTTACTTGCTGCAGTGCCAAGAATTTCCTCACTCGCACTTTTTAAACTGTCTTTAATTTGTGTCCAGGTAGCAGCGACATCTACAGAATTGGTTTCTTCTAGTGCACTCAAATTCTCTTGAACTTTTTGCTTTAGCTGTTCGACGGTTTGTTGGTCACGCAATTTACTAATACAGAGACGGAGTCTGCGTTTTACTTGAGTTCTTCGGTGTTTGGGTCTCATAAC